>CM040767.1:61618683-62081183 GCA_022829085.1 Abramis brama
TTCTCAGAAGTCCTTGCAGCAATACAAAGCCTCAAGGACAATAAGTCTGCTGGTCCTGATGGAATCCCTGCAGAGGCTCTAAAGAAAGGCGGGTATCTGCTCACCAAAAATCTCCACCAACTTATCCAGATAATATGGGCACAAAAAACTGTTCCACAAAGCTGGAAAGACTCACACATTGTTACCATCCACAAGAAAAAGGGTGACAAGTCCATCTGTAGAAACAGTCGTGGCATATCCCTGCTCTCTGTGGCAGGGAAAGTATTAACAAGGGTCATGCTGTTTCGTCTTACCAAGCACATCACAGAGAGGATCCTTCCTGAGTCACAGTGCGGCTTCAGGAAGGATCGGTCCACCTCCGACATGATCTTTGTACTACGCCAATTGCAGGAGAAGGCTAGAGAACAGGACAAAGACTTGTTTATTGCCTTCATCATCCTGGCAAAGGCTTTCGACACCATTGACCGCCAAGTCCCTTGGGTCATTCTGGAGAAGTTTGGGGTGCCACCAAGGTTTCTGGAAATCCTACAACAGTTTCATGATGGCATGCAGGCTCGTGTGATTGTGGGTACATCTCAATCCCCCTCCTTTCCTGTGCAGGTAGGAGTGAAACGGGTGTGTACTGGCTCCAGTAATCTTCAATATCTTCCTGGCAGCAGTCACCCTCCTCTCCCGCAATTCCCTCAGCCCCGACGATGGTGTTTGCCTACAGTTTCGTCTGGACGGGAACCTCTTTAACCTCCGCCGCCTGCAAGCCATCACCAAGACCACGACCACCACAATTCATGAACTTCAATACGCTGATGACTGTGCCCTCCTAGCCCACAGCCCTACCGCAATGCAGCACACACTGGATGTTGTATGCGCAGTCTACCAAGCTTGTGGCCTACAAGTCAACATCAAAAAGACTGAGATCATTGCACAGACCACGGTCCCCACCCCCACACCTCCTGAATTCTACATCCATGGCACACCAGTAAAGGTTGTTCAGCACTTCTGTTACCTTGGAAGTATCCTAACACCCACCTGCCTCATAGACAATGAGATCCAGGCACGCATAAACCTCACCTCCTCTGCCTTTGGTAGACTTCGATCTCGTGTCTTTGTTAATAAAGATCTCCGTACCTTCACCAAAGCGGCCGTCTACCAGGCAGTCTGCGTTTCCACCCTGCTGTTTGGTGCAGAAGCTTGGACTCCCTACCGCAGGCTCACCCATATGGCCCATCAAGAAATCCAATGGGACATGGAGACTCACCATAGACTACAGAGTAGCCAATAAACACATCGATAAAATCACCCCCCTAGTAGCAGATCCATCTACAATTTGTAATGGCTTACCATTAGATTGTAAGTTTTTTTCAGTAATCGATATGTCAAATGGATTCCTTTCTGTACCCTTACACTCTGACAGCCAGACATGGTTAACTTTCACAGTTGACTATGAGCAGTACCAGTGGACATGGTTGCCACAGGGATTTCAGAATTCCCCAACCATATACCATCAGGCTGTAAGACGTGATTTGTGTGACCCAGAATGTCCAGTCAAACAGTCCACTATGATTCAATATGTCGATGATATTTTGATTGCCTCAACAGATCACGAGGTACATCAAACTGATTTGGCAGCATTGTTGGACTATTTGCAGAAAAAATGACACAAATGCAGCTTTCACAAAGCTTAAATTGCTAAAAACCAAGTCATGTTTCTGGGTCAAACAATTGGTGCAGGAAATAGATCTATTACACAGGATCAAGCTTCTTCAGTAAAAGCCATACCTCCGCCTACTACCATTAAAACACTCCAATCATATTTAGGAACAGCAGGTTACTGTAGACCTTGGATTGAAGACTATGCCTCGATTGCGCAGCCGCTCTATGACTTGTTGAAAGGCCATGTTAAAGATTCTGATACTATTTGTATGGAAGAACTTCATTTCAAAGCTTTCAATGATTTGAAGAGAGCACTATGTCAAGCACCAGCATTAGGAATTGCTCAATCTGACAGATCCTTTGTGCTTTATGTCCATGAACACTTGGGGCCCTATCTTGCACCCAGCGCAATTGACTTTGTACACTGACGCATGTATCATTCCTATTTTGCACCCGCGCACAGCGGACTTTTCCCTCCACAGACGCACGTCGGTTAACTAAGAAATACACTTGCGCTCCCGGGGGCGGTTCAGCGCAAAGAGGAGGCGTGTTCCGGCGCAAACTTTCCCTCATGCTATTTTGCAGGTTTAGAAAACAATTCTAAACCATTGTAAACCAAGCGTTGCGCATGTTATTCATATGCTATTTTAAGGGCGCATGCTTGGCCATAATCAATGTAGCGTGTGCACAATGCACATACACTTTGATTCTCTCATCTACACAGAAGCAGCAGTTTTCATTTTTGCAAATCATACATTATTACGATAGATAGATAGATATATAGATAGATAGATAGATAGATAGATAGAAAGTTTATTATAAAAGCATACATCTAGCTTACACATTTACCCAAATTATCATACGCCTGTTTAACCGAAGTTAATTTGGGTGTGTTTCCAACGTCACTTCTCTGTGTTTTACGGCCCTGACGAGAACGTCGGTCTCCTCGGCTGTGAACTGCTCCTGGTGCGCGCCTGGCAAATCCGCCGTTATAATAGGAATCCGCTATAGAACAAGCGTGCCTGCTCTTAAAGGGAATGTGAGATGATGCTCTGATTGGTTTATTTCACGTTAAGCCCAAACCACACCTATGAATAATGAAGCTACTTCAGACCAACCCATTTTAGATTTGCGTCGGGCGCAAGAGTCATTTATCCCGCCGGTATAATAGCAACAGCACCCAAGACCCGCCCACAAAGTTACTTGCGTTTCGCGCTTGATACTTGCATTTCAGATCGTTAAAATAGGGCCCTTGGGCTTTATGACTGCATGTCTAATGCAAGATCATGGGGGCAGTTTACGCCCAATTCATTACTATTCTGGTAAACTTGACATAGTCGCTCAATGTATGGGCCCATGTCTTAGAGCAGTGCAGGCAGTTCATCTAGCTCTTCAGGCTTCATCAGTAATGGTGTTAGGTCAGACTGTAACTGTAAAATGCCTCATGCAGTGTCCGCACTAATGAATCAAGCAAAAGTCACTTCTGTCACCTCCTCCCATTGGGGAAATTGGTTAACTACCCTCACAGCCCCGAACATTGTTTTACAGCGTGTGCCAGTCATGAACCCATCCTCATGTATGATGTCTGCAATGACTGAAGTTGTGTTAGAGGATGAAGGATGAAGGAGAAATGACTAACGATTGTGTTACGCTTACATACACACCTACGAGTGAAGTAAAAGAAACTCCCTTAGAGAATTCAGAATTTTAGTTGTTTGTTGATGGTTCAGCTCAAGTCATTGAAGGTAACAGATGAGCAGGTTATGCAGTAACTCTTCCACCACTTAAGTTGTAGCTTCAGGTCGTCTTCCAGATCATTTTTCAGCTCAAGCTACAGAACTAGTAGCCTAGAGCATGAGCATGCACGTTGAGCATGCACGGTAGCTTCAGGGCATGCACGCTAGCTTCAGGATTAGTTGCAAATATCTACACAGATTCCAGGTATGCTTTTGGGGTAATTCATGATTTTGGTGTCATTTGGCAAAGCAGACAGTTTTTAACTTCTGCTGGATCCCCCATTAAGCATGCTGGATTAGTGAAAGATCTAATGTTTGCCATGAAACTTCCAAAGAAATTAGCGGTGATCAAAGTGAAAGCACATCTCACAACTAATACTACGGAAGCTAAAGGTAATGCTCTTGCTGATGTATCGGCTAAACAGGCTTGTTCCTATGCAACTGTACAAGTGTGTTCAGGTAGTACAGCACAGAAGACAATTCTGCCTCCTGAATCAATCATTGATCTGTACAAAGACGTTCCTCTATATGAAGCATGGACATGGTTAGACAAAGGAGCCACTGTGGATTCATCTGGCTGCTGGACCAGAGGCGGAAAGTATGTTGCTCCCGAATCACTGCTGCCATATTTGGCTCAACAAATACACAATTTGGGTCACAGTGGTCCAGCAACGATGAATCACAGGTTCTCAAATCAATGGTGGAATCCAAAATTCAGAAAGGTAGCCACCGAAACAGTCAAGAGATTCGTTACATGTCAGAAAAATAATGATGTGCCAGCAGCAACTACAGCAGCAACACATACCCCAGCTCCACCAGGACCATTTCGTCACCTGCAAGTTGATTACATATCGTTGCCTCGCTATAAGGGAAAACCTGACGTTTTGGTAGTAAT
This sequence comes from Abramis brama, assembly GCA_022829085.1. Lineage (NCBI taxonomy): Eukaryota > Metazoa > Chordata > Actinopteri > Cypriniformes > Leuciscidae > Abramis > Abramis brama. Next base: position 61,622,965 of record CM040767.1, read on the forward strand.
AGACAAGTTCTCAAGATATATAGAAGCTTATCCAACAGGGCGTGCTACAGCTGCACATACTGCTAAATGTCTTGTCACTGATTTCATCCCCAGATGGGGATTACCAGATTGCATTGACTCAGATCAAGGTACACACTTCACAGGACAGGTAGTCAAGGAAGTGTCTAGAATGTTGAAGATTAAGTGGAATCTTCACTGCACATATAGGCCACAAGCATCAGGACAAGTTGAACGATCGAACAGAACAATCAAAACCAGGCTAACAAAATGCATCAGGAAGAAGTACCATGGGTCGAAGCACTGCCAGCAGTACTGTGTAGTATGAGAGCGTCACCTAACAGATCAGTAGGACTGAGCCGTCATGAGATTATTACTGGACGCCCGATGCAGATGCCAGGTGTGATTGATCTTAGAAATGCTGATGTACACATTGCCTCAGATGCCCTGATCTCTTACTGTGAAAACCTCACAAAGGCAGTACAGAGTGCCAAAGAGAGAGTTGAGTCTTGTTGGCAGACTCCACCAGAAGGTGGACACACAATCATCCCAGGTCAATGGGTCATGATAAAGTCATTCAGAAACAAGCCATTAGAGCCTAAGTGGCACGGACCACATTGTGATGTTGATTACAGCAGCTGCAGTATTGTGTCAGGGAAGGAAAACCTGGACTCATGTGTCACACTGTAAAGTTGTTCCCCCACCTACAGGGATAGGATAGGACACGGACCAGTGAGGAGCCCAGGGAAGAACCGAATGCAACCGGCTTTGGGGGCCAACCCTGCGGTGAAGACTCCCTCATAGGCCTTCCCCATCCACTAGTCCATCCTTACCTCACTGTTCTTTAGGTGTCGCAGAAATTAAGAAATAGGGAAAGAAGGAACAACAATAGCAGACTCTGAAAAGTATACAACCCTAGTGTTTGAACAAATACTGCTCTGTCGTCTTTTGTTTTCTTTCTTCCTCTGTGCAGATACCACTTGATGGCTGTCCCGAGACCCATATGCACCAACCTCCTCACCTGCGTATGAAGCCACAACCTCTAGAAAACAACTAGACCCACAGCCAAGCCAACTATCACAAAAGAAAAAGAAAAAAAATACACAACGCAGAGACTCACATACAGAACCTTCAGTCATCCATCAACATGATCAAGATTGCCGTACCATCATGGACATCGCACAAAGTGTAGACTCCAGAAACAACATATTCTTAGAGCTGATGAATATGTCAAAAAACGCCTTGTTTGCTGAAAAGAATGTTTGCATGCCACACCCGCCTTCAGTAGGAGCAGAAAACCCATGGGTGGCACACCCCCTCTATATCTACAAAATTCAGCTTCTTCCACGAACAAAGAAGATGGCTGCATTCTAGAACTCACTTGTGCACAAACATGGTGGTCAAGAACTCTTGGAGCATTAATTAATCAATCGAATTCTGTACAGAAATTGGCCAATGATACGGCTTTGGCCCTGGGTAACATCACAAACACTCTCGCTTCGCACAAGATAATGATCTTACAGAACAGAGTGGCCTTGGATTACATTCTTGCAACGCAAGGGGGAGCCTGCACCATTATCGGCCCTGAGTGCTGCACCGGGTTAATGGATCCAACAGAGAACTTGAGCAAAATCCAACAAGACATTCTTGATCTTTCAGCAAAATTACACCAGATGACTGAAGATAATTCTTCATGGTTCGGAAACTTGTTAGGTAAACCCTGGCTGTGGATCAAGGAAATAGCAATTCTGCTGTTGTTTCTCCTACTGGCGTACTATCTATGCGTCCACAGCGTTTCATTCAACAAATGACTCACGCCTCTCACGAGAAAATGACAGTTCCAACCAGAAAAGACTATTACCCGTAAGAACTTCACAGACCCTAATTGCATGTTTGTTTCTGTGTCAGCATGCAAGTACAGATAAGCAACACAGAACATGTGCTATGTGCCTGTAAAGATCACAAGTTACAAGAATTAACTTTTAAGTATCTAAATTTGTATTCGCAAGAGACTGTGTGTGTGTGCGCGCATCATCCTCCCTTTGAACGCAAGAGTGTGTGTGTGTGTGTGTGTGTGTGTGTGTGTGTGCGCATCATCCTCCCTTTGAACGCAAGAGTGTGTGTGTGTGTGAGAGAGTGCTGGAATAGATCAAGTAATACTGTGTGAATTGTACTATTTCTGTCTTATTCCTCGTCTGCAGGAATATTAATAGAAAATAAGATCACACTACAGCTAGAAAATTACAGAAAATTAATAGCAAATTACAGTTTAGAGATAGTGTGTGATCAGGAGCTTTTGAGAAATACCAGTAAATCAGTCTTAAGCCCTATTCACAGAGACCTCACAACTCTGAAACTGAAGGAAAAAATAGATTTAGCTCTAAACTAACTAAAATGAAGAATAATTTGTTTATAGTCTCTGCACAGGAGAGACTCTGTGTTGTTTCAAAACAAAGGAAAATATGTATTTATTGGTACTGGCCAAAACATGTTGTAAAATATCAGCATATGGAGTATCAGCAAAAACCCAATATGGTGCATCTCTAGTGTTTAGTGATGTATGAAGAACAGAGGATTGAACTATTATTCAGTCTGGAAAAATCCTTCACTAAGACACAGTATATTTCACTCACCCGGTTGTGTGTGTATCACTGTTGTTTCTTTCAGGACGCTGTTTAATGTCACACAGAGACACTGAGGAGTTATAAAAAATCCAAAATCCAGCATAGAGGGGTTCAGTGAATGTGGTGTTGAATGTATGTATGTGTGTGAGTGTGTGTGTGTCAGAGACGCTGTAGAAGGACAGAGTGCCGGCCGACACATCCACATACACTCCTACTCTAGTGGATGAAGAGACGACAGGAATATCAGTGCTGTTCTTATTGTGACGGACAGTGAATCCGTTATTAGAGCAGAGCAGACTCCAGGATTTGTCATTATGTCCAAACCCACAGTCTTTCCGTCCTTTCCTGCTGATTCCTTTATATGTCACTGATATAACAGCAGATTCGCTCCATTCAGCCTCCCAGTAACAGCGTCCAGTCAGACTCTCTCCACACAGAACCTGAGGAACACCATCAAATCTCTCAGGATGATCAGGATACGGCTGACGCTCATACACACTCTTCACTGTCCTGTTCTCATCAGACAGAATGAGTTGAGGGTTTGCTGTGTTTGGATCCAGTGTGAGATCACAGGCATCTGAACACAAGAAGAGAAACACTTCACTAAATGACACAAATCAACAAAATATAACTAAATGATTGTGTGTGTAGACCTACATTTGTGTAATCCTGCTGTAATTCTGAACTCTGCACAATGATCCACACTATAAAACACAAACATGATTCATATTCATTTTCTAAAGGAAACATAACACACAACACACACACACACACACACACATACACGCATACACACACACACACACACACACACACACACACACACACTCTCTCTTGCGTTCAAAGGGAGGACAGGGCTCTCAAGTTTTGAAGACAGACAAGAGTGACAATCCCCCCAACCCCCGTCAGGGTCGCAGGAATGGGGGTGTTTCATTAATAATATTATTATTAGTGTTTTTGTTGTTGTTATTAATAATTGCTCATATACCAAATAAAGTATTTATTCAATTTCCGCATGTGCGTGTGTGTCTGTGTGTGTGTGTGTGTGTGTGTGTGTGTGCATCATCCTCCCTTTGAATGCAGAGTGTGTGTGTGTGTGTGTGTGTGTGTGTGTATGTGTGTGTGTGTGTTACCCTGGTAATCCAGTGTGTGTGTGCTACCCTGGTAATCCAGAGTTCTAACGAGAGCACAAGTTGAATTTGCGAGTTACTCTGGTGTCGAGTAATGATGCTCATTAAATAAGCTGGATACGGCAAGAGTCTAATCTACCAGTTAGCTCCGCTGGTAGCTAAGCGTATGGGGCTTGTTGTGATTGGTCGTTGTGTTATTCTATTCGCTCTGTGCACGGCGACCGTTGACGTTCGATCTTGAGTGTGTGGGCCAGTACTTCCGGTGATCTGACAGCAAGAGCGAGAGACAACAGCGACTGAGTTCCATTACAGATATTTTTTTCACAATAAGTGTTTTTAGGATTCAAGAGAGGCGACTTGCCTTTCAGAGAGTGACAGCCTCAGCACTTCATCATTGTGTGCCGTTATGTACCATTTCCTCATGTTACAACAGAGAAGTCAGCTTTCATGCATTCCCAGTTGACGCTGCAGTACGGGCATGAGTGGATGCAGAAGATCCGGAGGGATGACTTCAACCCGACCAAATTTTTAAATGCATATCATTTTCAGTGTATTTCACCTGTGCGTTTCTATGCTTTTTATTACTGCATTTATTTTATTTTATTTTATTTACTGCAGCATGAGTCAAATAAAATCTTCTGTTCGTGAACAGTTGTATTTCATTCATTTATCTGACTATGCATCCGTGCATTTAATTGCCATTGGCTCGTGTGATAGTAATATGGATCTTAGTAGTATTTTAAGTGATAATTGATTCTATAAACAACTATAAAAGATAATTTTCGGCTTTCTCCGGCTCCCTGCACCGGGCGTAATGCAAAACCGGAAGTGTCTACCCGCACACTCGCTGATCCGAAATCCAAAATGGCGGCCACGTGCAACTAGCCCATTGCGTGCAGTGAGATTTTCAAATGCATGCTTGGTGCTGCCCCTCGAGCTGGCTGATTTTCATTAGTCGATGCCGGACCATTAATCTTTCAGATTTAGGTCTGGATTTCCAGGCTATATGTGTGCATCATCCTCCCTTTGAACGCAAGAGTGTGTATGTATGTGTGTGTGTGTGTGTGTGTGTGCATCATCCTCCAGATTTAGGGCTGAATGGGGAAAATGAATCAATGAGTCTGTCCAGTAACTAATGATGAACACTTTACAGAGAAACATTTAATTTGCTCAGACCATCTGTGCTTATAAAGGAATATAAGCTATTGTTTTTAATTGTATTATTTAGATGATCTATTAGTATAATATTTCACACATTATCAAAGCTTGTCAGACAGATAATTATTACACTTTTAGACATTAGTTAGATTAATTAATACATTATAGCTATTTAATGTTATTGTGAATTTATAATTTAATGTAAAAATATAATACAAATAATTTCATAATAATATAGTTTATAGATTACCCATCAGGTAACAGCGGCAGAAAAGTGATTACTGGTTCAGAATGACTGCTTAAAGCCAGATATGAGGTCACTGAGGTCCAGACCTCGCTATTTTAATAAATGTGGTGAAATAATTGCATAATATAGTATTAACACTACTTTTGTGCAGCAAAGATATTGCACACCACCAAGATCTTCTCATATGAGCTGTGATTGGTCTGTCACCGCTCGTCAATGTCAGAATATTTGAGATGACCAATCAAATCAAAGTAGGCGGGCTTTATGTTCACAGAAGCTGCTGAGCGCCAATTCCAGTTAACGGTCATAAAGTGCGAGTTAAGATCTAAACTACCAGTCAAAAGATTTGGATCGGTATGATTTAATGTTTTTAAAATAAGTCTCTTCTGCTCACCAACTCTGCATTTATTTGATTAAAAATACCAACAAAAAAAATGGTGAAATATTATTCCAGTGTAAATATGGGGTGGTGATGGCGCAGTGGATAAGACACATGCCTTTGGTGTGAGAGACCTGGGTTCGAATCCACTGTGAGACACCAATGTGTCCCTGAGCAAGACACTTAACCCCTAGTTGCTCCAGAGGCGTGCGACCTCTGACATGTATAGCAATTGTAAGTCGCTTTGGATAAAAAGCGTCAGCTAAATGAATAAATGTAAATGTAAATGTAAATCAGCTGTTTTCTATGTGAATATATAGTGAAGTGTAATTTATTCCTGTGATCAAAGCTGAATTTTCAGCAACATTACTCCAGTCTTCAGTGTCACATGATCCTTCAGAAATCATTCTAATATGATGATTTAATGCTCAAGAGACATTAATGATTATGATCAGTGTTTAAAACAGCTATTTACATTTTTATTTCAGGATTCTTTGATGAATATAAAGTTCAAAAGAACAGCATTTATGACATGAATTGGGGCTCAGGTCAGGAAGCAGACAGACTGGCTAAACCGACCGTCTGCTAGCTGTCTCACGTCACTGAGGTCAGATAAATCCCATCACATAGAGCCTCTTTCACCTAGATATCATCATATAGAGACTGTGTCTGTTCCCGAATTAGGACATACAAAAAACTCCTAAACCCATATTTGGGTGAAAATGTTATTATGTTCAACAATTTAAAAAAATAGATATGATACAGATGAACAAATGATAAAGCTTGGGTTGCTGAATATTCGATCCCTTACTTCAAAAGCACTTATTGTTAATGATATGATTACAGACTATAATCTAGATGTGCTGTGTTTGACAGAAACCTGGCTAAAACCAAACGATTACATTACTTTAAATGAGTCCACCCTGCAAGATTACTGTTATAAACATGAGCCTCGTCTGAAAGGCAAAGGAGGAGGTGTTGCTGTAATTTATAGTAATATCTTCAGAATTACTGATAAGTCTAGTTTCAAATATAATTATTTTAAAGTGTTGGTGCTTAATGTAACACTATCTAATGTAAGTGATAAATCGCGCTTGACATTTCTGCTGGCTACTGTATACAGGCCACCAGGGCACCACACAGACTTTATCAAAGAATTTGCTGACTTTCTATCAGAGTTAGTACTGGCTGCAGATAAAGTACTAATTGTTGGTGATTTTAATATACATGTGGATAACGAAAAAGACGCATTGGGATTGGCATTTAAAGACATTCTGAACTCTACTGGAGTTAGACAACATGTGTCAGGACTCACTCATTGTCAAAATCATACTTTAGATCTAATATTGTCACATGGAATCAATGTTGATGCCGTTTAAATTCTGCAGCAGAGCGATGACATCTCAGATCATTATCTAGTCTCATGTAAACTTAATTTAGCCAAGGCTGCAAAGCCGACTCCGTGTTACAAGTATGTTAGACCTATCACTTCTGCCACTAAAGATTGCTTTATTAATAATCTTCCTGATCAGTTTCATCATCTCAGCATCTCAGATAGCTTAGAAGAACTCGATATTGCGACAGAAACTTTTAACTCTCTCTTTTCCGGCACTTTAGACACAGTTGCTCCTCTGCGCTTAAATAAGATTAAAGAAAATAGTCCAACGCCGTGGTACAACGAGCACACTCTGGCCCTTAAGAGAGCAGCCAGAAAAATGGAGCGCAACTGGAGAAAAAATAATAAAAAACTAGACATTTTTCGAATTTCTTGGAGAGAGAGCACGATTGTATACAGAAACTGCTAGATCTGCTTATTTTTCATCACTTTTAGAAGAAACAAACACAACTCTAGGTATTTATTTGGCTAAATTAACAAGAAATAAAGCTTCTACTTCTGAAGTTTCCAAAGAGCACAGAAGTAATGACTATGAACTTCTTTACTTACAAGATTGATAATATGAGGGAGAAAATGATAACTATGCAACCGTCTACTACAGTATCACATCAGACAGTGCATTGTAGTGTCCCTGAGGAAAAAATTCCATTCATTCATTTCAATAGGAGAGGAAGAATTTACTAAACTCGTTAAATCATCTAAATCAACAACATGTATGTTAGACCATATACCGACAAAGCAATTGAAAGCAAGCAAGCAAGCAAGCAACTTTATTTATATAGCACATTTTTAAACAACAGACGTTGCCCCATAGTGCTTTACAGAAGTGAAAACATTAAAATCCTATAACAAAGCAAACATAACTTATTCGAAAGCTAAAGAAAATAAATACGTTTTTAAATAAGACTTAAAAGTGGCAATTGATGGAGCTGACCTCACGTGGAATGGGAGACTATTCCAGAGTTTGGGACCTACCACAGAAAAAGCACAATCTCCTTTTGATTTTAAATGACAACGAGGGACCTTTAAAAGCCGTTGGTCAGAGGACCTGAGAAATCTAGCAGGAGAGTAGGAAATAATAAGATCACTTGCTGCTGCATTTTGCACTAACTGTAAGCGGACTAGCATAGTCTGGGGGAGACCAATATATAGAGAATTACAATAATCAATCTTTGATGAGATAAAAGAGTGAACCACGATTTCCAAATCCTTACTGGATAGAAAATGCTTTACTTTAGCAATTGATCTCAGGTTAAAAAAGCTACCTTCAACAACGGCACCAATCTGTTTCTTAAAATTTAGTGATGAGTCCATAATTACCCCTAAACTCTTTACATGATCTTCAATCTTTATGGACAAGGAACCTAAATGATCAGGAAAAGTAGGTGAGATGGGAGAACCTACAATCAAAACCTCAGTTTTACTCTCATTTAATTGGAGAAAGTTGCTAGAAAGCCAAAGTTTAATGTTGCTGTAATATTCCTGTACTTTATCTAGTGAGCAGGTTTTATCTAAGCTCACAGGAAGATAAAACTGGAGATCGTCCGCATAAAGGTCCTTGCACACTGAATCCGAAATTTTCGCATGCGTTTTTTCGTATCCGTCATTCTGTGGCTCTAAATTGTCAAAACACCATTCAAATGCTTGTTACGGATGCGAAAAACACAGAAAATTTAACCTGATCCATAACGTGAGGTCGTATTTATTTTTTAACTTGTGAAAATTTCGGACGCGAATTTTGGACTCAGTGTGCAAGGGCCTTAACAGTGGTATGCAATACCATACTTCCGAAAAATAGAGCTTAGAGGAAGCATATACAGAGAGAAAAGCAACGGTCCCAAAATGGACCCCTGAGGAACACCACAAACTAAAGAGAAGTCTCCCAGATTCACAGCAACTGTCCTGTCTCTTAAATATGAGGCAAACCACTGAAGGGATGTACCCTGGACACCAATCCAATACTCCAGACGGTTGAGAAGAACCTCATGGTCAATTGTATCGAAGGCAGCGTTTAGATCTAATAAAACTAGAACAACATATGATCCTGAATCCAACGATAATAATATATCATTTGTGACCTTGAGTAATGCAGATTCTATGACAGGGCCTAAAGCCCGACTGGAATGTGTCTAAAATATCAAAAGTAATCAAATGAGAATAGAGCTGTGAATAGACCACTTTCTCTAGAATCTTGGAGATGAAAGGCAATTTAGAAATGGGTCTATAGTTGTTATATACTGTATGATCCAAATTAGTTTTTTTTAACAAGGGATGAAGAATTGCATGTTCAAAACTATTTGGTACTACTCCACTCATCAAGGAGCTGTTAATTATAGCTGTTAGGCTAGAACTCACAGTATGAAAAACATCTTTAAAAAGTTGAGTAGGGAGAATATCCAGTCTGCAGCGACCTCCATTCATTTTCAAGACAATATCTGCCAGCTGTGCTGATGAAACTGGTTCAAAGTCAGTGAAAAAGTTAGACGGCGCAGGATTAATTGATGAACGGGAATGTAAAGGTACAATTTCACTTCTGATCTTCTCTTTTTTTTTAGTAAAAAATAATAAAAACTCTTCACAAGTCTCTTGTGTGACATCTCTCATAACATTCCTTGAAGGGTTTAAAATAGAATCAACTGTGTCAAACATTACTTTTGGCCGATTTGTATTATCTGAGATTACCTTAGAGAAAAATTTCCTTTTTTCCTCCTTTACTACCTTCTGATAGTTAGCCAGGGACTCTTTTAACATCTCAGATGAAATCTGAAGTTTAAATTTCTGGAAGAGAAATCTCTCTTCCACTTCCGTTCAGCTTTTCTGCACTCTTGTCTAAGAGAGTGGGTAACATTGCTTAGCCAAGGTTGAGATATTCCCATTAATTTAAGAGGGGCAACACAATCTAAGGCAAGAGTACATGACTTAGTAAAAGCCTCAACCAGCACTTCAGTGTCCTCTCCACTTAAGACTTTGTCTCTAACATGTGATAAATAAAATTCAGAAAAAAAGGTTTGCAGTTGAAGAATTAATCGACCTAGCATAATGTAAAGGCTGAGAAGAGGTTGGATGAATATAAGAACAAACAGCATCGAATACCACTGAATAATGGTCGGAAATGCCTACGTCTGAAACCACCAAATTAGATACAGAAATACCAAATGATAACACAAGATCTAGTGTATGACCTTTCTTATGAGTAGAACCAGTAACATGTTGTGTGAAATTAAAAGACTCAGTAATAGAAATAAATTTATTCACCAATGGCTTTGATGGGCAGCATAAATGAACATTAAAATCCCCCAGGACCAAAAGTTTATCACAACGAGACACCAATGTAGAGAGAAAATCAGAAAAATCCTGTTCGTGTACGTGTGTCCACATTCCTCTCCTACGACGACACAACGTTTCGTCGGGCCATCCGTCCCTTTCCAATCCATCCAGATCGGATTGGAAAGGGACGGATGGCCCGACGAAACGTTGTGTCATCGTAGGAGCAACATATAAAAGGTTGGCTTGCTCATCCTAAAATTTCAGACCCACTACTCCTCGTTAAAGCCCGCCACGATCTCATGAAAGTGTGTATCTATAGCACGAATTGTATTTCTTGTGGCATTTACGCCAAAAATTGTTTTTGAGTGCATATGATACGCAGTTTTCGCGTGCATATGATATGTACTTTATGGCGTGTAATACACACGCACTCCTAATCGTACCCAAGGGGTTTACAGTGCATATCTGCATGCAGAAACTATTTTTGGCGTATAAATGGCACAAGAAATAAAATTTGTGGTATAGATACACACTTTCATGAGATCGTGTTGTATGTTCCCACCAGTCCTGAGATCTCTCTCGCACACAGTAACTGAAGCACATGTGCAGGCTGCAATGATGGCCCTTTTCGTCCTCCTCCGCCTCAAAATCATGGCGATAGTTGGTGAACTTCTCATAGGCTTCCGTATTCTCCGGACTATAAGTTGCTCCAGAGTATAAGTCGCATCAGTCAAAAAATGCATCATGAAGAGGAAAAAAACATATATAAGTCGCACTGGACTATAAGTCGCATTTATTTAGACATTTATTTCACAAAATCTAAGACCAAGAACAGACATTTAATCTGGAAAGGCAAGTTATTCTACTACACAATAGCACACAGAACAACAGGCTGAATAGGTGTCCGGTATGTTAACGTAACACATTAACTAGGGCTGTAACGATATGCGATATGAAACTGAAATCGCGACACACAGATCCACGAACCTGTGTGAGAAGGCAGAGATGCGTGAACTGGAGCTCATCTCATAAATGAACCGAAACTCAGCATATACGGTAGCCTACTCGCCTCACAGACCTGAGACATAGAAAGCTTGAAATGTCTACTTCTAAACAGAACAATTCAAAACGAAAGAAAAAAGACTGCTCTGCTCTCTTCTTATGTAATCTGTATGAAATGTGCATTTCTCTCTGGTGCGTTCACTACTGCGAAGATCGTGAGTCAGCATCGTCAACTTCATCTTTGCAGCCGACACTGACACAGAAAACACTTGTTTATTAATAAACAATTAAAATGTCTCCTTGCTATATTTGACATTCATAATCATTACTTTTGCCGGTTCTTTGTGACAGCTTTTAGATGCTTTACAGCTTTTAGATGCCCTTACATGTTACATGAATGCGTCACCACAGCATCAGCACCGAAAATATGGAGATTTTTTTCTTTTTGGGGGCATTTTGTTTGTGTTCAGTCTTTCTCAGTTGTCTTTAGGTTAATGTTTCAGTTAACAGTTTTTCAGTTGTTTTCAGTAAATTTTTTCAGGGGTAGGCTACAGGAGCAGCATCTGTACTCTCACGGCTGTAGACGGTAATGTCTTCTCTTGGTTCATGTCAGTCAGTATGAATTAATTTTGATATATAAGTCGCACCTGATTATAAGTCACAGGACCAGCCAAACTATTAAAAAAAAGTGCGACTTATAGTCTGGAAAATACGGTATTTCGCAAAGCTAGCATCAAGCATATTTCACGTTTTTTCCATCTGTGCAAGAACCCCCTTTAAGCATGCGCAATGTTTCAGATAGTATGTCAAATATAAATACATGAATCGGATATGGGTCACAATTGAAAGAACGTGTAAACGGACGGTCAAGAAATTGGTATAGGCAACAAATCAGAATTGGGCATCAAGACCTGCAGTATAAACTTGCTTGTCCCACATACTTGAGTATCTGCAGTGAGCAGTTTGGATCGTTCAGTTTGCCAGAGAGCAGCTTGACTCCTGATTCTCCTGGGTGATTGAAGCTCAGATCCAGCTCTCTCAGGTGTGAGGGGTTTAAACTCAGAGCTGAAGACACATAACCACAGCCTTCCTCTGTCACCATACAGCCAGACAACCTGCAGACACAGTCAGATCATCTACAAAAACACACATGACTGGCAGACTGTAAATAATCTCAGATAATAATTTCAGAGGACAAATATCAAGGCAGAAATGCTTCTTTACAATAAAACAAAAACATATACGTCTGTGAAGGCTAATATCCTTTTGAAATGCGGTCATAACAACAAAAGCCGTCTTTATTGATCACAATCTCTGGCTTACTTTTTAAAACAAAAAATAAAAAATAAACATCAAAGAAAATGCTATCAGTGTGAACAGCGATACCATAGCATGCGATTCATGTGACTGAAGAAACTGTTGCTCTCCACACTCTAACCTGTCTCTGCCAAACAATTCTACTCAATTATTAACACCTGCCCTCACGCACCGTAGTGACGTGTCAAGGAGGAGGAGCCATTAAATTTACTTGACCAGGTTAGTCCAAGTATTAAACATTAAACATAAAATTCCCTTGTACATTTAAATCATAATGTTTTGTAATACATAATAAATAAATCAAATTTAATCTCTACAAGTTCAAATTTCTGGTATTGCACAAAATTCGAAATACGGCTCCAACAACATCAATACAGAGACAGCATTATAACCCATCATGTCTGCCAATGGTCATGGAAATTAAATACTCAAGCTTATACAGATGTTTTGTGTTTTACACAAGAACAAGGCGAGCTATTACTTATAATTATTTAAAAAAATTAACAAATGTATTCTATCTGGGAAAATGAAATCTTTTCCATCACACATATGTAGTGTAATATGTCAATCCAATCATCAGCTGTAAGTGGCTCTGGTTTTAGCCATTTCTTTGTAATTACTTTTTTACTGGCTGCCAGAAGAATCAGTTTCTTAACGATGTTATTCCACCCATCAAAAGAAATATTAGCCAGATATAAACATTCACAATTACAAGGAATCGTCACCTCAATAGCAGCTTCCAAATTCCCTTCAATCCCTTGCCAAAACTGAGTTAATTTCTGACACTCCCCAGAAATATGATAATGGTTAGATTTCCTTTTCCCACATAATCTCCAACAGCTAGCACCTGTCCTGTTGTATCTTTTCTGTGTTGGTGTGGTAAATCTCTTATATATTCTTAAATACCTCAGAATCTGCAGCTTACAGTTTGGCCTCTTCAGGCCTTCAGAAATAATCTTCACTCCTGAATTCCGCAGGTCATTGTTACTCAGGTCCAGCTCTCTCAGGTGTGAGGGGTTTGAACTCAGAGCTGAAGACACATGACCACAGCCTTTCTCTGTCACCATATAGAGAGACAACCTACAGACACACACAGTCAGACCATCTACAAACACACATCGACATTATGAGCGGCAGACTGTAAATTATCTCTCATAGATAATCTTATCTCAGATTAGATTGGAACAATCAGAATAATATCCAGTTCCATCTGACTTCTGACCTATAATGCTGCCTGAATCATAATCATACACTGTTCGTTCGCTGGCCAGAGGAGAACTGGCCCCCTGACTGAGCCTGGTTTCTCCCAAGGTTTTTTTCTCCATTCTGCCCTGATGGAGTTTTGGTTCCTTGCCACTGTGGCCTTTTTTCACCTTTGTTGCCATTGGCTTTTGGCTTGCTTAATTGGGGACATTTAATGTAACATTTAATTTAGTATTCAAACTACTAAATTCTTTTGACATATAAGAGGTATTTGTACCACTGAAACATCCAGCAAGTTTCACAGCTTAAAAGGTCCTCAGAACAACAAAAAAATAATAATTTATTCATCCAAGCTCCAAAAATGGCTTGTTAGAATATTGTGGGTTTTGTGACGTCACATGAGCAAATACATTCGCATCAACAAATAGTTTTAAATCATTGCACTATAGGCCCCGCCCACTGCCGTCAGTCACTTTGACGTGTCCTGTTTAAACCGCTCGTTTGAGTCTCTGTACAGACTCCAGAAAGGCTCCAGCAGGAAAAACAAGTGGATGGTTTATTTTTAATGGCATCCCGGATCACATCAGAGGATTATGTGTTTGTTTGGAGCATTTGACTGCAGATTGTATTGTAAATGAGGCACAGTGTAAGAGAGAGTTTGCAAAGAAACTTGTGCAAAGATAAAGCAGCAACTGTATTGGATCTGACAGCAGCTAGATCTCAAAGTGAAAGTATTTTGATAAAATGTAAGCAGTTTAATAATTCTTTGTCTATAAATGACCGTTTTATATGGGTGTTTTCAAAAACACAAGGGGGCATTGATACTTTTTCCTATGCATTGACATTAGCAAATTATAACACTGGTGTTTACTGAGAGCCACCCCTTGAAAACGGATCATTTCAGAAAGAGGGTCAGAATGAGGTTGGAAAATCTTTATTCAGATTTATGGAATCTTAACAGTACAAATCGGGGGTGCCAAACTCAGCTCCTGATTAGCTGTATCAGGTGTGTTTAATTAGGATTGAAGCTAAACTGTGACCCTCTAGGGCAGTGGTTTTCACACTTTAAGAGATTTTTTTTTTTTTTTTTTTTTTTAAATTGACGCAACCCATATTGACCCATTATATTTAGATTTGTTAAATTCAACAGCAAAAGTTACAATAATTGTATAAAATCTAAATATTTAGCGAAAAAACATTATTTAGTGGAGATGGAGAACAAAAAAGTGAAAAAGTGTAGCACTAAATCTGTTAAAATGTTACTCACTGCTCTCTATATTGTTGTAAAATACATTCATGAAAAACAATTCATTTCTAATATATACTATAAAATGAAAAGACATTTCTTTTAAATATATAGCGCAGTTGTTTAATGAGGCAGCAACATATTATAGATAGGACAGAACAAGAAAGGCTAATAATAGTCTTTCATTGCCCAAAAGTATTATAATATGAAAGGCTCCAATACAGAGCGGCACAAATCGCTTATGCGTATCCCGTGCGCAGAATGATGCGCTTGAAGCAACATGAAGTCACAGCGCTTCGCATTGAAAACCTCAAAGAAAAAAGGGAAGAGATACTGATGCGTAGTTCCGGTATTATATCAATGTAATAGTTTATTGAGCCTTTTCCTAGGAACAGTCTAAAAATATCAGTTACTCTGCCTGTGAAGAACAAGTATAGCGCTCTCTACTCAGTGTAGTGATCTAAAAGACACCCAAGAGAAAGTTACATGAACAGCAATAAACTCTAGAAAGATAAAGTCATTTTATGCGAAACCATAGACCTTTATCTACAGATCAAGTATAACAATAGTAACATTGAATCATCTTGGAGAGAGTTTCATCATGTTGACTGCCGTAACCGAACGCGTTGCGCTGTTTGAGTGCTGAATGGAGAATGACTGACAGCCGCAGTGGAGGGAAGCACTTACTTGAATTTAACGACTTCAATATTCATTTCTACGTCATATTAAACTATGGAGTGGCTTTAAAACACTTATAATATAGTGCATGTACGAAAGCCCAACAATGCCCCCTGGAGGTATCTTTATGTAAGTTACTTTGTTGGTGCTTGCACGGCAAGTCGGGGCATGTCTGAACTAGTAACAGAGGGCAGTCCATATACATAGGTGGAGAGATTGACTTGCTTTCTTACACAAAGCGGACTTTTGCATGTTTGTTGTTCCCGTGAGTGATTGATTAAGAAGTAAGTTATCTGATTTACATTCTATGCTGTTCGAACTTAATATTCTGTATATTCAGTTACTGTCATCTGCACAATGTACTAGTTCAACTATAATTATATTTCTGTGTGAATTGCATACTATCTAAATTCATGTAAAGTCATATTGAAACTAATTTGATACTGTTCAGTGGTTTATGTTCTGCAGTATAATTCAGATATGTAAGCAAATCATTTATGCTATATATTTAGATTCTAAATAATTGAATACACTTTACCAGAGTAATGATAACCTGATTTACTATTACTTCTGTTTTGTATAGTGACTATTCTTTATGCTATCGGTAATACTGTTTTTACTAGCAAACTTATATTGTATTTTGTTTTCTCTGTTCATTGTAGACCACACATACCTATGGGCAAATGCCTGTAATACTTCATACATGCTGAAATAATCAAAATAAAACCCTTCTGCTGGGACACTCTCTCTCTGGCTACAGTTTCTCTAACCGGAAACTCCCACCACCATTTCTACTAGTGCTTAACGAACCCTTTGAGCGTCCCATACGCTCGTATATATGGTCCTTCGAGCCGGATGTACTTCAGTAGAAATGGATCCTGATACTGCCAGCACAGCAGATCCCGCGGTCAGACCCCGCACACAAAGAGAGCGACATCTCCCAGCCCATCTTGAAGATTATGAAGTCCAGCTCCCTGCACACCTGCACTCAGCTCCAACCCCAGCTGACGCCTCTTCACAGAGACATTCTAGACATTCATCTAAGTCCATTTCCTCTGGTACAGCCTCCAACACTACATCCAGATCACGCCACAGTACATCAAGTAGATCACCAAGACACGCTCTCTCTGACGTCCAAGCTGCATTGCTAGAAGAGAGATTAAAGGCTCTTGAACTAGAGGAACTACAACGCCAGATGGAAGAGGACACTACAGCAGATAAAGAATGTCAGAGACTTGATGACCAAGCTAGAGAAGCACTCAAAGCCAGAGAAGCCTTGGCTAAACAAATTGCGACACGACGGCGTCTCAAGAAAGTACAAAATGAGCTTGAGGTTGCTAAGCTAGTCACCTCACTCCTTAAACAGGACACCCATGATGGTAGCAAATCTGGATCACAATCTAGCATCACTAGTAACTCACCTGAAGCACTACCTGAAGCAAGCCCACTTCAACAGAGAGCTGCTACTAGTGATATTTTCATAACATCTGACCAGCAAATGCAGGGACATTCCACGCCACAACCTGTCTTTATTACTTCTGAGGCATCAGTATTGCCTCCTCCAGCACCACATGTGTTACCAACCACAGCCTTAGCAACTGAAGCTTCCTTCAGTGCCCCAGACTTTACTCCTGATGTGCGCCATCCTAACGTAGTGACATGGTCATCACCCCCTCTTGCAGCAGCTCAGCCCACTTCAGAGTCTAGAACTGCTCTCACTTTTCCTGCACCTATTTACCCAGCTGCAGTTACAGTGCAGCCAACCCCTCCTGTCACCACTGTAACCTACCATCAGATACCGGCTGTCAGTGTGCCTCCCTCAATAGCTTCACCTCTGAACCCTGTAACCTTAGGGGCTTCAGTACATCCTCAGCCATACCAAGTACTGTATCCTCACTCTCAAATGGCATTCCCAGCCACTCACCCAGTTCCATCTCATGCCCTTCCAGCTCAGACAACAATGTATATCCCTCAAGCCCAGCCACCAGGAATAGAGATGTTAGCTGCTTCTGCCTATGGTGTCCCAAAACCTGTCATACCGACCTTTGAATCTGGACGTGAAAGTGACTTTGCACTGCTCAAAATGGCACTGGACAACCTAATGAACAACCAACAACACTTAAGTGAACAGTACAAGTATCAAGTGCTTTTAGGTCACTTAAAGCTTCCCAGTGCTTTCCAGCTTGCAAAGGCATACATGCACGATCCCCGGCCATACACAGCTGCATTACAAGCACTGCAAGATAAATATGGTCAACCACGCCAACTAGTCCAGTGTGAGCTAGGTGCCATACTAAATGCTCCTGCCCTAAAGTTTGGAGATGCCGAAGCTTTTGACGATTTCGCCTTATCTATCCATTCATTTGTAGGGATGCTCAGGACTTTAGAAGGCCCGAATGGCTATGAGTTAAGATGTGGATCTCATGTTGATCGCCTTCTGAGCAAAATGCCACCGTCATACCGTGACAGTTTTGTGGAGTACTGCTTTAGCCATGGCATTCTCCAGACTGGCACCGACCGCACCTACACCCTATCTGATTTCTCTGCATGGCTGCAGCTAAAGTCTCAGGCTAAGCGCATTTCAAACAGAGCAGCAGCGCTTTATCAAAGTGAGGTACCCAGGACACCTAAGAAGGATCCACGCACACCTTATCGTTCTAAAGACAGATCCACCTCAATCCTTTACTCCACTAACAGTACCTCACCTGTTCAAGGACAAGCAGGAATCAAGGCACCCAAGTTTCAACCGTACTGTCCATATTGCAACAATAAGGACCATTTCCTGAACTCTTGCCCTAAATTTAAGCTACTAACCACAGAGCAAATACTGAAGTGGATAACGGATGGAAAGCGTTGTTGGAAATGTGGAAGGACACATGCTCCCGACAACTGCACTCTGAAGCGAGGGTGCAAGACCTGTAAAGAGTTGCACCTTACCATTCTTCATGAAGCAGTACTGCAGACACAAAAGAGTGTTCTTCTGGTCAGTGTTCCCCCTTCACAGGTATACTTAGATCGTCCGAACCGATCTCCAAAGGTGATGCTTAAGGTAGTTAAGCTCCTACTTCATAACGGAGATAAAGCCATGGAGACATATGCGGTGTTAGACGATGGCTCTGAGCGTAGCATTGTACTGCCACAAGCCGTGGAGCAGTTAAACCTCACCAAAGTGCCTGAAACTCTCACGTTACGTACAATACGTCAGGATGTACTTCAATTAAATGGAGCATCTGTTTCCCTCTCTGTGTCACCTCTAAACAGACCGACTAAGAAGTTTCAGATTAATCATGTCTTCACTGCAGCGAATCTGAGACTGTCGGAACATTCTTATCCAGTAGCTGCTCTTCAACGCAAATATGCCCATATCCGGTCCTTACCATTGCCACAGATTGAGCGAGCACAACCCTTGCTACTCATTGGGTCAGACATGCCTCACTTACTTGTACCAGTTCAACCCATACGAATGGGACCTCCTAATGCCCCAATAGCTGTTCACACCAGACTTGGTTGGACTCTTCAAGGCCCTGTGGGGTACAGCCAAACTGCTCCCTGTGATCAACAATGTCTGAACATCTCTATAGATGCTCTGAATGCTGAGTTACTCAAGAACGTTGAGCGTCTCTGGCAGATTGACACCCTGCCCTACATTAATGAAACAGCAGCTACTCGTTCTAAACAGGACCAGCATGCTCTGACAGTACTCCAAACATGCACTTCTAGGATAGAGGTGGACGGCATTCTACAATATGCCACTCCTTTGCTCAGACGACCAAATACTGTCACCCTTAAAGCTCCAAAGGAAGCCGTGCTGGCAAGCCTTCGCAGCACTGAACGGAGACTCGCCAAAGACTCAAACCTCTCTGAAGCATACTGCACTGAGATGAACAAATTAGAGCAAGCTGGTTACGTGGCAGAAATCTCCACTCAGGAAGCTGAGAAGACCACTGAATCCTGGTACATTCCACACCATATGGTGAATCACAATGGCAAAAACAGGATTGTGTTTAACTGTTCTTTCTCGTATCAGGGTCAATCATTGAATGAGCTCCTCATTCCTGGTCCCATACTTGGTCCATCTTTACTTGGAGTTCTGCTTCGGTTCAGACAACACACCGTGGCTGTGAGCGGAGATGTGAAAGGAATGTTTCACCAAGTTCGCCTATTGCCAGATGACAAGGCAATCCTGCGCTTCCTCTGGAGAAACATGCAAAGGAGTGAGCAGCCAAAGATATATGAGTGGCAAGTCCTGCCTTTTGGCACAACGTGCAGTCCTTGTTGTGCCATATATGCACTGCAACAAATAGCCCATGACAACAGCGAAATTGATCCCATTCTCGTAGAATCAGTTACCCAGTCATTCTATGTAGACAATTGTCTTCAAAGTATGGAATCAACGGAAAAGGCTAGAGCTCTTGTAGATGGCCTACGGCAATTGCTGCTTACTGGAGGGTTTGATCTCCGCCAATGGGCCAGCAACAAACCAGAAGTCATTGAGCACCTTCCATCAGAAGCAAGGTCACAAAGCAGTGAGCTATGGTTATCCCAAAAGAGTCCAGATCTCTTAGAGGGCACACTTGGATTGCGATGGAATTGTCTCAGTGATTCCTTAGGATACAAGCCCCGCCAAGTGGAATGTCTCAAACCAACCTTGAGAAATATTTACAAGGTATTGGCATCGCAGTATGACCCTCTCGGGTACCTGATTCCATTCACCACCCAAGCCAAGATACTCATTCAGGATCTGTGGAAAATTCATGTGGGATGGGATGACCTCATTGAGTCTGACAGCCTACGAAATAGATGGCAAACCTGGGTACAGGAACTACCTGATTTGGAGGAACAAGAGATTCCCAGATGCTACACTCCATTTCAAGTGCATGATGAAACATTCACCAGAGACCTACACATCTTCTGTGATGCCTCGGAGAGAGCATACGGCTCAGTATCATATATGCGCACAGAAGACAAAGATGGTCATGTACACATTTCATTTGTACTAGCCCGTTCACGTGTAGCCCCCCGGAAACAAATGTCAATGCCACGACTTGAACTAAGTGCAGCACTTACTGGAGCACAAGTAGCTAAAGTCCTCCAAACAGAACTCACAGTAAACATCAGGCAAGTCATTCTCTGGTCAGATTCCACCACTGTCCTTCGCTGGCTGCTAGCTGACTCCTGCAGGTATAAAGTCTTTGTAGGAACTCGAGTTGCTGCAATTCAGTCCCTCACAGATGTTAATTCCTGGAGGTATGTGGATTCTGGCAATAACCCAGCAGACGACATTACCCGTGGAAAGTCCTTAAAGGAGTTGACACAATCATACCGTTGGGCTAAGGGACCTGACTTCTTGTATCAACCAGAAACATCCTGGCCAATCATGCTTGTTGCTGACCCTGAACCAGATACTGAATTAAAGAAGTCAGCACTCTGCCTGCACCTACGCACTAGTCCTGATGTACAACTCCTAGACGCAAAGCAGTATAACACCTGGAAAGACTTGGTAAAGGCTACAGTGGCGTGCCTACACGGGGCGGCTCAATCTTCCACATTGCCAGCAGACGTAGCTGAACATTATGTTACTGCAGAAAGGCTCCTTCTCCAACAAGCCCAAAGAGACTCATTTCCAGAGGAGGTTAAGGCTCTATCATCAAATCGATCCTTACCATTCAATAGCCAGCTAGTGTCTCTGTCTCCTGAGTATGATAAAGATGCTCTGCTAATTAGGGTTGGAGGGAGACTGCGTCATGCTGAACATATAGACATGAATGCCCTGCATCCCATAGTTCTCGATCCTAGTCATCAAATAACTAAACTCCTTATTAAGGAATATGATGTCAATCTCCTTCATCCTGGGCCAGAAAGAGTCCTTGCAGAGCTGAGACGTCAATATTGGATTTTGAGAGGCAGAGCAGCCATCAAGAAACATCAACTCGGCTGTATGGAATGTCAAAAGTGGCGTGCCCAACCTAGCATCCCTATGATGGCAGATCTCCCACCAGCTCGTCTTAGGCTTTATAAGCCCCCCTTCTATTCCACTGGAATGGACTGTTTTGGTCCATTCACAGTAAAAATAGGACGACGAACTGAAAAGAGATGGGGAATAGTCTTCAAATGTATGACCACCCGATGCCTCCATCTGGATCTACTTGAGAGTCTTGACACTGATGCCTTCTTGATGTCTCTACGGAGATTTATAGCTAGAAGAGGCAAGCCTTTCGAGCTCTTCTCTGATAATGGCACCAACTTTGTTGGAGGTAACAGAGAGATTAAAGAGGCATATGAAGCTATGGCACCTCAATTAAAGGAGCAATTAGCCGAACAGAAAATCTCTTGCAGATTTAATCCTCCCAGTGCTCCGCATTTTGGTGGTATTTGGGAGAGAGAAGTAAAATCAGTGAAACAAGCCTTGAAAGTCATTCTAAAGGAACAGACAGTCCCTGAAACAGTCCTCCGCACTGTTCTGATTGAGGTGGAGGGAATCATGAATGCCAAGCCATTAGGCTACGTATCATCGGATATCGCAGACCCAGACCCAATCACACCCAGCATCCTGCTCATGGGTCGCCATGACTCCTCTCTCCCACAAGTAATGTATGACTCCAGCAATCTTTTGGGAACCAGGAGATGGAGGCATAGCCAAATACTTGCGGACCAATTCTGGGCTAGATTTATTAATCAATACCTGCCAAGTCTCCAGGAAAGACAAAAATGGCAAAAGGATACTGACAAGCTCAGGGTTGATCAAGTAGTACTCATCATTGACCCACAACTTCCACGAGCCCTCTGGCCAGTGGGCAAGGTGACCCGTACCTTCCCTGGACCTGATGGACGTATAAGGACAGTTGCAGTGCAGGTTCAAGATCGGACTTATGTTAGACCTGTAGCTCGGTTAATTCCACTTCCCAAACTCATTGATGATGACAACACCAATCCTGCCATCTAGGAAGGGCTTTCTACCAGGTGCAAATGTTGCGAGCAACATTTGGGGGCGGCTGTGTACGAAAGCCCAACAATGCCCCCTGGAGGTATCTTTATGTAAGTTACTTTGTTGGTGCTTGCACGGCAAGTCGGGGCATGTCTGAACTAGTAACAGAGGGCAGTCCATATACATAGGTGGAGAGATTGACTTGCTTTCTTACACAAAGCGGACTTTTGCATGTTTGTTGTTCCCGTGAGTGATTGATTAAGAAGTAAGTTATCTGATTTACATTCTATGCTGTTCGAACTTAATATTCTGTATATTCAGTTACTGTCATCTGCACAATGTACTAGTTCAACTATAATTATATTTCTGTGTGAATTGCATACTATCTAAATTCATGTAAAGTCATATTGAAACTAATTTGATACTGTTCAGTGGTTTATGTTCTGCAGTATAATTCAGATATGTAAGCAAATCATTTATGCTATATATTTAGATTCTAAATAATTGAATACACTTTACCAGAGTAATGATAACCTGATTTACTATTACTTCTGTTTTGTATAGTGACTATTCTTTATGCTATCGGTAATACTGTTTTTACTAGCAAACTTATATTGTATTTTGTTTTCTCTGTTCATTGTAGACCACACATACCTATGGGCAAATGCCTGTAATACTTCATACATGCTGAAATAATCAAAATAAAATCCTTCTGCTGGGACACTCTCTCTCTGGCTACAGTTTCTCTAACCGGAAACTCCCACCACCATTTCTACTAGTGCTTAACGAACCCTTTGAGCGTCCCATACGCTCGTATAGTGCACGAAAAGTTAACGGTTCTTTATAATGTTTTTGTAGCTTTTGTGAGGCTTAACAATAACACAGAATAGTACACGCACAATATCGGATTTGGATACCGATAGTGAGTATCGGATCGGCACATCTCTATTTGAAACTGCTTAGTATTTAATTTTATTTGTGTACACTCATAATAAACCAGAACACTGTGGCTTTGTAAAATAAATAAAACAAACAGGATGTGTTTTCTGTCGTCTCGGTTTCCTTACCGTCAATTTGTTTGTGGAGCGCTTCACAAAAATAAACCAAACTCAGCAGAATACTGTCAGAAAATATTTTTTTTTCTTTTCTTTTGTTAATCTGTTGATTATTTAAGTCAAATGTATTTAGTATATTTATTCCTTTTATACAGCCCTATAGACTATGATTTTATGAAAATAAATTATTATTTTTATTTTATTTTAAATGTAACTCCATTTTCCTTAAATCATCCTGGTGACCCAGGGTTTGAAAACCTGTGCTCTAGGGAACTGAGTTTGGCTCCCCTAGTATAAGTGAACCTCTATAAGTGAAATAATTTTAAAACTCCATGTCATGACCCCTGTAAAGATGTAAGATGCATTATTAAAAAGGATTCTTTAGCTATTAATGATTAAACACTCACAGAGCTTTTCTGCAGTTGATCACAGCTGGTATCAGTCTTCTTCTACCCTCAGCTGATGTGTTGTATTTCTTGGGGTCCAGCTCATCCAGCGCCTCCTCTGAGATCTGAAGCATGTAGGAGATTGTCGAGCAGTGAGCAGAAGAGAGTTTCTCCTCTGAGTGTTTGTCTGATTTCACAAACTCCTGAATCTCTCTGGACAGAGTCTGATCTTTGACTTCCAGCAGACAGAGGAACAGATTGATGGATTGATCAGCTGAGAGATGATTCATATTCTGCTTATCTTTGATCTTCTCTTTAATGTACTGTGTGATTCTCCTGATGTTCTCTGAGCTGTTCTCTGTGAGTGTCAGTAGATCCTGTAAGAGTCTCTGATTGGACTCCAGTGAGACGCCCAGCAGGAACCGCAGGAACAGATCCAGATGTCCATTCTCACTCTTGAGGGCTTTATTTACTGCTGATGTTAGTAGATCATACAGAGAGACTTCATCAGACCTGAATTCATCCAGAAGCTGCAGTGGTTCCTTGTTCTTCATTAAATAGCAGTAAAACACATAGAAAGCAGCGAGAAACTCCTGAACGCTCAGATGAATGAAGCTGTAGACTTTCCTCTGATGAATCACAGATTCCTCCTTAAAGATCTCAGTGCAAATCCCAGAATACACTGAGGTGTCAGAGACGTCTATGCTGCTCTCAATCAGGTCCTCCTCATAGAACATCACATTGCCCTTCATCAGCTGATGGAAAGCCACTTCAGCAAGTTTCACAATCACTTCTCTGTTGGACTGCAGGAGTTTCTCTGGATCTCTCTCTTCATACTTCTGATTCCTCATGTTGATCTGAATCAGCAGGAAGTGGATGTACATTTCAGTCAGAGTTTGAGGGATTTCTGCACTCAGATCTTCTTCCAGGAGCTTCTGAAGCACAGTGGAGGAGATCCAGCAGAAGACGGGTATGTGGCACATGATGTGGAGGCTTCTTGCTCTTCTAATGTGTGAGATGATTCTGCTGGCTTGATGCTCGTCACTGATTCTCTTCCTGAAATATTCCTCCTTCTGAGGGTCATTGAATCCCTGAATCTCTGTCAGACGGTGGATGTATTTGGAGGGTATCTGATTGGCTGCTGCTGGTCTGGAGGTGATCCAGATGAGAGCCGAGGGAAGCAGATCTCCTTTCATGAGCTTTGACATCAACACACCCACTGAGGAAGTCTCATTCACATCAGAAACTTCCTGAGCGTCTGAAAACATCAGTGTGATTCTGCTTTCATCCAGACCATCAAAGATGAACACAACTTTAATCTCCTCATAAATCTTTGAGTCCAGATCTTGAAGTTCAGGATGAAAGTCCAGCAGAAGTCTGTGAAGACTGTACTGATCATCTCGGATCAAGTTCAGCTCTCGAAATGGAAGAACGAACATGAAATCTACATCCTGATTGTCTTTTCCCTTGGCCCAGTCCAGAATGAACTTCTGCACAGAGATGGTTTTCCCGATTCCAGCGATGCCTTTAGTAAGAACAGTCTTGATCTGCTCTTTCTCCTCTTGTTCTGGTTCAGGTGAGGCTTTAAAGATGTCATTGCAGAAGATTGGAGTGTCTTGTGAGTGTTGTGTTCTGGCTGTTTTCTCCATCTGTAAAACCTCATGTTGTTTATTCACTCCTTCTCTCTCTCCCTCTATGATGTAGAGCTGTGTGTAGATCCTGTTCAGGAGGGTTTCATTCTCTTGGAGTTTCAGTCCCTCAAATAATCTCTCATACTTGTTCTTCATGCTGGTTTTGTGTCTGTGTTTGACTCTCTGTAGTTCATCATTCACTGGTTGATCATGTCTATTCAGGGAAGCAGTAACGTTTGTGTTTTTCAGACATAAGCCTGAGGCGGCCTCTCGAGAGATGCATTGGTCTCTATATATTCTGCTGAAACAACAACAACAAACAGATTTAAAAAATTATGTAAAATAAAGGATTTAAATGTATAAATAAAATCTAAATGTAAACCATATAGTACATCAATATAGATTTCAATCTCGTAAGACATTAAGTATACAGAAAAATACATTTTAATTTTAGTTTAACATTAAAGTAAATTTTCAAAAAGTTAACACAAAAGGTAAAGTCAAAGTTAATTTTCTATCACTGAACTTTTGTCCTCAGATTTGAGGTAAAAAAAAAAAAAAAACATCTCTGCATTCAGTGTGTTTGTGAATCCCATAGAGCAGTTAAAGGAATTGTTCACTCAAAAATAAAAATTACCCCATGATTTACTCACCCTCAAGCCATTCTATGCGTTTATGGCTTTCTTCTTTCAGACAAATACAATCACAGTTATATTAAATATTCTGGCTCTTCCAAGCTTTATAATGGGAGTGAATGACTGTTTCTGTTTTGAAGTCCATAAAACTGCATCTATCCATCATAAAAGTGCACCTATCCATCATAAAAGTGCATCTATCCATCATAAAAGTGCTCCACACGACTCCAGATGTCCTTCTGAAGCAAAGCATTATTTTTGTAAGAAACTATCCATATTTAAAATTTTATAAAATATAATAGCTATCTTTCAGCAAACGGCCATATGCATCGAGTACAGTGGAAAAGAGACCTCTTTATGATGAATGGATACACTTTTTTGGGCTTCAAAATCTCACCCCCCATTCACTGCCATTATAAAGCTTGGAAGAGCCAGGACATTTTTTAATATAACTCTGATTGTGTTCGTCTGAAAGAAGAAAATCCTATACACCTAGGATGGCTTTAGGGTGAGTAAATCATGGGAGATTTTTCATTTTTTAGGTGAACTATTCCTTTAAATCCCCCACTACATGTTTATCCTCACCTGGGGTCAGAGGTCACTGCTCCATCACTGAATTTATGAGGCTGAGTCAATGATCTGTCACTCTTCACAGACTCAATGCCAGATTCTGGAGATGAATCGCTCTGTCTCCT
Source organism: Abramis brama (assembly GCA_022829085.1). Taxonomy (NCBI): domain Eukaryota; kingdom Metazoa; phylum Chordata; class Actinopteri; order Cypriniformes; family Leuciscidae; genus Abramis; species Abramis brama. The sequence continues at coordinate 61,649,936 of CM040767.1, forward strand.
GATACCGAGAAACACACAGATATAATTCTTCCTTTAGTTCTGTCTTTTATTATGATTTGGTCTGTCTCTAATACTGGATTGTATCTCACTTGGGGTCAGAGGTCACTGCTTTATCACTGAATTTAGGAGGCTGAGTCAATGATCCGTCACTCTTCACAGACTCAATGCCGGATTCTGGAGATGAAGATCTCTCACAGCTCTCTCTGTTCTCCATAATGAGAAAATGTCTTCAGACCTGCATATGGAAAAAGATAACAAATCATACATTATATTTAGACTATTCCTTTAAAGTACAGTAATAACATACTACACATACAACGGCATTCTAGAGATTTAGAGTACAACTGTGTAGTTGCAGCAGATTGTGGAGGATCCTTTTCTTCTGAAGTCCATAAAGTACTGGTTTACAGTGGAAGAACTGATCTGACTAGATAAAAATGTTTGTCGAGACAAACTTTAAGTTGGCTTGAGAAAGCCGGACCAGAGAGTTTTAAAAGTCTGAAGAAGTTTAAAGTAGTTTGAAGTTTAAAGTGATTGAAGTTCATCTATCAGACAGACAGATAGATAGATAGATAGATAGATAGATAGATAGATAGATAGATAGATAGATAGATTAGAAATAGTAGATGGTCGATAGTTAGATATATTTTAAATAGTAGATGGATATGTAGATGATTAGATAGATAGATAGATAGATAGATAGATAGATAGATAGATAGATAGATAGAGGGTTAGATAGATAGATATCTATTTATCTAGATATTCTATTTGGCATGTTTGTGTGCTTCTGTGCATCCCTGTGTGTTTAATAGAGGAGAGTGTGTGTGTAATAAGCAGAGTGTGTGTGTAATAAGCAGAGTGTACGCGCATTGTGGACCCGCCTATAGGCGCACATTACTAACACGCTCTTTAAATGACAAATAAAATATTGCGCCATTGACTTTAGACCAGATTTCAGTTGGTCAATGACTCAAAATAGCAACACACCAACAATGCGCCTGAACACACCTTGTTCTCAGACCAGCAGCCCATGGGCCACAGATGGGCGCAAATGCATTTGAAAATGATAACTGCGTCGGACTGAAACTAGCAAAAACACTTGCGTCACGCTTGACGCTGCATTGTGCTGGGAGTAAGATAGGGCCCTAAGTCAGAACAGTCTGAAGGTCTAAGCCAAGTTTGGATTATGTAGAGTATGGAGAGTCAGAAAATTTATTGTCAGAAGAATAATCCCTGATCTGAACCTCTGAGATGAACTGGATCAGTGATTCAGAGCCCAATCTTCACACAGGTCTTCAACAGATCACTGGAGCAGTGTGAAGTTCCCTGCTGCTTCAAACACTCCCCTATCATCCTGGCCTCCAAAAAACACACTGGACTTAGTGACTACAGACCTGTCGCTTTCTCGTCTGTGGTCATGAAGTCATTTGAAAGACTGGTAGACAGCAGAGGTTGGACCTCCTTCACCAGCTGAGGAAGTTCAACCAGCCACAGGAGCTGCTGAAACAGTTCTACTCTGCAGTCATCGAGTCTGTCCTGTCTTTATCTGTAACGCAAGTCTCGAAATTGCAACCATTTTTGGTTGTATATGCTCCCGAAATTGAATCTGTGCGACCTCAAAATTTATTTGGGAGCATTTGTGTGAGTGCAAATAATTGTTGTGGTGCAACCTTTTTTCTAGAGATGCACAGGTCGACCGGCCATAAATCGGAAACAGCCGGTTTATGCTACAAACACACCATTGGCAAACGGCCCGTTCTAAGTTTAACTTTGGCTGATCTCTATTCCGGACTTGCATACAAACTGCATTGCAATCGCGTCCCGAAATGTCATTTGTGTGAGAATATTACAAAGTCTGTCAAAAGGACGTTAACACAGGCCAGAGATGGGACACGCTGAAGAGAAAATACCAGACACAGCAAGATCACTGTTCGTGATGCTCGAAATATAGGAAGAAAAATATTAATATTGATTTGGGATGGGGATTTATTTGAATGTGTCTCTTAAGGAAACTGACTTTCTTCAGAACAGTTTTGATGGCATTTTCTTTTTCTCTTCCCTCCGTATAAAGTGGCGTTTACCTCCCCAAAAAATGCTTCTTTTCCATAAGCGCCACCTACTCTCAGAGAGTGAATCTGCATTTTCATTCAGTCCATCTCGTTTTGTTTTGTGCAGGTGTGTCTTACTGTATGTAACAATTTCACAAAGTTAAAGACCATTCTGTTTTGCTCTAAATCTTGAAATTATCAAGGGCAATTCCACGCAAAAATCATCCTTACCATGAAAACATAAACTTTTTACCAAAAGATCAAAATCCTTTTTAAGTTGTCCGTTTAGGTCTGCAATATACTGTATTAATGTGCTGTATCAGAAATTAAGAAAATTGCCTTGTTTTTCCACCACATATGAGGTGAACAACAATGCTAAAATTACATTTTGACACCAACCATATTCCATGCTTTCAAAAGAGGGATCAAATACACCCCTTTTTTTAAACTTTATTTTAACATAAAGTATTTTGCAGAAAGATTGAGTCATGCCTGAGAAATAAATATATTCATTTTGTCATAACAGCACTGCCTGTTGAGTTTATAAGGGCTATAATTAATAGGTCACAACGCTTCAGTGCTCTGTCACATCTGTAGCGTTTTAAAGATTAAGTTAATATAATATAACAATTATAAATACAAATAACTTGAAACTTTATATACAAAGCTAAACTATGTTTATGCTTATTAGGACAAACATTTCATCTCACTAATTTGCTCTGAACAACCATAATAATGCGTTACAGACGTGACTATTGCTGTGATCTGTTTCGGGCGTAACGTATATCAGTGCATGAATCCAATAATCGCAATAATATTTGTGCTTTGTTAGTTTTAATACAAAAGAATTCTCAACTTTCAAATTCAGTCGATTTTATAAAAAAATTCAAACAATAGATGCCATTCTTTAATACGGCGTGATACAACCGATCTTCTCTTCCTCTTTGCCCGCTAAAAAAGGCGATAGGCCTAGATGTGGGAAGCGTTCTGGGGCACAGAGCAGAAAAAGGAAAATGTAAAATGATAAGGAATCTATTATTATTATTTTTATTTTTTTTTATCACTTGAAGTCTTTAAATTGATCAACATTTAACAACGGTTAACTTTGGTTCAACTTTGCATTTCAGGGCTCGACATTAACGCTTGTTTGCTTGTCCGGAACAAGTGTTGTTTTTCTTTTTTAAGGGGCAAGTGAAAGAGAATTGTACTTGCCCAGCCAGCTTAAAAATTACTAGGGAAGCATCGAAACGCGAGAATGATTCAGATTTTATTCAGTGTAAAGAGTGATTGATAATGGATAGTGTATTTGGTAACAAGCTTATGCTGCCTGTCTCTTTGCGAGAGACTTTCATGGATAAATCGAAACAAATAAGCACAACAGCACACAATAATCTCACAGAAGAAACATACTGAGGTTTTTTTAATTTATTATATGAAAAACACTTTATTTATTTATTTAAATTATAACGTATGATATAGTTACATAATACGACCAAGGGAGCTGTTTTGCTGAATATTATCATGAACAAGTAGCCTATTTAATATTAAGTTACTTACATTTTAGACACAGTATTGACAGATTTAGTTATATTTCACCAACGAAAATATCTCCAAAGGAAAACAACAATTAGCGCAGTGTTTTGTTTAAGACTTATTAAGATGCCACCTACTGGCGGTTTCATGTTTAAAAGTATCATTGCATTTTTTTTCTTGTATATTCAAACATTTATTTAAAACATTAATCTCATAACATTAGACTATTTATAGCAGATGTAATTTTGCAGTGTATAGGCTAAATTATTTAATTTGATTGGTAACAGCCCAGTTTTATTATTATAGGCTAACTGAATTTATTGATCAAATGTAAGAATTTGACATGACACATGATGCATACATTAATCTCATAACATTAGACTATTTATAGCAGATGTAATTTTGCAGTGTATAGGCTAAATTATGTCATTTGATTGGTAACAGTCCAGCTTTATTATTATAGGCTAACTGAATTTATAGATCAAATGTAAGAATTTGACATGACACATGCGTGTCAAGAATTTGACATGATGCATACATTTAATAAGGTAAAAATAAAAATCGGCCTTTATAAAGGTAAATAACGCCCTGTGGTAAATATCACAAATATGCAGATTTAAGTATGTAAAAGCTGATACACTGAGAATATTATTTCAGATCAGAATAAATTATGTTTATACCCCAAAAATCATCCCGGAATAAAATACTGTTATTTTACATTTTATTATTCAATATCTGTACGTGAATACTGTGAGACCTACCTGGAAATCTTAAAGCTGTGTTTATTTGATCGGTTTCATTTAATATGTTTCATCTTTGTTATATTTCATTTGTTTTGGCCATTGCTTGTAATTAAGTTTATATGTTCTTTTTTTATTTAATTTTTATAACATTTGAACTTTATAGTTGAGTATTGTAAAGTTTTTGATTATAGTAGTTTTGCTGTGGTATCGAAAATGTCACTGGTAGGCCTATCTAAAATTTTGTAGCTTATTTATTTGAATAATGGGTCAAAACAACAAAAACATTAACCTAATCTTAAACATTAAACACCAACACTGATTTGCATACCCCTCAGCAAACGTGCAGTTGCGCCCCTGGATCAATGGCAAGGGAAAATGAATATCCAACCTAAAACTAACTTTACCCCGCTCTGCAAGCAAAACCGATTCAACTAACGCGTTAAAGAGACACAGATCTAAAGATGCACTTGTGATAATATAGTACACATAAAACCAGAAGCAAATAACTGACCGTAAACTGACAGAGTCTCCGAAATGGCGTCTTCTCATCCATGAAGTTTTAACTTGATTCGGCAATCTGTTTCCTGGAGGAGACAGTCGTAATACCTGTTCCACCTGCTCCACCTGCTCCTGAGCTCACCTGACCCCCCCGGTTACATGAAAACCCTGAGGCGGACTGAAGAGTTTCTACACCGTATAGTATAACTTTTTTTTATTGACTGTATAGCAAACATTCTGAATTAATTTATCCTTCGCGTCAGAAATAGTGCTGAAGAATACAGGAATATATAAGTGTAAGAAATACAGAAATAAGCTCGAACTTCACTTACCATTCTGCATCAGCAGGAGCTGTTACCAGAAGAACTAATGAGGGCTGATCATTAGTCTGGCTAAAGAAAAAAAAACTTTCTTTTTAGGGCCTGGTTGTATAATTGATAACAGTATTTTAAGCAGATTGAAAACTTTAATTTAAATGCATTTATTACAGCTTTTAAAAACCTAAAACTAAACTTGAACCTTGTTCTGGTTTTGTTTCCTTATTACCTATACCTTACATTAACATTTTACGTTTTATTGTTAGACATAATATTTTTTAAAACATGCATAAAATGTAAATATCATTAAATTTCATTCCACTAAGTAATTTATTTGCATGTTAATTAACTGATGATAATAAATTGACTTTAGTGATACCCGAGTGCAATTTACACAAATGTAAAGAGAAACGATACTTGGTTACTCACGTAACCTCGGTTCTCTCTAGAGAGGGCCTTCTTTTCTCGAGATACTGAAACCAAAAATTATCCTTAATTTCATATATTGTCAACGCAGTGCAGCTGCAGGCAGCTGAGCTAGAGCGGCATACTGCGCGCTCATTGGCTGCCGCGTGGCAACTGCTTAAGCCTACCAGTGAGCCTGGCGTGACGTCACGCCCAATGAGGGCGCGCGCGACACAGCCCGCCAGAATGGGCGGCGTCAGAGCGTATATAAGGAAGGCTCGTAGGCTATATTCTCTGTTTTCTGTCGACTGAAGCGACACGAGCGATAGGCTCAGCACGGTCAGGGAACGCAATACTCGTTCCCTCTCTAGAGAGAACCGAGGTTACGTGAGTAACCAAGTATCGTTCTCTTACGAGAGGTTCTCTCGTATTGCGTAAGCTGTGCTTACGCAGCGGGAACCCTTTGTCCACGCCGTGCGAGCCTAACAATCACATATGACTCATAGAAAAACATAGAGGTGATCAAAACAGGTGGCCAGCGGTGCGGGCCAGCGCATGTTCATAAGCACACATAGGGAAAAAACACAGAACGGCACTGCCGGTTCATGTAACTGATACCCTGAGCGTGCAGCTCAACAGACAAGCTAATCGGTAATACAGCCTGACCCTTGGGCAGGACATGAAACACGACTAGACTGACAGAAGTTTAGCCTGCATAGCGGGAACTTCCAGGTTATAAAACCTAACAAATGTGGAGGGGGACGCCCAGCCCGCCGCCCTACAAATGTCGTCAATGGAAATCCCACTGGACCATGCCCACGATGAGGCCATGCCTCTGGTGGAATGAGCCCGTATGCCTAACGGACATTGCAGGTCTTTGGACGCATAAGCTGCTGCAATCGCGTCTACTATCCATCTGGACAGTGTCTGTTTCGAAGCGGCGCGACCCTTGGTGCGCCCGCCAAACGAAACGAAAAGCTGCTCTGAGAACCTGAAGGCTGCAGAGCGCGTCACATAACACCTTAACGCCCTGACCGGGCAAAGGCGGTTAACCCCTTCCTCACTGCTGGAGGACGGCAGGGCCGATAGGGTAACGACCTGAGTCCTGAAGGGAGTCCCTAACACTTTGGGGACATATAGCCGTGCTTCGGTTTGAGAATGGCTAACGAGTCGTTAGGTCCAAACTCGAGGCACGACGCGCTGATGGACAGCGCATGTAAATCTCCCACACGTTTAACTGAAGCCAGAGCTAGCAGAAAAACGGTCTTAAGCGTTAAGTATTTCAACTCCACAGAGTCCAAAGGCTCAAAGGGATGCGCTTTTAAGGACTCCAGGACCAGAGACAGGTCCCAAATAGGAACCGACGGGGGCCGCGGAGGGTTCATTCTCCTGGCCCCGCGTAGAAAGCGGGTAATGAGTTCATTTCTGCCCAGTGCACGGCCGCGCGCCGACTCAGCGAACGCTGCTATGGCCGCGACATAAACCTTGAGCGTGGAGGGGGACCTGCCCGCGTCCAACATCTCTTGGAGAAATTTCAATACCTGTGGAACTCCACAGGTCCGAGCATTAGAACCCATATTCACACACCACTTGTTAAACACTGACCATTTAGACGCATAGAGCCGCCTCGTCGAGGGGGCTCTGGACTGCGTGATCGTGTTAATTACCCCTTCTGGCAGGCCAACGAGTAATCGTTGATTATCCACGCATGCAGAGACCAGTGCTCTGGATGGGGATGCAGAATCGAGCCTCGGGCTTGAGAGAGGAGATCTCTCCTCACCGGAATCGGCCATGGGGCTGTGTCTGCCAGTCTCATTAGCTCGGGGAACCATGGTTGGTTTTCCCAGCGCGGGGCTATGAGGAGCACTGCGCAGTTCGCCTCCCTGATCCTCGCTAGCACTTGAGGTAGCATCGAGATCGGTGGGAACGCGTACAGCGGAGCGCTGGGCCAGGTCTGGGCCAGCGCGTCCTCCTGTTTCGAGAAAAACCTCTGGCACTGAGCGTTCTCGCTCGTGGCGAAGAGGTCGATCTTCGCTTCGCCGAAACGACGCCAAAGCGTCTGTATCGTCTGGCGGTGTAGAGACCATTCCCCTGGGGGAACGTTGTCCCTGGACAGTCTGTCCGGGCCGTCGTTCAAACGACCGGGTACATGAGCTGCCCTTAGGGAGCGCAACGGGCCTTGAGCCCAGGATAGGAGGCGCTCTGCGAGCGCGCACAGGGTTCTGGATTTGATTCCGCCCTGGCGGTTCACGTACGACACCACTGACATGTTGTCCGAGCGAACTAGCACATGGTGTCCCCGTAGAAGCGGTAGAAAGTGCTTCAGCGCTTTCTCGACCGCCAGCATCTCTAGACAGTTTATGTGAAGGTCTTTCTCCGTATTCGACCACGGGCCGCAAATCGGACTGCCTTCGTGAGTCGCTCCCCAACCCATGTTGGACGCGTCTGTCGAGATCACTTTGCGGTGTGCGATGGTTCCCATCGACACTCCCCGCTGATACCATTCGGCCGCCAGCCAGGGCTGCAGGGCTGTAACACAGCGCTGAGTCACTCTGATTGGAGCACGGCCCGTAATCCATGCTTTGCGGGGCATTTCCGTTTTTAGCCAGCGTTGAAGCGGACGCATTCGGAGTAAACCCAGCTGCAGGACAGCTGCTGCTGATGCCATGTGGCCCAGCAACCTCTGAAAAGTTTTCAATGGAAAAACTTTTCCCTCCTGAAAGGAGGCGGCGAGGTGTCGAACACAGCGCGCGCGCTGTGCGGACAGTCTGGCCGTCATCGCCGCCGAGTCCAGATCTATACCCAGAAAAGTGATAGACTGGCTGGGGGCTAAAGAGCTCTTGTCCCAGTTCACGGAAAGACCCAAGCTTTGCAGGTGACCGAGAAGCGCTTCTCTGTGGGAAACTAGTTCCTCCGCTGAGTGCGCTATAATGAGCCAATCGTCCAGATAGTTCAGGATTCGCATTCCCCTCGATCTCAGGGGTGCGAGAGCCGCATCCATGCACTTCGTAAATGTACGGGGTGCCAGGGATAGGCCGAACGGCAGGACGGTGTACTGATATACCTGGCCGTCGAAGGCGAATCTCAAGAATGGCCTGTGACGGGGTATAATCTGAATCTGAAAGTACGCGTCTTTCAGGTCGAGAGATATGAACCAGTCCCCCGGGCGAATCTGCGCGAGGATTTGACTGGTTGTGAGCATTATGAACGGCCGTTTCATAAGCGTTTTGTTCAAATATCTCAGATCCAATATAGGTCTGAGTGCTCCGCCCTTCTTGGGTACGAGGAAATAGCGGCTGTATACGCCTGCCTCGGAACCCGGAGGGAGAACCCGTTCTATCGCCCCTTTGTGCAGCAAATTCGCTATTTCTGTGTGAAGCAGATGCGCTGCATCCGCTTTCACTATAGTCTCGGCCCGAGCGCGATAGCGTGGAGGGCGGCGAGCGAATTGAAGCGAATAGCCCTTTATCACTGTGTTCAGTACCCACTTCGACACTCCCTGAATAGCTTTCCATGCATTCGCACTCATAGCTAGGGGTCGAATCGCCTCTGAGTCTCGCCCACCGCACAGCGCGGGACGGGGGATCTGTGGCGGTATAAGCGCGAGTCGCGCAGTGGCAGTGAGGGGGAACGGGGGTTCGCTGATGGCGGCAGCCGGCTGAACGGCGCTGTGAGAGAGCGTTGTGTGTGACGGCTCGCGGCGCGGAAGCGGGGCGGGCTCGTGCATGTTTATCGGAGAGTGTGCGTGCTGTAAAGCGGGCACAGAGCTCTTTATTATCACACAGCCGGTGGCTGACTCGTACGTGTTTACATGAGAGTGTGCGCGCTGTGTAGCGGGCACAGGGCTCTTTATTAACACACAGCCGGTGGCTGGCTCGTGCGTGTTTACATGAGAGTGTGCGTGCTGTGTAGCGGGCACAGGGCTCTTTATTAACATGCGGCCAGTGGCAGAATGTTCTGGTCCCCAAGCGTGTGAGACAGAGCGAGCACTGTGTAGGTGTTAGCACTGAAGTGTGGGCACGTGACCTACAGTTATCACTCGAGCGGCCGTAGCACGCTTTATGTGAGTGCACTCTGTGGGGTACACAGGGGGATTTGTGCTTGTGTGTAGTGATGAGCACTGGGAAGTGGGCAAGCTTACTACACTCATAACACTGACGGCGTGAGCCGACTGACCAGATATTACACTCTTTATTCGATTTATCTGGGTCGCCGTAAAAACGGCGTTTGTGTGCAGGCGAGAGAGTTGAAAAACTGGCTCGTTGGCTGCTGTGGGCACTACTGCAGTAGCCTTTGATAAGGGGACTGGCAGAGGGATACATTTTAGCTTTGACGGTGGTCCGGCCGCAGCGGGACTCGACCGTCTTTTCCTCCCGACGGATGCTAGGAGGACTTTGCAGGCTCGGGCTTCAGCGTTACCTTAGGCCGAGGCCCACGCGGGGGCGGCGGCCTGTGCTGGCTGGTGGAGCGGGACCTGGGGCGGCCGCGCTGGCGCTGCTGGGAGGCTGGGGGTCGAGATGGCCGCTGTGCGGAGCTGCGTGCAGGAGGCTGGTTAGAGCGGCCTGCAGCGGAGCTCGAGCGGCGGGGCAGGAAGAGGTTCATGGCCTGTGACGCTTTCTGTACCTCAGAAAAACGGTCCACGAGGCCACTCACTGCAGGGCCGAAGAGACCAGTAGACGAGAGCGGGGCGTTCAGGAAGACGGACCGCTCTTGTTCCCCCATGTCGGCTAGTGTTAACCAAAGGTGGCGCTCAATGACGGTCAGCGAAGCCATGGATCGTCCGATAGCTTGGGCCGCTGTCTTCGTCGTGCGAAGGGAAAGGTCCGTCGCACTGCGCAGGTTGGTTAAGGCCGATCTGTCCAGTTCTCCCTCGTCGAGCTGGCGGAGGAGGTCCGCTTGGAGAACTTGAAGGACCGCCATTGTGTGCAGGGCTGAGGCGGCTTGCCCAGCGGCGGAGAAGGCGCGGCTGGCGAACGCCGAAGTAGTCCTGCAGGCTTTAGACGGGAGGGCAGTCTTTGAGCGCCATCTCGCGGATGGGGGGCAAAGATGCGCTGCAACCGCCTGTTCGACCGGTGGAATCCGGTCATACCCCTTCTCCGTGGCTCCGTCCACGCGGGAGAGAGTCGATGAGGCTGGAGAACGGAGTCTGGCCGAAACTGGAGCGTTCCACGATTTAGCAAGCTCGTCGTGAAGCTCAGGCAGAAACGGCGCTGGTCTAGACGCTGGGGCCTGGCGACTGGTGGTCAGGAAGCATCCATCGAGCCTGTTAGGCGGGGGTACCTCTGGCGGTGACCACTCGAGGCCCAGGCGCTCGACTGCCATAGTGAGGAGGCGGAGAAGCTCGGCCTCCACCCCGGCGGGAGCCCTGCTGGAAGCTCTGGTGGAGGAGGCGGATCTGGCGGAGCCGGACCACACCTCGCTGTCCGACGCCATCAAAGAGCACGTGTCCAGTCGATCGTTGTCATCCGCTTCATCCGCTGTGTCGACGGCATCGAGGGCGAGAGCCGTCGGCTGCGCGTCGGGGAGCGGGGGTGGAGAGGGAGAGAGCGAGGCTCGCGGGAGAGGCTCCGGCGAGGCCCTGGCTCGTGTCTCAGGCTCCGGTGGGCGTTGTGAGCGGCGTTTCTTCTTACGCGGCCCAGCAACGGCAGGAGCGGTGTCTGTAAAGAGGGCGAGTCGAGCCCGCAGGGTCGACATCTGCAGCTCTTCGCAGAATTCGCAGCCGCCCGAGGAAAACGCGACGGCTGCATGATCCCGTCCCAGGCAGAGAGCGCAGAGGAGATGGCGGTCTCTGTCGCTGAGCGGCGAGCGGCATGAGCCGCACGTGGTGCGAGGCATTTGCAACAACGCCTCGTGCTCTTTTAGAGTGCTGCGGAGAAAAAGGCAAACACACACAAAAAGAGCTTATCAATGAAGGATATGTATCGCCGGATAGCTGAGCTGGCACGGCAGGCTGAAGGCGGCGAAGAGATCGTCCGGCTTCCTCAGGCTGTCCTAAGCTGGCTCGTTAGCTTGATCCAAGAAGGCCACGGCGACGGTTTCCTCTCAGAGATCAGCGATGCGAGTGCTTCGCTGAAAAGACAGAAATCAGAGAATATAGCCTACGAGCCTTCCTTATATACGCTCTGACGCCGCCCATTCTGGCGGGCTGTGTCGCGCGCGCCCTCATTGGGTGTGACGTCACGCCAGGCTCACTGGTAGGCTTAAGCAGTTGCCGCGCGGCAGCCAATGAGCGCGCAGTATGCCGCTCTAGCTCAGCTGCCTGCAGCTGCACTGCGTTGACAATATATGAAATTAAGGATAATTTTTGGTTTCAGTATCTCGAGAAAAGAAGGCTTTTCCCGCTGCGTAAGCACAGCTTACGCAATACGAGAGAACCTCTCGTAAGAGAACCAAATGATAAAAAAAAAAAAAACAGAGTCAGTGATGACTACATCGAACGTGAGCGACTGAAGGGGAACCATGGTAATGAAAACGTGTGGCAGGATGGGCCGAAGTTTAGCCCCAGTCTCCTCTTCTAGCGACAGACAAATTACCTCTTAATGATGAAACTATTTTTTGATAGAATGATAAAAACTGTTTCTGGAAACCTGTTTGCTTTGACCTTATATCTGGTGTTAATGCATTTATGCTTTTAATGTGTTGTAATCTTGAATATTTTTATATAGTTCAAGTTCAATTCTATTTATATAGCACATTTAAAACAGCCACTAGGCTGACCAAAGTGTACTCAGCTGTACAAGAGATTCAGAGGCAATCAAGCCTGCACCAGATTAAAGACTTTTCCCTCTACAGGGAAACACTGATTCACATTTTTCTGACATATTATAGACCAAACAACTAATTGATTAATCAAGAAAATATTCAACAGATTAATCGACTATGAAAATAATCCCAAATCCCTAATCATTATGTACAAGTGCATTGCATTGGAAGCCCTGGATATAAGCCTCCCTCTCTATCTCTCTTAAATATTTTTGTTCTCTCTGTTTTGTCATTCAGTAAACTTTATAGATTTCAACCATATTATTCCTTCTTGAGTCTCTTTAACAAGAACTTAGATTAATGTATGAATTGAATAGTGATTGTGTGACCTATGATGAGGGAACAACCAGTGATACCCTTGGTAGCCTAGTACCATCAGATGATAGCCTATAGCGATGTCAACAGGATACACATACACCGGTAGGCAGTGGCCCACCTTACCGGGTGACCACGTCGTGGTCCACCAGAATTTATAGTTTACCCACCTCTTTTTTTACCACTACCCCACAAAATTTGTCTGGCCCACCTCTGGGCCTCATCCTTGCTTCAATTCTGGCCCAGTTCTGGCTGGGTCCCCAGCCCAAAACTGGCGCAATACACTGAAAACGGACTCAAACAACTTCCTCTGGCCCAGATGTGGCCCAGGCACTGTAAAATGACTCTTATTTATTGATATGGCCCAGGTCTGGCCCAGGCACTGTAAGACAGATCTGGCTGAGAGTCGGCTGGGTCCCCGGGCCAGATGTGGCCCAGAAACTGGCAGTGAAACACAAATTCAACCATTTAAAAAGATTAAGGGTTTTTATTATAAAATTAACAAATACACTTTAACATAAGCATGTATTAACAATGAACAAATACACTATTAACATTTATTTACAACACAATTTTTAAACTACAAAATAATAAGTAAATTATATTTACTGTATATGATTAGAATAAAAACATCACTCTTTCACACACAAACTATCTTTCACTCACTTTAACACTAAATAAATTCCTTTTGCAAATGTCAAGTCACCATTAAATATCTAGCGCTATATACAGTAATGACTGTTTCAAAGCTTTACAGGGTTAAACAGGAACATGATCAATGATGCAAACAGTTCAATTTGTCTGTAAAGCTGCTCTAAAAAGAAAATAGTGTCATTGTTCAGCTGAATTCAGTTCAGTGTTGATTCAGTTCTGTTCAATAACTGTATAAAGTATATCAATTATAAAAAGAGTTCATTTTCATTATTAAGCAGCTCTGCAGAAAACAGTGATGTCATCGTCCAGCTCAGTTCAGTTCTCATATAATAGTGTCAATGCAGGCAGATCAATATTATTAAGAAGAAGTGTCCCCAACTAAGCAAACCAGAGTCCATCAGTGACAGAATGGAGAAAGAAAAACAGGCTCAGTCGAAGGGCCAGTTCTCCTCTTATCAAACAACAAACATGGTGTATGTGTTAGGAGTCCAGGTGCGGAGGACTGGTCTGGCTCTCGTGGATCTGATCCGATGACTGTGCTGAGGACTGTTGTGTCAAAGGGGTCTTCACGGCGTTTGTGTCTAGGTCTCGTCTAGTTGTGATGTTCTGGTCTGGCATTCAGGGCTGTTGTGGTCATCTGAGGGTGCAGGTCCATCATCTGGTCTGGATATGGACTAGATCCGGCTGACTACAGTAACCTTGGGATAAGACTGAGACAGAGAGACTAACATTAGCATAGATGCCATTCTTCTTACGATGTACCAAGTACATTCAGTGTTATGGGAAGTGTTTCCGGTTCTGGTTGATTGAATTTATGCAGCCTAACAATCCTTTAACAGATGTGAATTTTAGAAATGTGAGAGTGTGTTATATTTATGCTAGGTTAAAGAGGTGTGTGTTTTTTAAATAGATTTAAACTTATCTTGTGTTCAGATTCCAAACAGTGCGTTCAGATGTTCGTTCATAATCATTGTAAGTTAACATCCCCTCTGCAGTAAAATGTTAAGAACTACCATTTTAATAACATTACACAGTGATATATACGCTTTAAAATTTTCTTTAACTCTAAAATGCACCTGATCTAAAGCAGATTACACAATAAATAAATAAAATAAAGCAGATTACGCTACATTCAAGAACACAAGACGTGCCAAAGACAATGAATTAAGAAGCTGCACTTATTTTGCAGATTCTCTTATGCATCTATAACGCTTTTCCGTTTCGGAGTTCCCCACAGGAGTGTTAAAACCAAATAAATCTTATTTTTATTTCAGATTGTAGCCTACACGTTGTCTCCGCGGGTGTAGTACACTGTGGTCAATGTATTTCGATTCACAAATGACTCTTTTGAGAGGTTAGTGAATCAAATCAGTAAGAATCGCCTGTATAGAGAACTATGGCGCCGAAAGCGTAGTCCGACTCCTATGATTCGACTCCTATGAACTAATCACTCGTTGAAAAAGACGAATTGACTGACTAAATTTGAGCACAGGAATATAACTCAATATCATTTCATTAGCCAAAATCCAGTGCACTGGATACAGCACAGCAGTTTTTCTAATAAAAAAACCCTCAAATTTATCCTAAAAAGAGACCGTAGCTCATCAACACTCTCTCCGGGACCGAATGGATATTCTGAACAGTGGCGGTTCTAGAGGGGGGCCAGTGCCCCTGTGACAACAAGCTTGGACCCCCTTGTGGCCCCCCTAAATGTGGAGTGTGAAATAATTTTTACAAAACTATTTTTTGCTATAGTTGTTTTTCACATCCGTTATTAGACAGTGGCAACACGGAACACAAATGTAACCCTAGAGGGACTGCTTAAATCGGATCTGCAGGTTTTTTTCTATTCAGAAGTTGGTGGACGTTTTGCGCGAATATTATAGTTAAAGCAAAGAAGGAAAGAGGTGACTGTGAGTAAAGTTGTTAATATGTTGTATTTGTATTAACTGCATTACAGAAGTGTAACGTTAGATCAGCTAATCTTAACCTGGCCGTTTGTTAGTTTGTGGCAGTTTGAAAAAGGATAAAATATATGATCAACAAACTCATGGTGCTGAGTATTTTTACTTAAATAGGGATGCAAACAGCGCGCTTTTCTGCGCCTCTTTTTCACGTGAGTTTGGGTGACGAGGGTCTGATTATAATTTCACAAAGTCATCTGAAGCCATTCCATAGCTTAATGTGAGGAACAGAAGTCTATTTACATCATTAAATTAAAGTTTATGGAAACTCGTTTTCCCTCATCTGTCAATCATTCTCCATTCAGTATTCAAACAGCGCGCACGCCTCGTCCGGTTACAGCAGGTTGCACGGTAAAACTCTCTCCAATATGATATATTCACATTATAATGCTTGATCTGTAGATAAAAGGCTGTGGATTTGCATAAATGACTTTATTTTGTGTATTTGTATTTTATGTTTGTTGCCGTTTTAAAACGACTCGCTACCGTGTGCCTGTTCACACCACAAGGACTATGAATTGGCATCAAACGCACAATAACTGGAATTTAAAACTTCACTATGTGAAGAAACAAATTATCAATAAACTGTTGGACAGATATAGGCTACACTAGGATTTGTGCGCTCGACATTTCTTCGCTTTGTGCCGTGAACTTTTAAATGCGCACTTTTGCAGCGCAGCGCTGCACACTGAGACTCCACGTTGCTTTGAGCATAGATATCATATATAAACGCTAGATGTCTTATGGCGCAGTCACTTCCGGCATCACCGTTCGGCCATCTTGTCACAGTGAAGCTGTGCATTAGGTGAGTGATCAGCATGCACACAAATCCTCATATCTCGCTGAAATCTTAACGGATTTACAAACGGTTTGGTTTCTTACAAACGTTATTAACGTGGCTATAATCCCGAATGCTTGAACACGTATGTTATAATTATTCATATGTATGCAGTTTATGTATGTAGTGTCATAACTACATCTCTGACGTTTATAACAAACCAAACCGTTTGAAAATCGGTAGAAAATTGAGCAAGTTATGGTTATTTAAAAGTACATGCACCATTAAACGAGTGAGCGAGCACACTGTGGCAAGATGGCCGCCACGTGCGGACATCGACCTCCATTGGCCAGCAGCGCACACGAGACATCTAGCCTTTATATATGATATCTATGGCTTTGAGCACATCATTCTGCACCCGCGATGCGCATACGCGCTTTGTGCGCTCTGTTTTGAAGTGTTTCATATTATCATGGTTTTTCCTATATTTTTTCTACCTAGCCTGCACAATACATTTAAAATAAGCATAATTTAATTGTATATTATATTGTATGCACTAAAGCTGGTGAAAACCTGTCTCAGGTCCACAATGTCAGATGACAGATTAAGCAATTTAGGTGTTCTAATTTAGGAGTCAAGGAGGGCAAAGGCCTTAAATCTAGATGAATTTGCTTATCTTTTTGCAAAAAAACACAAACATCGTAGAATGTGACTGACACAGTTAATGTGTTAATGTGACTGATTCTGAATATGTAATGCAAATCTAAAAAATATAATGAAAATGCAAATACATTGTTGAATGATTGTAAACATGGTATTTTGCCTGTTAATGCCTACAGTGCAGTGCAGAAAATGATATGACAACAATAAGGTCTAAATGTAACTGGCCCCTCTAACAGTACAACTGGCCCCAGCTTGGCCCTCCCAGTTGAAATGGTCTAGAACCGCCACTGATTCTGAAGTAACGTATTATCATCGTAAACATCTGATCTAACGTTAGATATATATATAACTACAACAACAAATTAATTAAATTACTTACTCGTTTCAGATGAATGATTCCTTTCGAAAACGTTGGTCTGCGTCTGCAGCCTGCAGGATCTTTCTCAGGATTTAAATTAAGCGCCAAAACCTTTTTTCAAGTGGCCCGCTTGTGACAAAACGAACTCGGGCTGATGGTAAATACACACAGCTATACCGAGTAAGTTATAGCGCGAGTACAACAGCTTTTAGCCGACACTGGCCCTTCACAAAACGCTGTAAATGAGCCAGCGCGAGTACAACCGCTTTTAGCCGACACTGGCCCATTCATAAAACGCCGTATATGAGCCAGCGCGAGTACAACTGCTTTTAGCCGACACTGGCCCTTCATAAAAAGTCGTATATGAGCCAGTGTGAGTAAAACCGCGCTTTTAGCCGACACTGGCCCTTCATAAAATGTCGTAAATGAGCCAGCGCGAGTACAACAGCTTTTAGCCGACACTGGCCCTTCATAAAACGCTGTAAATGAGCCAGCGCGAGTACAACCGCTTTTAGCCGACACTGGCCCTTCACAAAACGCCGTAAATGAGCCAGCGCGAGTACATCCGCTTTTGGCCGACACTGGCCCTTCATAAAACGCCGTAAATGAGCCAGCGCGAGTACAACCGCTTTTAGCCGACACTGGCCCTTCATAAAACGCTGTATATGAGCCAGCGCGAGTAAAACTGCTTTTAGCCGACACTGGCCCTTCATAAAACGCTGTATATGAGCCAGCGCGAGTACAACTGCTTTTAGCCGACACTGGCCCTTCACAAAACGCCGTAAATGAGCCAGCGCGAGTACAACCGCGCTTTTAGCCAACACTGGCCCTTCATAAAAAGTCGTATATGAGCCAGCGCGAGTAAAACTGCTTTTAGCCGACACTGGCCCATTCATAAAACGGCGTATATGAGCCAGCGCGAGTACAACTGCTTTTAGCCGACACTGGCCCTTCACAAAACGCCGTAAATGAGCCAGCGCGAGTACAACCGCGCTTTTAGCTGACACTGGCCCTTCATAAAAAGTCGTATATGAGCCAGCGCGAGTACAACGGCTTTTAGCCGACACTGGCCCTTCATAAAACGCCGTATATGAGCCAGCGCGAGTACCACTGCTTTTAGCCGACACTGGCCCTTCATAAAACGCCGTAAATGAGCCAGCGCGAGTACAACTGCTTTTAGCCGACACTGGCCCTTCATAAAACGCCGTAAATGAGCCAGCGCGAGTACAACCGCACTTTTAGCCGACACTGGCCCTTCATAAAAAGTCGTATATGAGCCAGCGCGAGTACAACGGCTTTTAGCCGACACTGGCCCTTCATAAAACGCCGTAAATGAGCCAGCGCGAGTACAACCGCTTTTAGCCGACACTGGCCCTTCACAAAACGCCGTAAATGAGCCAGCGCGAGTACAACCGCTTTTAGCCGACACTGGCCCTTCATAAAAGGCCGTAAATGAGCCAGCGCGAGTAAAAATAAAAAATCTTGTTTATAATTTTTAGGGTCATTTTTTTTATGTCTTCTATGGGAACGATATGTTTGTGTCCGTCTGAATAACGCACATAGGCAAACACGTCTGAGGTAAAATGTCGTTTTGAAAAAAAAAAACGTTGGCGTGAGAGCGCATCTTATATGCCCTAAGTTAGCTCGAGCACAGTTAAAAATCAGCCAATCCTGTTTCAGAACGTATATATCACACAGACACTAAGTCTGGTTGCTATCTTTCTGGGGACTCTCCATAGACGTAAGTTAATGGTTTTTATACAGTCCACACGACCATCGCCGTGCGGCTCGCGAGAGACGAGAACAAGCGATACTACGGTAAGAACCAAATCAATGATAATCAAAGACACACATAATACAGATCAATACATCAAGATTTCTGGTGAAATACCACAGTACAGTTATTGCTACTTTAGTTTGTCAAACATTCTTAAAGGAACAACTAATGAATCAAACAAGAACCGACTGGGTATAAAAGTCACTGTTCAGAAGAACCACTTTGTTAAGTAGGATCTTACGGGATTCCTTGAGGAACGTCATTCGGATGATGGACATTCCATGAACATCCCTGTAGGATTTTTTTTTTTTGTCAGACCTGCTTTTATTAGGCATAAAGCAAGTAAAATCTCCTTTATTTTACAGCGCTTTATACAACAGAGATTGTTTCAAAGCAGCTTCCCAGTATTAAACATGTGTAACAGAATAAATGATGCAAACTTCATCAAATATTTCATCAAATAAGTTAATGTAGCAAGACAATAGCGTCATTATCCCAGCAAACACGAACGTTCCCATAACAATTCCATATGGTTCCCGTTTGGTTATTTTTTGGGGGAACTGAAACTTTCTCTATTGGTTTATTTTTTTGTAACCTAAAGAGAACATACCCAGAATGTTCCCTGCATGTTGTTTTCATTTTTAGATTTAATTTTTTCTACCATAGGATGGTAGGCCGATAAGCTACAGAGATTTATTCTAATGCTGAAATCTGTAATTTATTCATAAACATAAACTATATTTTGAAGAATTACATGTCTGAAGTTTAATACCAACAGCTTGGTCAAAACACATTATAATTTGCAGATAGCTAAAAATACTAAGCCAAGGTTAAGCGTAGTGAGAAAAGAATACGTGGATCTGTCTGTATCTTCCTTTACTGCCCGCCTCTGATCTGCACGAGCGCTCGCGCAATTTAAAAAATAAATTATTAATTCAGTCATTTAGTTTTACTGACTGACTAACATTTGTTTATGTATCTCTATATTTAATAATTAATTATAATTAATATATATACAAGTGTGAATAGTGTGATTTCAGAGAGATTTGACATGTAATTGAAGACAAGATGTTAACCGAGAAGTTCTCTTCCATCATCTCGTGTTCAAGATCCACCTATGGGTGGAAGATCATCCGTACCAGGAGGACATATCGCCAGATCAGCCTTTGCCAGACGTGACAGTCTGTTATTCAGCTTAGGTTAGCTGTGTTTTGCATCCTGAGCCACCGACGCTCTTGCATTATCTCACCTGCTCCCCTTTCCACAGCTGCCCGCCACGGATTTTACTGAGTTTTTTGCCGGAATGTCGCTTTCTAAATCTGCTGCTTCTCTTTGAACAGCTTATTATGTGCCTTCCCGGCCACGCGTGGTGTGCTGATCGCCACTAAAGACCCTCACCAGTGCCGGGTTTGGTATGGTTTGGCCTCAAGCACGCAGAAGAGGCTTTGGAGAATGTGGAGAATTGCAGCCATTACCTAATGCTGCCTAAGAAGCTCCTGCAGCACCGTCTTAAAGTTGGCACGAGTGCGTCGAGCTTGGTCTTTCTGACTCGGATGGGGGACGCGGTGACGACGACACGCTAGTGGGGGCCTCCCAGGGCACAACATCTCTCAAGGAAGATGACAAGGGCCTTCTCGAGGTCTCAGAGGACGAGGAGGCCATCCCTCCCTCTTGCGTTCACCATGTTTATATAATCCATAAGAAAGTTGGATTTCTCCAGATAGGCGCGTCCACTATACTGTGGAGATGGCATCAGCATCGTCAACTTCATCTTTGTAGACACTGACACAGAAAAAAGTAGTTTTTACCTTACTATTTTTGACGCTTTCATAATCATTACTTTTACCTGCTCAGAATGGGCAATATTACTATACATAGCCTAGGTAAACACTCATTATGGTTTAGTATTCTCTCCATTATATATTTAAGTAATTAAATTAATATAAATGTGCGATAAGTTGACGAATGGCTTAAATGTACAACTACCTGTCACATGCCTGTCCTGTCTTGTGCTGCACATGGGTGTTTTGTTGTTTTGTGCCATGTGCTCTCCTGTCTATTGTCTAGCCCCTCCCATCTTGTTATCTGATTATTGGTTAATTTGTCCCACCTGTCTTTCTCGTTACCCTCCTTTGTTTGTTCCCCTATTTAGCCTCCCTGTGTTTGTAGTCCTGTGCTGGTTCGTTGTCCAAGTTACCTGTTCCTGGTGTTTCCTTCCCGATTGCTATCTGAGTTTTTGAGTTTTGTACCTTGTCTGCAAGTTACCAATAAATTTCCTCTGCACTTGTATCCTCGTCTCACGTTCAACTAATTCCGTGACACTACCAGTCGACTAGAAAATCCTTCGTCAGGGGCAGCCCTATTTCTTTCACATATTTTCAAACCAGCATATCACAAAGGGCATTCATGTTTTGAGCAAGCGGCCCTGAGTGGACTGAGTGAGAAATCTTCAGAAAGATGCTCTCCGCTCCAGAGTTAATATTACCACTGACTGCGCTCACATGCTCTGGTAAAGTTCATTCATAATGAAATCAGCTCTATTCAGCAATAAGCAGCTCAACTGAAGACAGTAGCGCAGAGTCAGCTCAATGTTGATTCAGTTAAGTTCAATAACAGTTTTGATGTTCAATGTTGGTTCAGTTAAGTTCAATAACAGTGTTGATGTTCAATGTTGGTTGAGTTCAGTTCGATGTTGCATAAACAACAATGAAAAAGCGCTACTAGCAGAGTTTGAATGAGATCTCAGATTACTATGGTTCTGCTATGATTAGCATGGTAATAGTAATGAACTCATTGACTCATGGAGGCAGAGTCAGCAGCTGTTTCTGTGAGTCAGCAGCTTAATGGCTGTTTAGAGGCTGTTGAGTTTGTTTCTCTGATGTTTGTGTGAGTAATGATGACAGAAAGTCTCTGCAGCCAATATGAATCAGATCTGATTGATTATGGACTTGATCAATCTCTCATATTATTCACTACCTGGCCAAAAAAAAAAAAAAACATATTTCCATCAAGAGTTGCATTCATTTGTTTATCCAAGATCTTGTATTGACAATGGGAGAGTTGAAGGTCTCTGTAAAGTCTGACTCATTCATTTGTGTGTGTGTTCAGTCATAGCTACGATGCGGCATCTGAAGCGGAAGGATAAGTTGGTTGAAGCGGCTGGAGACGCGTACGGACGAACTCTGTCTCTGCTCTCGCTGGACGTCTGCAGTGATGAATCGGTCAAACAGTGTGTTGACAGCGTCAAAGATCGACATATAGACATACTGAGTGAGTTCTCACACACACACACACACAGATCTGTCTCTGCTGGCTTCTGTTCTGCTCAGGTTAAGATGATGAATCTGAGCGTCAGTTTCTCTTTTAAGTCTCCAGCTTCAGCCAGAGTTCATCTGTGTGTTTGTAGTCAATAACGCTGGCGTCGGTCTGGTGGGGCCCATTGAGGCTCTCAGTCTGGAGGACATGAAGCAGGTGTTCAAGACCAATTTCTTCGGTGTTGTGCACATGATTAAAGAGGTCATGCCCGACATGAAGAGGAGACGCTCTGGATACATCCTCGTCATCAGCAGTGTGCTGGGCCTGCATGGTAAGACAGTCAGACACACAGACACTTCTTCTTGAGGAACAGTAGAAGAGCTCGTACCTTTCATGAGGATCTGCTGAATGACACACAAGTGGAAACATCAGTGTACAGAAACACAAAGCAGATTTGTGTTGCTCTTCACAGGTGTGGCGTTTAATGACGTCTACTCCGCATCGAAGTTCGCCACGGAGGGATTGTGTGAGGGTCTCGCCATCCAGCTGCTCAAGTTTAACGTCACGTGAGTCTTAGTGTTTGCCATTAAACATTGCCTTAAAATATTATTTTAATATATATTCCATAACTAAAAGAGCAGCTTTGTCATTAAAACAAAAGCATCATTAATCTGTTGCCTACATGGGCTTGAGAGGATTCCAGAGGGTTCTTCCTGTGGTTCTAGATCTGTGCTGATGCCTCTCACTGCAGTCTGACGTACTTTCCCATGTCTGTCGGTCAGTGTGTCGATGATCGAGCCCGGGCCTGTAAACACAGAGTTTGAGATGAAGTTGATTACAGACGTTTCTAAGAAAGAGTTCGCCGGTGCTAATCCTGAGACGCTCTATCACTTCAGGAACTGCTACCTGCCCACCCAAGTGAACCTCTTTCAAGGCCTGGGACAAACACCTGAAGAAATCGCCAAGGTCAGAACGCATGTGGACTCATACCTGTTCGCACCAAGAACCATAACTAGAAACAAAGCTTTAATAATCATTACAACACTTAAGAGAATAGCAAAGTCCACACTATTACTAAAATAACGACACACAGCAACGATATCACTGGAATCACTTTCAGAAAGATTTCCTTCCAGGTGATGAACGATTAAAACATTGACAGCCATTCCAAATCCACCGACTTTAAAAAGCTCAAGCATTTATCATCTGTTTGTGTGGAGGCCAAAAATACTTATCTTAATAGTTATCATCCATTGGTGTGGACATGAATATAGTTATCGTTATAGTTTTTGTCCATTGGCGTGGAGACCAAAAGTAGTTATCTTTACAAATACCGTCCGTTTGTGTGGACGTTAATTTAGTTATCGTTATAGTTGTCCTCTGGTATGAACGTGAATATATTTATCATTACAGGTATTATTATAGTTATCTTGCATTAGTTTGGATATGTGAAATGTAATAAAATGACTAAATAATGAAAAAGTAATGTGAATAAAGTCACATGAGCTTATCTTGAACAGGCTAAGGAGGATCACTCACTCACTCTCTCTGTCTCTGCAGTGCACTAAGAAGGTGATCGAGTCGCCTCGTCCTCCGTTCCGTAACCTGACGAATCCTCTTTACACTCCCATCAGCGCTGAAGTATGCAGACGAGACGCGCAGCCTGTCGGTTCACACCTTCTATCACATGCTGTATAACCTGGGAGGAATAATGCATGTTAGCGTGAGAATCATGAAGTTCCTGAGCTGTGAATGGTTACAGAGACGAACCATCTCACCAATCTAACACACACATCTCTTGTCAGGGCTCCAGACTAACTTTTTTCACTAGGAGCACAGTGGCCCCCAACTGAAAATTTTAGGGGCACAACCAGAAAATTTAGGGGCGCACACCGTAAATCAACATGCTAACCAAATCTACTAATTTCCACTGTATTACTAATAAATACTTTGATAATAGATGCAGAAATTACAATGTGCTGTTTCAAATTCAGTGTCACATTTTATTCTGCACTTTTGAAGATGCAACAACAAGGTAAACTGACAGCACCATCGCTGTCATGACAGTACAAATAGTAAACAAAATACCATACATTCAGAATTAAAAAAAGTGCTTGGTAACAAAGTGCTTAGTAACCTTTCGGTCATTTCACAGTTACAAACAATACTTAAATGTATGTAAACATTATGGGCACTGGCCAATAACATTCCACTAGAACAAGTAGGCCTAAACAACTTGAGCCTTTACTCACTCCCCCTTAGAGCAGATCCTCCTGTGTTCCACTAGGAGGCTCAGAAGGCCAGCCCTTGTAATTTGGCCTCCTAGACCTTTTACCCTGACTGAACCATGTTTGTACAGCTTCCTTGGCATCAAACTCTTGTAAACTAGGTCCCTCCATGCTAATTTGAATCAAGTCCTCCACAGTGTCTACATGCAGGGACCCCCTGACATCAGATTTAATCCTCTTCTGAGCAGAAAATCCCCTTTCACATATAGCAGAGGAGACCGGGAGGACCAGCATGATGTGCACAAGATGTAGGATGTTCTACAAAGAATGGATCATTAGTGTAGGTTTTATTTAATCAAAAAGTAATAATTACTAACTAAATTAACAAGGATATGATCATAATGGGGTACCTTGTAATCAGAGCAGAATGGCAACTTAGTTACCATCATCCCCCATAAGGCATGGTAAGACTTGTCCATGTAGTTCCTAAAAATGAATGTCTTCATGGATTGATACTCCTCTCTAGCCAGATTGAAATCACAGCCATTTCTGAAAAGAGTGAAAGGAAAAACTGACCAAACAATCTAGGTTAAGGATCAAAATAGATGTTTGAAATGTTGCTCTGTGTTATATTTTTTATATCTTTATGATAATTTAAAAAGAGTCACTAACCTTGTTAAGACGGAGGAAAAGTGGTCTAGCAGGAAGTCCAGCTCCTCTGCACCATAGTCTGTCAGCTCTCGTTGCTCTGGCCAGGAATCATGACTGAATATCTTGAATGACTTCACTGCCTTTGCTGATGCTGATGTAGACTCTTCATCTATCAAGGAATAGAAAGACAGAGTTGAGAGAAAAAGAAAAATGAATGTGTCATAATGATAGCTTATCTTATTTTCACAGATTTTTTTAAATATATAATTCTGTGCTTTCACTTACAAAACAGACTGCTGAATCTTTGCTTCAAATGAAGCAAAGTGCAGTCGATGGTTGCGCTCACTGCTTGTTGTAGCTTAGGTGTGCTTGCCATGGAGAGTCCTTCCTTTCCCAGCCCAGCAGCTTCACCTTTTATGGTGATCCCCTGAGTTCACAAAACATTCAACGTTTAGACAAGAATAAAAAAATAAAAAAATAAACTCCAAATCTAAAATTTACTTAAAAAAAAAAAAAAAACTGCTCACCTGAAACTTGTACAAAAGGTGAGTTTCCCCCTCACCCTCTTGTTGTCTTCTCTGGGCCTGAAGGTCTGCCAGTAATTCTGCCAGCCTACCACCTGGCTTCCATCTCACTGACATGGCCTCAATAGTTGCAAGGAGATTCTCAATCCCATTCACAGCCTGTAAAACATTTTCATTGTGAAAAACAAGGGTAAAAGCAACATATTCCTTGATTAAAATTATTTGTTTAACTATATTCTTCTTAACATGTCAACATTACCTGAGGCAAAATAACATCATTTCTTTGGAGAAGAAAGCTGAAGTGACAGAAACCCACAAAGCTTCCATCTTCCATCATCTTCTTGACCTGCAAGACATAATCAATTAATATAATAACCACTAACCACTAGTGGTGGGAGAAAAAATCGATCCATCGATGCATCGCGATTCTCTCTCCAACGATTCTGGATCGATTCTGAGAATTTCAGAATCGATTCTGAGCTTAGTTTATAACCAGATGTGCGATGACGCAGAGTTTGCTTTAGAAACACCCGTCTTCTGCTTGCTAACAATTCCCCACACACGTACCTTCAGTAAAATAATATTTAATAAAGTTCGGAAAGGTTGAAACGAATTATAAGGACATTCACAGGCTTCATTGTACAGGATGCGCTGTGAGAGACGCGCATGTTTGATGTTACACTTGAAGTGTGCTGTCTCGCGCGTCGATATTCTCCTTAAAAATGCTCTACGAAGTCATCGTTTATGTGGTTTGGAATGCAGTGGACTTATATATTTAAAATATGAACCTCGCTAACAGAAGGCTGCTTTCAGTTTCAAATGCTGATGCGCGCTTTGTGTTGACTGCTCGCGCATGCGGCTGTGCGACTCCGTGTAAGTGGTTTAATATACTTGTGCAAAATGAACGTAAACACAGCAAGTTATGTCTTAAGGGATTAAACGGTGAGGACAAACCACATTACTTGTATTTAAAAAGAGATCCGAGCGTGAATGCAGCTAAATAGATATCTAAGATATCTCAGTCTAATAAGATGTCAAAGTAAAAAACAAAAGTATGATGAAAATAAATCACTCACAGTTCTTGAATGGAAAATGTTCAGATAATCTTAAATACTGAAAGCACTCTTCTGTTTCTTTGTCATTTGTTTCTATGCTTCTCTTTATTAGGCTATTTGCTATTTATATGGTTTGAAGTTATATTAGTTTAAAATTCTTAAAATAAAACTGTTTTAATGTTTTATTTATTTTATTTGTAATTATAAAAAAAATAGACTACTTAATTACTTATTTAAACTTATGAATTAATGGGGGGGGGGGAGATAAAGAATCGTTCTGGAATCGGATCGTGACTCCCAGAATCGGAATCGGATCGGATCGTGAGGT
Source organism: Abramis brama (assembly GCA_022829085.1). Lineage (NCBI taxonomy): Eukaryota > Metazoa > Chordata > Actinopteri > Cypriniformes > Leuciscidae > Abramis > Abramis brama. The sequence continues at coordinate 61,676,792 of CM040767.1, forward strand.
GACTGAAGATTCCCACCTCTACTAACCACCAATATCAGTTATTTTGTATGCCTCCCAAATATGAAATCATTTTGAAATTAAATACAGACCTTCCTTGATCTCCCAGCAATATCAGCATTGGTGGATGATGCAGTCAAATGTTCCATGTGGTAATACACTGCTGTGAACTGGCCAGGGTTCTGCAGATGTTTATCCTTTCCTCCAGGTTTTAGCAAGGTTTGGAGGGCCCGGTTCACATGTGGTAGCCAGCGTGTCCCACTGACACTACCTGGTACATTTACACGAACACCCAACTCCTCTCCAAGTGCTCGTAGTTCTCTCATAGACTTGCTGCTAAAGTGATATGTCTTCCAAACCATGTTGAGGAGATTGTAGACATGATCCACCATCGGAAGTTTCCTTTGTACAGATAGCATTGCCAGCTCCAGTCTACAATTACAATGAATTCAACTTAAAATTAAACATGCATTGTTTAGGTTACTACCCTATCTTTATTCTGAAGGTTCACATTTAACCTACCTATGTGGCATGCAATGAAATGGGACAATAAAAGCCCCTGCCTCAGCTTGGAGGAGGGCTATTACCCCTCCTTTATGCCCGAGGTTGACAGCTGCACCATCAGCTCCCATGGCAACTGTCTTCTCTAACCACCCTGTTTCTGTCCCTAGATGCTGAAATGCCTCTTTGGTGGCATCATATACACCTTAAAATGCAAGCACATGACTGTGGTGTACAATTATGTCTTACACTGGACGAAAACACCAGTTGCCTGAACAGTTTTTTCCCTCTGTCATCATCACACCTCACAGCTGAAGTATTATGGCACCTTAAGTGATTATTTAAACTAATAAATATTCACAGTAAAGACAGCTAAAGAAGTTAGTAATAGGTCTAAACATAATGTGAATTAAAACATACCTTGAGGCACAGCTGAATCATTACGGCACCTTAAGTGATTATTTAAACTTATAAATATTCAAAGTAAAGACAGCTAAATAAGTTAGTGATAGGTCTAAACATAATTTGAATTAAAACATAACTTACTAGGGGTGGAGCCGAACCCGAATACGGTATTCGGAAAGGCACAAATAATGTGTTTTTTACGAATACTTATTTCGAACAAATACTTTAAAAATATTTGTATTCGGGAACAAGAAAAACTTTATTTCAAAAAGCTGCGTTTCCTGACCGGCGGTGCTGCTGATGTGGTGGCTGTAAATCCACTTGTTGATAAGAAAGGAGGAAAGAGCTACATATGGAAATATTTTGGATTAGGCTAATGTCACGTTGTCATACGGGGCCGTTCACATAGCGCGTTTTTTGCGCGTGCAGATTTCAAATGAGCGGCGCGGTTGCATAGTAACAACAGACGCCACGAGAGAGCAAGCGCTTGTGGAAAGGGGAAAGCGGTGCGAACTGCGCTCTCCATGATGACGAGGAAGTATCAGCAAAGAATTAATTGATTTCTAGCCCTTGCATTAGCTTTATATAATGGAGATGAGAAATGAAATAAAAAGCCGTCATTATGTTATTAATATCAGTCCGTCAGAAAAGCAGTTCGGCTTATTCTTGGCTGGATAACTCTTAGCAGGTTTAAAAAGCCCTTTTAAAATGAAATATGAATGCAGTTTTGGATTAAATAAAAGTACAGTCAAGTCAAATAAAACACGTTTTATCTCCTGTATAGTTTGGTAACACTACAATAAGATACCATTCATTAACATTACTTAATGCGTTGTCTAACATCAACACATTGAGTGAACAATATATTTTTACAACATTAATTAATGTTTTGAATGTTATTTAATACAAACACTTGATTGGTCATGTTTGTTCACTTCATTCATTGTGCATTAAATAATGTTAACATAAATAATGTTAACTTTTGATTTAAAAAATGTATTTTTAAATTAACCCCAAGGAGAATAATTGCGACAGTAGCCTATATAGGCCTAACTATTGTTTATTGTTAGGTCATTTTATCTAATGTTATCTAACAAATGGAATCTTATTGTAAAGTGTTTTTAATACTACAGTTTCCATCTTTGTAAACGATACACTTTAATATATGTAAACTTAATCTAAATTAAGCTTTGGTACCGAAATTGGTACCGAGAACCATAGATTTTCACTGGTATTGGTACCGTGACAACACTAGTAGCTCTGTTAGCTCGGTAATTTAGACAAGGCTGTTGACAGAGTAACGTTAACGTAGGTAATGGCTGTTATGTTATTATTATTTTTTAATGACATTCGTTGTTACATGTTCATTGCTGGATTTAAGGAAAAACATCAACCAATATTGTATATCCATAATTATTATAATTAAAGAATACTTACACTATAACGTAAATTAGAAGTGTAACGCAAATAAATGGATTTTTACACCTATTTAGAATTTTACTCGAATACAAATACAAATACAAATACAAATACTTTTCCCCCCTCAACAAATACAAATACAGATACAAATACCGGCTGCTTTGCACATCCCTATAACTTACGTTGAGTATGTGCATGTTTCACTTCGATGTGGCCAATCAAAATATTCATTGGTTTCCCTTCGTTTAGGATCCTTGCGTATATTATTTCGCATTCCTTTGTTGAAACGTCGGTGTCCCCATCGATCATAATTGATAAATACAGAGCATCCTTGATTTTCGTGTAAGTCTTCCCCTTCAGAGTATCCGCAATTACTCCAACGAATTGTGCGCATGCTGTATCGTGTCACAGTGTTGGTCTATGTTCCCTGGTGTCCACTAGAGGTCCTCTTTCCCCACGGTGTCATTCACATTAGGAACTGCATTCCCCACAATCCTTGTCTGCACTCATCACTGTTCATTGCACCCAGCTGTTCCCCATCATGATTGTTAGTTTCTGTGTGTATAAATACCCTGCCTATTTAGTGTTTGTTACGGAGTCCTTGTTATTCGTCACACCACTTCGGAGATCATTTGCTTGTTTTGTTTCTTGTTTTGGATTGCCTTTGGATTTTGACCCTTGCCTGGACTAGTTGTGAGTACGGATTTCCCAATAAAATACTGCGCTTGGATCAACCTATTTGTGTGCGTTTCGTGACATATCGTTGTTGTATGTTTTGTTAAGTTTTAAGCCATTCTTCCTTTGAAGGTCGAGCTGGCTTTTGTATTTGGTGAAGGGTAGTTCCTCCTTAGCAACGAAGTAGGTCGTGTTAAATTTCAATATCATCTCTGCCTCATCTGCGCTCTGATTTACAGTCATTTGTCTTCTAAAAGCAACCGGCAGTGGTGTTGCTTTTTGATTTATAAACATGAAATCACGGCATACTCAATGCTTTAGGCTGAGATTGTGTTTAATCAATGTATTGTGTTTAAACTGCGAAGTGCCTGTACTATCGGCAAACTTAGTGTTCCCCGCAGTTCTGGGGTAGTTGCTGCAGTATTTGCAGTTCATAAAGTTTGACTGCTTATAGTACCTTAGCCAGCTGAATTCTTTCAGCCAGTCTTCTCGAAAATGGTGAGTGCGGGCCTTTTTCGCCACACCAACCTCTGATTCTGCATCATCATCCGCCGGTGACACTGTAGACTCTGGCACTGGCACACTAGCCGCAGGTCGGAAGAACGAATCAATAGTTTGCTTGCTCATAGCTCAGACGCACATATCAGGTTGTGATGATATTTGTCTCCGTTTCCTTCCCACAGATGTTTACGCATGCTCTATTATCTCTAGGCCCCTCCCCCCTCCACATATTTTAGCCACTTACAGTGGCCATTCCCTATTCTTCTCACACGCATTGGCCTGCCACACATTCTGGATTCATTGACGCACCCCTTCCACGTTTAACGTATTTAAAAAAAGGGGAGGGGGGGAGGCAAATTTACTGGTCGCACATGTGTGACTGGATGTAAAATTCAGTCGCGCACTCTCAAATTTTAGTGTGGATACTTGTGTGTCAGAGACACTGTAGAAGGACAAAGTGCCGGCCGACACGTCCACATACACTCCTACTCTATTAGAGGATGAACAGACGGCAGGTATATCAGTGTAGTAATTATAGTGCCAGACAGTGAATCGTTCAACAGAGCAGTATAGACTCCAGGATTTGACACTGGATCCAAACTTACGGTCACTCCCTCCTTTCCAGCTGATTCCTTTAAAGGTCACTGATATTTCAATCCATCCGTCCCATTCAGCCTCCCAGTAAGAGCATCCAGTCAGACTCTCTCTGCACAGAACCTGAGAATCTCTCTGGATGATAAGGAATGCTCATGCTATTCCACACGCATCACCTTCCTGTTCTCATCACACAGAATGAGTTGAGTGTTTGCGGTGTTTGAATTCAATGTGAGATCACAGGCATCTGAACAAGAAAAGAGAAACATCTATAACAATAACAAAACATTTGTGTGAGTGTATATACATACACTATCGTGGTCCTGCAATCATCCTGATCTCTCCATGATGTCCACACTATAAACACACATTAATGTAGATATGCATCATGCACACATGTTCAGTATGTCAGTATAAGTATTTGACATAACTGAGTGTCTGCAGTGAGCAGTCCTTCAGTTTGCCAGAGAGCAGCTTGACTCCTGAATCCCATAACTGATTGTTACTCAGATCCAGCTCTCTCAGGTGTGAGGGGTTTGAACTCAGAGCTGAAGACACATAACCACAGCCTTCCTCTGTCACCATACAGCCAGACAACCTACAGAATAGAGCAGTGTATTGTTGTGAAGAAGAGAAAAGTGCATGTGGAGCTGTATCAGCTCCTGTTCAGCTCCAGCCTCATATCCCTACTTGTGTTGCTGAAGGACAATTACAGCAGCTTACAGTTTAAACATGGCCTCACTGACACACTGAAAACATAATTTCATTTAATGATTGTATTATGGAGTGAAAAACAGTAGATGATCTGTTAGTGTGGGAAGAAACAGCACAAGAACGTGACTTTTTTATGCTGCAGTATTTTGACAAGTTCATACCCAATTTGTCAGAAGTGCTTCTTGAGAATGACACTGAATGGATCTGGGGATGTGAACAAGACAAAAGATTTCAAAAACTTAAAAATCTGCTCTGATCCCATTCGTCTGACTTACGCTCTCTCTAGAGTTCATGTGTCCTGTGTGTTTCTTTCCTATCAGCTCAATGATGCCAAAAACTCTCTCAACTAGGCTACAACAGTCACAGATGTTCCTCTACTGGACACATTTCTCTAGAGTTGATGCTGAAGTTCATGACAGATCATTGTGTTCATCACAACACAGCGGTCAAATGTGTGAAATGAACAGCATCTTTTCTCCAAAGCAATAAAAGCACAAGCTTTGTTGTAGTCCAGACTTTAAAGTTAGGCATCTTTACAGATGATCATTTTAATAAATAGATAAAAACCTGCGCTGACAAACACTTGCAGTGCTGTGGATGTTTTCCAGGAGCCGCTGGAGGAGAAACGTGTGCAAAAGCAGAACAAAAGCTCCTGGAGACACAAACTGTGCTGCAACTACAGACTAAACCATGACTTGATGGAGCAACATGAGAAGAAATATTCCAGCTCTACGTGACGAATCTCACATTCTGCTTCTAAAGCAACAGAACGCTCAGCTGCTTTCATGGGAAGAGCATCACTGGACACTTCTTTTCTGCTCTTTGTTGAAATGATTTAGACACTCCAGCTGAATAATGTTTAATCGGACAGATTTTGTCGAGCTTCGTTCAGGTGTCCTGACGTTGGAGGAAGGCTGAGACTGTTGTAGAGGACATGAAGCTCAGAGGACATATTCTTCACTGCCAAATATCTGTGCTTCAGCATTATTATACAACAAATCATATTTCAGTATTCTATCAGAACAAATAAAGGAAAGGATCATAAGGACACAGAAATAGAGCTAGTGACACAGAAGTGGCTCAACTTACCCACCATTAGGGGTAAAGTATGTTGTCACTGGGGAATTTGAGTTTAAAATAAATTAATTAAATATTAGTTTTTTTGTACATTATCCCATGACAGTCTTACTTTACAGCACATTATTCCGAATGTCTATTCATTAAGAATATTTCCATGCAGTGAAATATCCAAAATATCACAATGTTAAATTATGACACAACAAAATAAAGTTAGAAAAAAAAGAGCTTTTATTAGATAAAGAGAATATTAAATGTCCCTCATTGCAGTTCACCAAACTTTGTGTGTTTGCAGAAGAATATAATCACATGAAAAGAAGAGCTGGATTCTATTTGCCACAACTATGTTTTTTTTTTTTTTTTTTTTTTTAATTCAACATTTCATAGTTTATGAAAAATTATAACATTTATAAAAATGTACATAAACAATTCACCAACAAGTATAAAATACAGTCAGACAAATATAAATCTTGCTATACATTTACTTTAACATTAAACTTGTTTTACCTTCCCTGTATTTGAGTTCAAAATAAAAAAGGGGGGAAACGGTCCATTAACCCTCTGAGGTCGGCAAACGCGCCGGCGCGTTTTGCTGGATTTTCTTCACATTGTAGCACAATAAACTTAAATTACTCAGTCATTTATGTTCATACAGAAAAAAGAAATATGAAAAAACAATCTGTGATATTTCTACTTTTGTATGTGTCCACTTACAATCAAATCAAAACATTGTGCTTTTGTAAAATAAAGAAAATAAACAGGGTGTGCTTTCTGCCTCTCCATCGCAGTGAACTTTTTTTTTCTTGAGCACGTCTATAAACTGAAACAAAACTCAGCGAATACTTGTCACACATTTATGAGCCATATACCTTTATAATCATTTAAGTGTGTACTTTTAAATGATCGGATTCAAACTGAAAACAAATATTCTCTAAGTAATTTGTATAAAACCAACAAGATGTCCAGTATCTCAAACACTTGCTCATTATTTTTAATTTGACCACGCCCACACACGCAAAAGAGATTGACATGCAAATCTCCACATGGAACGCGATCGCGCTCATTACCTTCAAACACAAAGCACCAAAACACTACACAAGTCTCTGCTTTTCGTCGAGTTTGAAAGACGCGCCGTGAGCTTACATTGGATTTACCTCAGAAGAAGAACGCGATTTGAAGACAAGAAAGATGTAAGGTAAGAAATTCTTACTTATTAGTTTATGTTATTGTTGCATTAACTTCACATTGCAGTTGAACTGTTGCTAGATATATGGTGAATATTATAATATTTAGACCCGTGTTTACTGTTACTGTGTTTGTGGATAACTGCTCAAACGTAGATATGTATAATATGGTAACCATAATGTTTCATATTTTGGAGCGTGCTGTGCGTTTGAATGTATCATATCTTGGAGCGTGCTGTGCGTTTGAATGTATCATATTTTGGAGCATGCTGTGCGTTTGAATGTTTCATATTTTGGAGCGCGATCGCGTTTGAATGTATCATATTTTGGAGCATGATCGCGTTTGAATGTATCATATTTTGGAGCATGCTGTGCGTTTGAATGTATCATATTTTGGAGCGCGATCGCGTTTGAAAAGCAAAACGCACCAAACATTAGGCTTTATGTTTTTACTATTATCTCATTTCATATCATCATAACGAATGGAAACATTTGAAGTAACATATGATAATCAATATATTTTTCTCTAGCGTAGTTGTTACTGAAATCTTTTGGAAGATTTATAGGCTGCTATAGGTTATTGTTATTATTATTTTATGCAGCACTGCGCATAGCCTATGCCTACAAGGCACAACAAACCTGGTGTTCATTATATTATATATTGTTGGAAACATTTGTGTGTGTGTGTATTAAAAGCAATTTTAACCAGAAAAATCGAAAATTTATTTATAGTTTCTATAGTTCCTATAGTTTCTGTTGATCAGTATGTTCACTTTTTTTTTTTTTTCAGTGACCAGATGCCACTGAGTCCTGCTGACTTCAACATTCACATGAGTCTCTGTATATGAACATGGTAAAGTGAAAATCAAACACCTTGGAAATGAAAGGTATGTACAATGTTTTTAGGAATGGCACAAAGGTCTCTGTCTTTGGGTCATTTTTTTCAAAAATGTGCTTTTTTGTCATTTGTTGTGTATCTTTGGATTATGTTGTGTTGTAAATAAATCCAAACAATCAAACAGCCATTCTTTTTTAAATCTCCTCATTCTTTGTGCAAGGTTGCTCAGAATAACAGGGCCTGATAGCTCCTAATAGGGCCATTAGGGAGGGTCTTTGTCTTTCTCAGGTGTGAAATCCATACATAATAATGATGTGATCACGCCTCCTCGCATAAAGCTTTCTTACACAATACACGTCTTACAAATTTTAAATCAATATATTGTCTTATCTGAATGAGCAGTCAGGGTGATTTTCACATAGTTTTGGAGCAGATATTCTAGGCTACGTGATACAATTTTCAAAAGTCTTGTGAATAAATAATCAGTATGGGTTTCATGACCTTATTTCAGTGACAATTTTTTTTGTATTTTCACAAACCACGCATAAATGTCATTATCTCAAAACTACAAACTTTTACATACATGCTGCTGATATATTATTGTAGCAGAGTTTGTGCTGAATACAGTTTAATCAGACTTTAGCCATGAAAATGTCACAAGTAACAGAAATAAGCACAAATGTCAGAGCATGTCAGAACACCTCCAGGGCCAGAAAACAGCTCAGACCCCAGAGGGTTAACTCATGACAGTCTTACTTTACAGCACATTATTCAGAGTGTCTATCATTCAGAATATTTCCAGGCAGTGAAATATACAACGCTTTTTCTCCAAATGTTAAATTCTTAAGCAACAAAATAGTTTATAAAAATGACCTTTTATTAAATTGAACAAAGACAGACATAATTATTCTACATTCCAACCATCAAAGGCTGCAAGAAAATATTAAATGTTCCCTTATTGCAGTTCATCTAACTTTGTGTGTTTACAGAAGAACATAATCACATGAAGAAAAAAAAAGAGCTGGATTTTATTTGCCACAACAATCCTTTTTAGCAAAACTATACATTTCATATTTTATGGCTAATCTTTACATCTTAAAATTAATAATAATAATAAAAATGTACCTCAGCAATTCAAGTATGAAATACACAGACAAATATTAATATAAATCTTGTTATAAATTTGCTTTGACATTGAACAAATTTTACGTGCCATGTAGAACATTTACTTTATCTTGTAAAAAAACTGTTGTGGGATTAATTATTAATGTTACTATGAATGAATATTTTGCAAGAATATGTTGATAACTTCTGATAAAGCCATATTTTCCTGTATCATCACTAGAGAGGCTATTTTACAGCAGGTTTTCATCTGAAATGGCCTGTCGGGTCTGGGATGCTGGATTGGGTCACTGCAATTTTCATTTTTAACTTTTTCTTTTACACAATCATCAACTGGAAAAAAGTATACATGTAGAATGAGAGGAACTTACAATGTCTGTGTTACAATCTTACAATGATTAACAAAGCTCAGAAAAGTGTTTCGAATCAATAAATGCCCTAGTGAAAAAAAAAAGTTTTTAAAACACATTTATTTCATACTAAGTATACTACAAATCCTTTAACATATTTACTGACATATCGCTTGAGAATTACTGACATAAATATTATAATTAAACTTTATTTTGAGTACTTCTTTATTGCACAACGCACATTTCTAAATATTAATCCTAAAATGTGTTTTAATATTATTTGTAATGATAGTATGATCTCGGTATAACATCAGTCTTTAAATGCTGGATATTTAAACTGTAACTGAAGTATATTTGCAATAATTCCACATTTGATCACAATCAAATATACTTTAGTTGAACCTCAGCACTGTTTCCGGATAACTAAAGTACATTAAGTCCAAAATAAGTTGTTTGAATTTAGTAGACTTTTGTGCAATGGCAGAATATTTATATTAAGTACATAAATATGTAAATACATTTGTAGTATACTTAGCATAAAATGCCTACGCCGGCTACAAAAGAAGTGAATACAATAGGAAATAAACACAAGCAGTTTAACAGTACAAAGGCAGCGGCACTCTAGTACAATGTTAAAGCTAAAAATATAAAGTTATAATACCTGGCCCAAGACAAAAAATCATAGATGAGACAAAATATTGTCTGTTAGATATACCCAAATAAATGATATCTCATGTTTAACTACTGAGACATCAGTACCAGCGACAAATGTCAGAACAATCAGCCAGAGGAAAGCAGCTCTGGGGATTTTAATCAGTTTTACACACACACACAGTGTTCAAATTGAGGGGGGGCTGGGGGGGTCCGGGACCCCCCATAAGCATCAAGGGACCCCCCGAGGTAATTTTTTTGAGCCTTATGGGGGGTCCCTTGATGCTTATGGGGGGTCCCGGTCCGGGACCCCCCATAAGGCTCAAAAAAATTACCTCGGGGGGTCCCCTGGTTTTTCATTAAAACTAAAATAATAGAAACATAATTTATTATGTAATATATATATATTTTTTTTAATCAAAGTATTGTGCTGCCGCTCCCATTAGAAAGTAATTCAAATTAGATCTGCGTCTGAAAAGACGCTCAAGTGTGCCACACGCTGTTTTCTGAAGGAATTTACAGACTGTTGAATTTATAAACAGATACATTTTATTTATCGTGCCATTTATACGGCAAAAATAGTTTGTTTGTTTTTTTAAACCCCTTGGGTAGGATTAGGGGTGTGGAGTACGTGCGTATTAAACACCATAAAGTGCGTATCATATGCACGCAAAAACTATTTTTGGCGAATAAATGGTACGAGAAATAAATTTCGTGCTATAGATAAGCACTTTCACGAGAGTCTGGCAGAGTGGATCCTCATTTTCACCCATAGACAGTATATAAACGTTTTCACCTCACGATGACGGTAAGATAATATTTCTTTCTTTTATGATTGTTTGGTAATTTACTGATCTGAATAAAATTTCGACATTAACGCTTGTCCGGGACACGTGCATGTGTTTTTTAATGGACAAGTGAAAGAGAATTGTACCCAACCGGACAAATGCCCTGATTAAAACAATTTTCAATATCAAAAAAATAAAATAATAGGGAAAGAGTATAGAGAGTAAAAATTAGGGAAAGAAATGCCCTTTATAAAGCTAAAATATTATTCTGATAAGAGTGTTTTCCAACAGTGATGTAATGAAACATTGACAATTTAAGTTTGAAGGGAGTAAAGCCTCTGTTTAGGCTGGAAATGTAATTTTGACAAAAGAAGAACTTTTATTTTAAATCAATCTTAATTTTAAATCAGCCTACTTCAGTGTGATATTTTATCATATTATCATGCTTAACACTGAGAATTTGAATAATTGAAATGTGATGATCAGATGCAGATATCTAAATCAGAGAATATCATATAGGTTCGGGAGGTTGGCGGGTGGATTAGGCTATTATTTTTAACAGCAGATTCGGGGGACTCAAAGTGCACCAGATTAATGAATTTATCTTTAAAATGTACAAAATTTTCTTCCGGGGGGGCATGCCCCCGGACCCCCCTAGAGGTACCGAGCTCAACCCACAAAAATACTGTGGGAAAAACAGTAGGCTATATGATGGTCTACAAAAAATACACATTTAATTATCTTATTCAAATACATGATCGGGATTTTAGCACCTACGCTTCATTTCGAGCCAGGAAAAACACGGATTATTACATAGATTTTGGGTGGATAAAAGTCTTTGTTCATCAATTATGCACAGAGTTAATGCTCAGCTGCAAAAACATGTTCTGAAACACTAAAAGTTCAGTAAATGAAATTATAGTATTATATGAAATGAATATATATATATATATATATATATTATCACGTTTTTTTTGTTTTTGTTTTTTTTGGGGGGGACCCCCCAAGAGCTTTGACACAATTCGAACACTGCACACACACAGCTTGAGCTCACGGTGGAGAATCAGACCAATGATCTAAAAGTTAACGCTCCTCTTTCTGAAGAATCAAGATGAATTCAGCTTTCACAGTAATTAATTATTTTATGATGAAGCAGTTCATCTGCAACGTTCCCAATATATTTAACTCTCAGAATGAGATCTGGCCAGTTATTTAAGAATGATGCTTTATCTGCCTCACTATTCAGATGCAGTGTGTCTTTCTCAGTTGTTGCAGTGTTTGATCCTCCTCTCTCATTTGAAGATCATTCTCCCGATGCTTCTCGAGGTTAGAGAACCTGGAGCACAGAGAGAGGCTGAATGAAAGAGTGAGATAGAGTGTTTTATGCACAGACAGCCCTTACGGAAAATATGTATACTTCAAGTTCATTTTATGAAGTATACTTCAGTAGAAATCAAGTATATTTTTAAGTACACTTCATGTAGTAAGTATACTAATATCAATGTACTTGTAGTAAACTTGAAAGTGAACTGTTTCAATACTGCATGGGACTACATTGACCCACTTTTTAGTATATAAAAGTGTACTTTTAAGTGTACTATAAGTGTAACAGTAGTAAACTTTAAGTGCAAAACTAGTTCACAACTACATTTCTCATTTGTACTGCATCTGTACTACAAGTGAACTTTAGTTTATGAAAGGACACTTTGAAGTATACTCTCAGTATAAAACTACTGGACTTGTAATTTACTGCAAGTATAATTGAAAGTTTTCATGTAAGTTTTTAAGACTATCTTTAAAAGTATTTAATAGGCTACTCTATCTAAAGTGGAAACAAGAAGCCAAGTATACTTAGAATTCTTAAAGCTACACTGTGTAAGATTTTCTCCCATCCAGAGGTAAAATTGTATATGACTACCAACTGAATATTACTTTCTAGCCCCTCCCATTCCGAGGGCGTTTTAACTCCTACGGCGGCCGTATTATGAGTAATCTCCCCTCGCATTCGTCACGGTGTCACTGAGTAAAAGCTCGAAAGGCGAAGCTTGAATTTACAGGGATGTCCCTCTTTGGCTAATGTATTTTCATTAGCTCGTATGTATTCTGAATGGCAGATTCTACGCTTACGAGAATACTTGATTAGTTGGTGGAAGTAATTACACATGAATGAGCACATATAATTTTGAAAGAACAAAGTGTTTTTTTGCTAAGAATCAACTTAAAAAATTACACAGTGTAGCTTTAATTATACTTATAAATATATCTTGATCAAAAGATAGAGTACAAGTAAAGGCCGAATATACTTAGACTTTTCTGTCAGTATAAGTCAAATATACTTAAGTGCAATTTTAAGTATATTTCTGAGAAGTATATAAAAAGTAGACAAAGTATACTTTCTTATTTTTAGTTTAAAAGAAGTATACTAATAGCATACTTGAATAAACTAATTTTTCGTAAAGGAGGGTACAAAGTTAAGACCAAATCTAGCAAGTATTCGATACAACTGAAACATGAAAGGCAGGAAAAATCTATGGCTTAAAATACACTCAATCTTTAATGTCCCTCAGAGACACTGATGAGTTATAATAAACCCTAATCCAGCACAGAGGGCTTCAGTGAATGTGGTGTTGAATGTGTGTAAGTGTGTGAGTGTCAGAGACGCTGTAAAATGATATACTATTTCATTTTTTTTCCCAGTATATTTAAACCATTTAATATATTGATCAAAAATATATGGAAATATTTTTTCGTTCTATAAGGGACAACAGCTTGTAACGTAATTGAAATGCCTTGGTCTGTGCAGTCTCAATCACTTGGTTTATTTTATTTTTTTAAACCTACTTTTTCCTAATTGGTCCTAGAGCAGGAGTTCCCAACTCTGTTCCTTGAGTTCCTCTTTCCTGCAGAGTTTAGCTCCAGCTCTAATTAAACACATGTGAACTCGCTAATCAAGGGCTTTAGGATTACTACTGTAGAAAGTTACAGGCAGGAGAGTTTGATCAAGGTTGGGCCGTTTCTCAATATGCGTTCTTGTCTGTGCTTGTGTTCTTGTGGACTTGAAACGTCATCTGTTCCAATTCAAAGTTCACATCTAGCTAATACAGTTCAAATCCCCGGATGTGTTCTTGCTCCGCCCCTTTTACCCAGGATGCATCAAAAGGTGACTTTTGTGGTCTTGAGACAGCCAGGTATCCCAGAATGCATCTAGCTCCAACCAGCAAGCACCAATAGCGGATGAGAAAACCTGCGTAATTTAAAAATACTAGTTATTGTGTCACAAAATGTAGTTTTAAGAGTTTTTCAGGCGAGAATGTACTTGTTTAAAGCTCAAATCTGTGGATTATATATAAAGATAGCTCCTATTTGAAAATTTGATCTGATGTTTTAGGAGTTGTGAGATCCAGGCGATCAGCGTTCATTAACATTAACCTGGAACACCCTATCCTCGGCTAGTCCTTCTGACGTTTGCCGCTGGCTCTGATGTCTCTTGTAGTGGTTAAACATGATATATAATTAGTCTTGTCTATATTTAATGGGCAATCTTTGGTCTTATGAATCTATTGGCAAATCTTTTTTTGCTGTAGGCAAAATGAATAACTTTATATATTTAGGTTATTTAATTTTACCATTGTAGCCTACTAGAGTGCTGTTTTGTACATTTGACTGAATTGTTTGCTTTATTTCCTATATAGCTTCTTATACCATTTACTTATACTTTTATAATGGCTATTATTGATAATAAAAACTGAATTTTTGTCCCAAATGGCGCACTTCATGTTGACTTTCGGTCTCGTGGACTTAAATTGCGCGTGCTCGCTGAGTCTACGAGTCCGTAGGCCGTTCCATTTCAGCATTTTAACGCTCTGAAGTGTGCTCAGCAGCGCCCCCTTTGTACCCTTGAAGCGGTCTTCCGCGAAGCCTGCATAGAAGCAGGCTCCACACATTTTAACTCCCCAGGAATCCTTGCGAAAGGCCAATCAGACAACGGATGGGAGGAGATTTCACTCATGGACAATTGTTAACATGGCTGAGAAGAAAATATTACAGTTTTTATGACCTAGATGTACATTTTACCAGTTGTTACCCACAGTTTATACAAACATTATGATCATCGACCAGTGGTTGATGTCTCAAACAGAATGATAGCGTGTTGAATAATATGATCACATTAAATAAATAAATAGAACCGAATGTCAGGGCTTTACTGAGTCATATGTAAACGTAGTATGAATATTGAAACCTGTAAATTCATCTGAAACTCATGCACATTTTCATTATGTGTTAAAATTGTAATCTTAGTTCAAATGGGCCCTATAGGTCTGCACTTCATGACATCACCAAAGTGTGGACTCTGAGGAAGTCCTCAAGTCCGGAGTGCGCCATTTGGGACAGGGGCAGGGTTGTGTTTTATGTCATATTTCATTTTATTACAGTAAAGATACCTATGTTTATTATTTTTAAAATGTAAACAAAGAGTTGTTTTATATTTTGTTTTGTTATAAATATACATGCAGTGAAGATAATCAGTGTACGCTTTGCAAATGCATGCAATGAATGCATGCGTGAGAAGTGATACAGGGAATGACATAAGATCACGAATTGGTCTTGCTGAATTCTACCGCAAGACTGGAATATGAATTGAAAAATGTTGGTCTGCAAGAATTTTGCAATCCAGTTTGGCTGTATGCTGATATGCAGTGAAAAACAAAAAAAGAAAAGCAAGACTATGGAGGAGAGAATGGTTGGGGAGACGACAACTCCTTGTGAAATTTCCCTTGCGCCGTTTCCTGCTCTCTCATTGGCTGTAGGTCGTCAATGTCATTTCCAGTCAAAACACATTTCACACTGCAAAACTTAAATAGTAGACAATTCCAGATATTTATCCTACTAAATATTTCATGGGCATCCACGATGCGTCGGCACTTCTCTTGGATCGCGTCTTTGATAATTCACACTATGCACGAACGAGCACCAATTTGTCTCAGATTTCGGGCTTTTTTCAGCGAGCTCCAGAAAACTGCCGGCCAGTGAAAATTGGGCCTAAAGTCGGTAGTGTATACGCTGCATTAGAGCATTCAGAGAAATCATGTTCTGACAATACAAATTTGGTGACAGTGTCACATATTGGTTAAAAGTTATAAGCCATTGTTTTACACAAGTAGCTTTAATTATGCTTTTAACGGATCATAAACCATTTAACGAACACTTGTTCTAACTAATGCTTGCAGTTATTTTCTCTTGTAACTACATGGGATTAAGTTCAAGACTTGAATATGATTATGGGATAAATATGTATTTCCAGGTACAGACTGATCATTATTTACCCTTGATCTGTTTTGAATCAGCAAGTGGAAGAAGCCTTCATGTTGCCCTCAGTCCGAGCTGTGAGAGAAAGATGAAACATCAGATTACACAAACACATCAGCTGAGCAAAGAGAAACATTTGAGTTTAACAATGACTTCATTTTTCACATTGAATCCATCACAGTACTAAACTATCACTCCTTACAATGAAAGAAAACATTTAAATGTAATGTTTAAACATTACCTTCCTTGTGTTTCTTCTCCAACTCTTTAGCCAGATTATTCTGGTTCATCTTCCTCAGGATGTTCACTGTGCTCTTCACAGCTTCTTCTGGTCCTGAACGTGCCACCATCGTGTCCACTGTGTCACAGACATCTGCATTCTCCATTTCAGACTTTGGAATATGCTCATGATTCCTCAAGTACCACTGAAAGCGCTTCAGGTCATCTTTTCCTAGATCCCTCAGTGAGTTCTCAAGCTGCTCTTTAACAGACGCCACATTCCTTCGCTGATTTACTTCTGCAGGACAAAAAGAAAAAGATCTTCAGTATGTTTCACTCTAAACAGATGATTCGAAGTATTCAAATGTTAGGGTTAGATCAGGTCTCGTCTCTTAGAGGCATCTCATACAAACTCTTGTCGAACAGTCAGTGATTTTTCAGCGAGTCACACACAAAGCAGGAAACAAGATTTAAATAAAAAGGTTTTTACGAGTATAGTACAATTAGTAGTCAGAGGTGCAAAAACATGATATGTTGCCATGGAAGGACTGAATAACACATTTACATGATCTAAATGAATTATTTGAGCTAAATAATGTTGTAAAATTATTGTGTGTGTATAATGTAGATATATTTTAGCTCCTCCTATGAACTTGCCATAGCACATTAATTGTAATATCCATTTTACAACAGTACGCAAGCTGAAGTTTTTGCCACCTCCCTACAAAAAGGAATCAAATTAGTAAATTAAGTTGCATAGAACTACTCAGAAGAACGATGTGTCGACGTAATCGATTACATCAATTATGAAAAAAACATACATTTGTGTGGAAGGCGGCACACTGTTTACATTCATCCCTAATCCCCTGTCATGTTTCACACAAAACTAGACTCCCAAGAGCACTGACTAACTATTAGCACTAACTATTAGTTTTTCTGTAATTCTTATTAGTTATGCAGTAAGTAAGAAACAGTATTCTAAAGTGTTACCGAGATACTGATTTCAGATTAAACTGTTTTAAAATCGTACCTGTTTGTATCTAATAATCCAACAGTGTACAAAACAGTAGTCACGATGGCAACAGCTGCGTTTGTATGAAACAACAGAGAGCGAGTCCATGATACTGGATGGCATAATTAACTGTACTCAAAATATCGATTTGACTGAGTTTAAATATTTTATCAGCTCACCAAATGCAAAACTTTCACAAAGTAAAACTCGTTCCTAGCAGGCGTATAGCGCTGCTGACTTCAGTGACCCGGATGAGTCTCTGTTTCTGTTCTCTGTTGTTATCTGAGAATACCATACCGCTGGATGGCGTGATTGACCAATCAGAATCAAGTATTCCACAGAGCAGTGTAATAAACTCTTATAAAGATTACTCCTCCAATGAACTAGAGAAGAGTAAACTTAATAAAATATACATTCTGAGATGTAAAACTCCCACGGCAAGATTACAAACAGAATGTAGTGTACACTGTAGTGTACACTGTAGAATCTAATTAGACATTCTTACTTAAAAAAAGCATGCAAACTGATTGCCTTAAAAAAAACTAAGTAAAGTGAAATAGAAATAGTATGTTGTACTGGCAAATGCTTAGTTAATATAGTTCACTTACACAAGAGTTCTAGTAACTAAAAAAGACGTAGAGAGAACTTGATAATTTACTTTAGATTTATTCTTGACTAAGTATAGTTACCATTGTTGTGTTTCACATGCTGAATGGTGAAGTCTGTGACTCAAGCATGGGCAACTACAAGATATTGTCACAAATATAGTGGGATTATATCAACCCAATTAAAAGTTTCACAAGGTGTTAATGGCACAAGTGTTAGCAATACAATTTTAAAAGACCATTATCCAATGTGAAAAATAGACTAGTAAATTATTTAGTTAGAAGTTATGTCACCTTTTAGAATAGAATTACAATAATATAAATTAAGTTCCAAGTGCCCAACCAAATGGAACACTGATAATCATAATGGTGAGTTTAAACAAAAACATTTTAGTAAAATCAATTTATGAAGTCAGCTTATGTGAAGTTCTCTAATAATGTTGTATTGATAATTCAATATCAAAATTACTTTGGGAAATGAGTGAATGCAAACAGAGAAAGAAAACTGCAGAAGTGGAGGAAATGAGTGAAAAGTCTATTAAAAATTGCCCTGCCTCAGAAACTCTTTTTGCTTGACGAAATGGCACTCAAACCGAATAATTAATCTACCTTTGGGTTTTCTGAGTAACCAAGCCATAGTATGTAGTACATAGTAGTCTGTAGTATAGTAGTACAGATTACTAGATTTTTACAATTACGTTAAGACATTAAGTAAAGTTAACTAAAGAGTGTTAGTTAGAACAACTGTTGGATTTTACAATGGTAATTCACCAATAAGTAAGAAAATATAATTAGACCTGGATACAAAATCACTTTACCTGCAGAAAGTTTACTTTGCATTGGAAAAAAACGAATTAAATATATAAAATATTTATGAGATTTCTTTGCAATGGCATTAGCAAATAATATCTTGAAAAACATGTTATTATATATATATATATTATTTGAGCTCATAGATTAGAATCGTAAAGATGTTCTACAATTTAAAGCTCCTCTTTTTGAACAATTGAGATTAATTTAGGTTGCACAGTGTCACTATACATGCGTATGTGTCATGATTCATGTCTGTGTTCCCCTGTCTTGTCCCATGTTTAGCAGTTCCCCGTTATGTTTAATGCCTATTAGTCTCCCCAGGTGTCTCTGGTTAACCACAGCCCCCTTGTTATCTTGTTTAGCTTATTTGCCTCTGTACTTAAACCCTGTGTCTTGTATCAGTGTTTGTGGGTTTTTGACTTTGTATGTTGTTCTGTTCCAGAGTCTTGGTCCTGAGTCTATGTCTGCATCTGTGAAGTTTTGAGTTTATTTAATAAAGTATGCTGCATGTGAATCTGGATTCTGCCTCTGCTTCAACCTCAGCGTTACAGTGTGATATCACAGATCTTTCTCACGCTCTCCTGACTGGCTAAACTGTCATGTGTGATTTCTGAATATTGTTCCTCATGAATTAGTTTCTGCTGACAGAGTTTATCTGCAATGATCTGGACATTTGTAACCCCCTGAATGAGATCTGGCCAATGGTTATAAAAAAACTGTGATTTACCTTCCTCATTATTCAGACGCGGCTCGTCTCTCTTAGGACGAATCAGATCAAGTTCATTTGTGAACCTGTGAAGAACCAGAAGAAGGCAGAGGCAAAGAGTCAGCTGGTTTTATTAATCTCAGTTAATGTTATTTGCAACGTTTATTAATACATTATTAAAATCAAAAGTTGTATCTGTCAATATTATTTAATGGACCTGAACTAACATGAACTAACAATGAACAGTTGACTAACTAACGTTAACAAATACAGTTAATGTATTAACGAATGTTAACTAATGGGACCTTATTGTAAAGTATTACCAACAATTCAAAACCAACAACATACAAACAGTTTACTATAAAAACTATTTGACAGGCAGTTTGACAGAGAGAAAATATAAAGCTAGTATATAATGCTGCGACTGACACCTGTGATGTCACTCACTAATAACAAACAATCTAATATAACAAACACATATATACTATAATGAGAGTTTAATTCACACATAATTGTCCAGTTATGTTTATGTTTAACTAGCCAACATGAACTCTATATTCTCCATCAATAAGCTCAAGCTGAATAATGTGTCAAGTCTTCTATAAAGCAGTGTTTTTAACTGTGGATATTTTCACAGAGGTGGACAGATAAAGATCATCAGCAGTCTGGGGTGGACAGAAATGTTCATTATCAAACATAATAAATGAGTTTGACTATAAAGAACTGTGCCCGGTTGCATAAAGCACCTTATGTGTAATTTTCCCTTAAGTTCGCCCTTATGTTTCCCTTAAACCTAAGGGTGTTGCAGAAAAAAAACCTTAAGTGTTACTTATAATGTAAGGTTTGGAAATCGTAACCTTAAGAGTAACGCGGACAAAAATAAGACGACATGGCTGAATTTATGGAACCAGCTGAAGATCATTATGTGCCAAGAAGAATTTTTAGGGATAGAGAGAACCCTTTGGACCATCTTAGCAATGAAAAATTGTTGCAAGAATAGCTACCGATTTGATCAACGCGCAATATTTGACATCGCTAACAAACTAGACAGCGACCTTGACCATGTCACACATCGCAACCACTCTTTACCTGCGGTGTTACAACTGCTTATAGCACTCCGTTTTTTTGCAACTGGGAGTTTTTAGACGGTAGTGGGAGATGTTTTCCACGTGCATAAATCAGCTACCATTCAATAAATGTACAATTAGTGTGTATCGGATCTTCAGGTGATATTCTCAATTCATTCAGTTAACGGACACTCTGAGGTAAAGTGACTGCAGACTTAGCAACGATTATATTTAATTGTACAGTACAGTCATAACATAACGTACAGACATTATCTTAATTCCATAATGTCCTTAAACATAACAATATTGCTGTGTCCATAAACTGAGAAAGCGCGCGTCCGGTGTGCGATACCTCGAGTTGTCCTAGACGCGACGTGGCATGTTAGTGTTTTGCGTATCTATGGCAACAACAGACTGTTATAACGTGAATCCAGGATCGCTGTCGTGAAACACTTAAATGTTTCCCTTACCTAAGAGAACCGTTTAAGAGATTATATGCAACACCCTTAAGTTATTCTCTTAGGTAAGGGGAAATCGCCCCTTAAGTATCATACTTAAGGGAAAAACTTAAGGTGCTTTATGCAACCGGGCACTGGACTGTTTTACTGCTTACAACACAACTGTCTACAGTTAATTGTGCTTGATTGTAATTGAGGGAGTGCTGGAATAGATCAAGTAATACTGAGTGAATTTGACTATTTCTGTCTTATTCCTCGTCTGCAGGAATATTAATAGAAAAGAAGATCACACTACAGCTAGAAAATTACAGAAAATTAATAGCAAATTACAGTTTAGAGATCGTGTGTGATCAGAAGCTTTTGAGAAATACCAGTAAATCAGTCTTAAGCCCTATTCACAGAGACCTCACAACTCTGAAACTGAAGGAAAAAATAGATTTAGCTCTAAACTAACTAAAATGAAGAATAATTTGTTTATAGTCTCTGCACAGGAGAGAATCTGTGTTGTTTCAAAACAAAGGAAAATATGTATTTATTGGTACTGGCCAAAACATGTTGTGAAATATCAGTATATGGAGTATCAGCAAAAACCCAATATGGTGCATCTCTAGTGTTTAGTGATGTATGAAGGATTGAAGGATTGAGGATTGAACTATTATTCAGTCTGGAAAAATCCTTCACTAAGACACAGGGCCCTATTTTAACGGTCTGAAACTCAAGTATCAAGCGCGAAACGCAAGTAACTTTGTGGGCGGGTCTTGGGCGCTGTTGCTATTATGCCGGCGGGATAAATGACTCTTGCGCCCGACGCAAATCTAAAATGGGTTGGTCTGAAGTAGCTTCATTATTCATAGGTGTGGTTTGGCCGTAACGTGAAATAAACCAATCAGAGCGTCATCTCACATTCCCTTTAAGAGCAGGCGCGCTTGTTCTATAGCGGATTCCTATTATAACGGCGGATTTGCCAGGAGCGGTTCACAGCCGAGGAGACCGACGCTCTCGTCAGGGCCGTAAAACACAGAGAAGTGATGTTGGGGATGGAGAAACACACCCAAATTAACTTCGGTTAAACAGGCGTATGATAATTTGGGTAAATGTGTAAGCTAGATGTATGCTTTTATAATAAACTATCTATCTATCTATCTATCGATCGTAATAATGTATGATTTGCAAAAATGAAAACTGCTGCTTCTGTGTAGATGAGAGAATCAAAGTGTATGCGCGTTGTGCACACGCTACATTGATTATGGCCAAGCATGCGCCCTTAAAATAGCATATGAATAACATGCGCAACGCGCCACTGACTTTAAACTAGGAATTGTTTTCTAAACCTGCAAAATAGCATGAGGGAACGTTTGCGCCGGAACACGCCTCCTCTTTGCGCTGAACCGGCCCCGGGAGCGCAAGTGTATTTCTTAGTTAACCGACGTGCGTCTGTGGAGGGAAAAGCGCGCTGTGCGCGGGTGCAAAATAGGAATGATACATGTACAAAGTCAATTGCGCTGGGTGCAAGATAGGGCCACACAGTATATTTCACTCACCCGGTTGTGTGTGTATCACTGTTGTTTCTCTCAGGACGCTGTTTAATGTCACACAGAGACACTGAGGAGTTAAACTCATGAACCCAAAATCCAGCATAGAGGGGTTCAGTGAATGTGGTGTTGAATGTATATATGTGTGTGAGTGTGCATAAGTGTTTGAGTGTGTGTAAGTGTGTGAGTGTTTGTCTGCCAGAGACGCTGTAGAAGGACAGAGTGCCAGCCGACACATCCACATACACTCCTGTTCTCTTAGAGGATGAAGAGACAACAGGAATAACAAAGCCGTTATCACTGTGATGGACAGCTAATCTGTCATTAGAGCAGAGCAGACTCCAGGATTTGTCATTCCATCCAAACATACAGTCTCTCCCTCCTTTCCTGCTGATTCCTTTATATGACACTGATATAACAGCAGATTCGCTCCATTCAGCCTCCCAGTAACAGCGTCCAGTCAGACTCTCTCCACACAGAACCTGAGGAACATTATCAAATCTCTCAGGATGACGAGGATACGGCTGACGCTTAGACACACTCTTCACTGTCCTGTTCTCATTAGACAGAATGAGTTCAGGGTTTGCTGTGTTTGGATCCAGTGTGAGATCACAGGCATCTGAACACAAGAAGAGAAACATTTCACTAAATTACAAGAATCAACAAAAAGTCACTAAATGATTGTGTGTGTAGACCTACATTTGTGAAATCCTGGTGTAATTCTGAACTCTCCACAATGATCCACACTATAAAACACAAACATGATTCATATTCATTTCTAAAGGAAACATAACACACACACACACACACACACACACACACACACACAATCTGTTCTGTGACTAGAGTTGCCATCCATCCCATAAAACACTAGATCGTCTCGTATATTTACAGGTAAAATGAAGCGTAACAAATCAATAAGGGTTTGTCCTGTATTTTACATTACCTTTGAATGCAAGAGTGTGTGTGTGTGTGTGTGTGTGTGTGTATCATCCTCCCAGGGCTCTCAAGTGTCACGCATTGAGCGTGACAGTCACTCATTTCGGTCTTTTGTCACGCACTCCCGCCACACATTGTATTTCTCACGCGGAAAAACTATTAATAATACATTTAATATGCCGAAGCACCCAAAATTTATCTGGCCGCGCCGCTCTCACTGTGGAACCGGCAGGAATCAAGCGCGTCTCCCCTGGAGTTCTTAGTTGAGTCCTGCCACTTATCAGCCAATCAAAAAAAGAAAGGGGCTAAAAAATAGCCAATAAGAAAATAGCACTATTGTATCTGGGTAAGATTTAACGCAACAACCAATGAAAAAAATATCCTGAATTGTTCACTTGATTCTGCCTGAAAGTTTCGTTCACCCATAAAGGAAATCACTCCGAGCGTCACTTTGAGCATAGAGTAAGTCATGATCTCCTGTTTTAATGTTACAACAAATTCACAACATGTTTGACACAAATAGTGACAACTTGACCGCTGTTAGAGAATGTTTCCCAGATAATTAGCATCAGTTTTCATGAGTGTCTGTAACTTAGCCAACAGTTTTACAGCCTGTTCACTGACAACACCTGCTCAGAACAAGTAGTCTAGGAATAGTCATATTTTCGTTATCACACGATGACTGACATATTGTCACATTATAAACATCTCTCTCTCCAAATAGGCTTAATCATTTTATTAGCACTAAATAAATTTAAGTGTATTGCATAGTCGATGTTATAGGTCACTTTTAAAATCATGTCATTTATAATTATATCCTGGCCATGGATGCATTAATCATTGCATCTGTCTTTCTCTTTCAAAGATGTCAGGTAAAAAGCAATTAAGCATCCTCTCATCCACCCTGAGAGGAGAGTCCCCTAAAAAGGCCAGGTTAGAGGATGCTGGCCCAGAGAAGGTGGCGAAAAGGGTAGATCCATTAGAGGAGGAGACAGTGCAGGTGGAAGGCAACAAGTCCAAAAAGGCAACAAACATTTACAATAAACAACACCAGTCATAATCTCTCTCTCTCTCTCTGTCTCTCTCTCTCTCTCACACACACACACACACACACACGCACACGCACATGCGGAAATTGAATAAATACTTTGTATTTGGTATATGAGCAATTGTTAATAACAACAACAAAAACACTAATAATAATATTATTAATGAAACACCCCCATTCCTGCGACCCGAACAACCCCTGGGGGTTGGGGGGATTGTCACTCTTGTCTTTATTCAAAACTTGAGAGCCCTGTCCTCCCTTTGAACGCAAGAGAGTGTGTGTGTGTGTGTGTGTATGTATGTGTGTGTGTGTGTGTGTGTGTGCGTGCATGTATGTATATGTGTGTGTGTGTGTGTGTGTGTGTGTGTGTGCGCATCATCCTCCCTTTGAACGCAAGAGTTTGTGTGTGTGTGTGTTCATCATCCTCCATTTGAATGCAAGAGTGTGTGTGTGTGTGTGTGTGTGTGTGTGTGTGTGTGTGTGCATCATCCTCCCTTTGAACGCAAGAGAGTGTGTGTGTGTATCATCCTCCCTTTGAACGCAAGAGTGTGTGTGTGTGTGTGTGTGCATCATCCTCCCTTTGAATGCAAGAGAGTGCGTGTGTGTGTGTATCATCCTCCCTTTGAACGCGAGTGTGTGTGTGTGTGTGTGTGCATCATCCTCCCTTTGAACGTAAGACTGTGTGTGTGTGTGTGTGTGTGTGTGTGTGTGCATCATCCTCCCTTTGAACGTAAGACTGTGTGTGTGTGTGTGTGTGTGCATCATCCTCCCTTTGAACGCAAGAAAGTGTGTGTGTGTGTGTGCATCATCCTCCCTTTGAACGCAAGAGTGTGTGAGTGTGTGTGTGTGCATCATCCTCCCTTTGAACGCAAGAGTGTATGTGTGTGTGTGTGTGTGTGTATGTGTGTGTGTGTGTGTGTGTGTGTATGTATGTGTGTGTGTATGTATATGTGTGTGTGCGCGCATCATCCTCCCTCTGAACGCAAGAGTGTGTGTGTGCATCATCCTCCCTTTGAACGCAAGAGTGTATGTGTGTATGTGTGTGTGTATGTATGTGTGTGTGTGTATGTATATGTGTGTGTGCGCGCATCATCCTCCCTCTGAACGCAAGAGTGTGTGAGTGTGTGTGTGTGCATCATCCTCCCTTTGAACGCAAGATTGTATGTGTGTGTGTGTGTGTGTATGTGTATGTGTGTGTATGTATATGTGTGTGTGCACGCATCATCCTCCCTCTGAACGCAAGAGTGTGTGAGTGTGTGTGCGTGCATCATCCTCCCTCTGAACGCAAGAGTGTGTGTGTGTGTGTGTGTGCATCATCCTCCCTTTGAACGCAAGAGTGTATGTGTGTGTGTATGTATATGTGTGTGTATATGTGTGTATATGTGTGTGTGTGTGTGCATAAATCCTCCCTCTGAACGCAAGAGTGTGTGTGTGTGTGCATCATCCTCCCTCTGAACGCAAGAGTGTGTGTGTGTGTGTGTGTGTGTGCATCATCCTCCCTCTGAACGCAAGAGTGTGTGTGTGTGTGTGTGCATCATCCTCCCTCTGAACGCAAGAGTGTGTGTGTGTGTGCATCATCCTCCCTTTAAACGCAAGAGAGTGTGTGTGTGTGTGTGCATCATCCTCCCTTTGAACGCAAGAGAGTGTGTGTGTGTATGTGTGTGCATCATCCTCCCTTTGAACGCAAGAGTGTGTGTGTGTGTGTGTGTATGTGTGTGTGGGTTACCCTGATAATCCAGTGTATGTTTGTGTGTGTGCTACCCTGGTAATCCAGAGTTCTCACGAGAGCACAAGTTGAATTTGCGAGTTACTCTGGTGTCGAGTAATGATGCTCATTAAATAAGCTGGATACGGCAAGAGTCTAATCTACCAGTTAGCTCCGCTGGTAGCTAAGCGTATGGGGCTTGTTGTGATTGGTCTTTGTGTTATTCTATTCGCTCCGTGCACGGCGACCGTTGACGTTTGAACTTGAGTGTGTGGGCCAGTACTTCCGGTG
This sequence comes from Abramis brama, assembly GCA_022829085.1. NCBI lineage: Eukaryota > Metazoa > Chordata > Actinopteri > Cypriniformes > Leuciscidae > Abramis > Abramis brama. The sequence goes on from CM040767.1 coordinate 61,703,310, forward strand.
AAAACTTCCGGTGATCTGACAGCGAAAGCGAGAGACAACAGCGACCGAGTTTATTTTATTTTATTTTATTTATTGCAGCATGAGTCAAATACAATCTTCTGTTCGTGAACAGTTGTATTTCATTAATTTATCTGAAACAAAGTAAAGAGGCCGCACTATGCATATAAAACGTTTATTTTGCACAAACGCGTTTCGGCGTGTGCCTTCTTCAGTGTGCCTCTTCGCACACTGAAGAAGGCACACGCCGAAACGCGTTTGTGCAAAATAAACGTTTTATATGCATAGTGCGGCCTCTTTACTTTGTTTCATATGTGTTATATAAGGCCAGCACTCTGAAAATCCAAAAAAACATAGAGTGAAGCCTGCTCCCAACCCTATCATTAATTTATCTGACTATGCATCCGTGCATTTAATTGCCATTGGCTCGTGTGGTAGTAATATGGATCTTAGTAGTATTTTAAGTGATAATTGATTCTATAAACAACTATAAAAGATAATTTTCAGCTTTCTCCGGCTCCCTGCACCGGGCATAATGCGAAACCAGAAGTGTCTACCCGCACACTCGCTGATCCGAAATCCAAAATGGTGGCCACGTGCAACTAGCCCATTGCGTGCAGTGAGATTTTCAAATGCATGCTTGGTGCCATCCCTCGAGCTGGCTGATTTTCATTAGTCGATGCCGGACCATTAATCTTTCAGATTTGGGTCTGGATTTCCAGGCTATATGTGTGCATCATCCTCCCTTTGAACGCAAGAGTGTGTATGTATGTGTTTGTGTGTGTGTGTGTGTGTGTGTGTGTGCATCATCCTCCAGATTTAGGGCTGAACGGGGAAAAGGAATCAATGGGTCTGTCCAGTAACTAATGATGAACACTTTACAGAGAAACATTTCATTTGCTCAGACTGTCTGATTTAAAGCACGTCTGTGCTTATAAAGGAATATAAGCTATTGTTTTTTTTATATTATTTAGATAATCTATTAGTATAATATTTCACACATTATCAAAGCTTGCCAGACAGATAATTTGACATTAGACATTAGACATTAGACTTTTAGACATTAGTTAGATTAATTAATAGATTATAGCTATTTAATGTTATTGTGAATTTATAATTTAATGTAAAAATATATTTAGATAAAACTGGGACAAATAATTTCATAATAATATAGTTTATAGATTACCCATCAGGTAACAGCGGCAGAAAAGTGATCACTGGTTCAGAATGACTGCTTAAAGCCAGATATGAGGTCACTGAGGTCCAGACCTCGCTATTTTAATAAATGTGGTGAAATAATTGCATAATATAGTATTAACACTACTTTTGTGCAGCAAAGATATTGCACACCACCAAGATCTTCTCATATGAGCTGTGATTGGTCTGTCACCGCTCGTCAATGTCAGAATATTTGAGATGACCAATCAAATCAAAGTAGGCGGGCTTTATGTTCACAGAAGCTGCTGAGTGCCAATTCCAGTTAACGGTCATAAAGTGCGAGTTAAGATCTAAGCTAGAAAACCAAAGTTTAATGTCGCTGTAACATTCCTGTACTCTATCTAGTGAGCAGGTTTTATCTAAGCTCACAGGAAGATAAAACTGGAGATCGTCGGCATAAAGGTCCTTGCACACTGAATCCGAAATTTTCGCATGCGTTTTTTCGTATCCGTCATTCTGTGGCTCTAAATTGTCAAAACACCATTCAAATGCTTGTTACTGTAAGAATTGATAGATTAAGAAATTCCGGACAGTCTGTTTCGGGGGTGACCAGACCCTGAGAAGACAAAAGGACTTCTCTGGAAATTACCATTTGAACTGGCACTCGTGCACCATCGAGACGAAAGTCTCACCTCCGAATCAACTTCATCTACATCTCTTTCCCTCTCCCCTCACCCCCTCTCTCTCATGCTCAGATGATCACCTGGTTTCTCCCAAGAAAATGTATAGTTTAATGTGAATGATTATCACAGAGTATTTTCATGTTTGGTATCATTTAAAATGTCACAGTGTGACTGGTACAAATGTCCTATTTCCAGAATAAGTAAAACACAAGGTAATAAGGTTTTTGAAGGTTTATGGATAACTAGCATACAAATTGTTCTCCCTACACCCAGAGGTGCTACCTCTGAATGCAAATTTCTTTTGTTAGCACATGTTTACATGTGAAAGAGGTCTGGCTATTTAATGAAATGCAGCAGGGAGATCAGGGCCTTTTTTGTACTTCAGATTGGCCCGTGAGGCTGAGAGAGCGATCTCTTAGTCTCACGTATTTCCTAAAGTTGGGTTTGCATCTTCTCTCTATTCCAGAGCATTTGATGTTTTGTATCGATTATCTTTGAATTGATTATGAAATTGGCATGATACATTTACCTGACATAATAAATTGTTACATTCGATTATTCTAACTGACTTTGCTATTATTTTCGTTGAAGAGTTAAACGGAATAGTCAAATATTCACTCATGATTAATGATCCACAGATATCATTAAAACCCTTTCATTTATGGAGTCAGATGAAATAAACGAGAGAATACATAACTAAATGTATTGTAAATTACCAACCAATACTTTGCATGAGTGAGGACAGAACACGTGATACCTTCCCCGTGTATTGGCGAACCGGCAGATTGGACCAATATAGCGGGCCTTACATTACGGATGCGAAAAACGCAGAAAATCTAACCTGATCCGATTTTTTTTTTGATGGACGAAAGTTTCGGAGGCAGTGTGCAAGTGTGATTGACATAACGTGAGGTCGTATTTATTTTTTAACGTGCTAAAATTCTCAAGTCTCTGGATGTTGTGGGGCTGTCTTGGCTGACACGCCTCTGCAGCATCGTGTGGCGGTCGGGGACAGTGCCTCTGGGATGGCAGACCGGGGTGGTGGTCCCTCTTTTTAAGAAGGGGAACGGAGGGTGTGTTCCAACTACAGGGGGATCACACTTCTCAGCCTCCCTGGGAAAGTCTATGCCAGGGTACTGGAGAGGAGAATACGGCCGATAGTAGAACCTCGGATTCAGGAGGAACAGTGTGGTTTTCGTCCGGGCCATGGAACACTGGATCAGCTCTATACCCTCTACAGGGTGCTGGAGGGTTCATGGGAGTTTGCCCTACCAGTCCACATGTGCTTTGTGGATTTGGAGAAGGCATTCGACTGTGTCCCTCGCGGCGGCCTGTGGAGGGTGCTCCGGGAGTATGGGGTCCGGGGTCCTTTACTAAGGGCTGTCCGGTCCCTGTACGACCGAAGCAGGAGCTTGGTTCGCATTGCCGGCAGTAAGTCAGACTTGTTCCCGGTGCGTGTTGGACTCCGGCAGGGCTGCCCTTTGTCGCCGGTTCTGTTCATAATTTTTATGGACAGAATTTCTAGGCGCAGCCAGGGGCCGGAGGGTGTCAGGTTTGGTGACAACACGATTTCGTTGCTTTTTGCAGATGATGTTGTCGTGTTGGCCTCATCAAACCAGGACCTTCAGCATGCACTGGGACGGTTTGCAGCCGAGTGTGAAGCGGCTGGGATGAGAATCAGCACCTCCAAATCCGAGGCCATGGTCCTCAGTCGGAAAAGGGTGGCTTGCCCACTTCAGGTTGGTGGAGAGTTCCTGCCTCAAGTGGAGGAGTTTAAGTATCTCGGGGTTTTGTTCACGAGTGAGGGAAGGATGGAACGGGAGATTGACAGATGGATCGGTGCAGCTTCTGCAGTAATGCGGTCGATGTACCGGTCTGTCATGGTAAAGAAAGAGCTGAGCCGCAAGGCAAAGCTCTCGATTTACCAGTCAATCTACGTTCCTACTCTCACCTATGGTCATGAGCTTTGGGTCATGACCGAAAGGACAAGATCCCGGATACAGGCGGCCGAAATGAGCTTTCTCCGCAGGGTGGCTGGGCGATCCCTTAGAGATAGGGTGAGAAGCTCGGTCACTCGGGAGGAGCTCAGAGTAGAGCCGCTGCTCCTCCACATCGAGAGGGGTCAGCTGAGGTGGCTCGGGCATCTGTTCCGGATGCCTCCTGGATGCCTTCCCGGGAAGGTGTTCTGGGCGCGTCCCACTGGGAGGAGACCCCGGGGAAGACCTAGGACACGCTGGAGAGACTATGTCTCCCGGCTGGCCTGGGAACGCCTCGGTGTCCCCCCGGAAGAGCTGGAGGAAGTGTCTAGGGAGAGGGAAGTCTGGGCATCTCTGCTTAGACTGCTGCCCCTGCGACCCGGCCCCGGATAAGCGGAAGAAGATGGATGGATGGATGGACGTGCTAAAATTTCGGACGCAAATTTCGGACTCAGTCTGCAAGGGCCTTAACAGTGGTATGCAATACCATACTTCCGAAAAATAGAGCTTAGAGGAAGCATATACAGAGAGAAAAGCAACGGTCCCAAAATGGACCCCTGAGGAACACCACAAACTAAAGAGAAGTCTCCTAGATTCACAGCAACTGTCCTGTTTTTTAAATATGAGGCAAACCACTGAAGGGATGTACCCTGGACACCAATCCAATACTCCAGACGGTTGAGAAGAATCTCATGGTCAATTGTATCGAAGGCAGCGTTTAGACCTAATAAAACTAGAACAACATATGATCCTGAATCCAACGATAATAATATATCATTTGTGACCTTGAGTAATGCAGATTCTGTGCTATGACAGGGCCTAAAGCCCGACTGGAATGTGTCTAAAATATCAAAAGTAATCAAATGAGAATAGAGCTGTGAATGGACCACTTTCTCTAGAATCTTGGAGATGAGAGGCAATTTAGAAATGGGTCTATAGTTGTTATATACTGTATGATCCAAATTAGTTTTTTTTAACAAGGGATGAAGAATTGCATGTTCAAAACTATTTGGTACTACTCCACTCATCAAGGAGCTGTTAATTATAGCTGTTAGGCTAGAACTCACAGTATGAAAAACATCTTTAAAAAGTTGAGTAGGGAGAATATCCAGTCTGCAGCGACCTCCATTAATTTTCAAGACAATATCTGCCAGCTGTGCTGATGAAACTGGTTCAAAGTCAGTGAAAAAGTTAGACGGCGCCGGATTAACTGATGAACGGGAATGTAAAGGTACAATTTCACTTCTGATTTTCTCAATTTTTTTTGTAAAAAATAATAAAAACTCTTCACAAGTCTCTTGTGTGGCATCTCTCATAACATTCCTTGAAGGGTTTAAAATATAATCAGTTGTGTCAAACATTACTTTTGGCCGATTTGCATTATCTGAGATTACCTTAGAGAAAAATTTCCTTTTTTCCTCCTTTACTACCTTCTGATAGTTAGCCAGGGACTTTTAACATCTCAGATGAAATCTGAAGTTTAAATTTCTGGAAGAAAAATCTCTCTTCCACTTCCGTTCAGCTTTTCTGCACTCTTGTCTAAGAGAGCGGGTAATATTGCTTAGCCAAGGTTGAGATATTCCCTTTTGTTTCTTTAATTTAAGAGGGGCAACACAATCTAAGGCAAGAGTACATGACTTAGTAAAAGCCTCAACCAGCACTTCAGTGTCCTCTCCACTTAAGACTTTGTCTCTAACATGTGATAAATAAAATTCAGAAAAAAGGTTTGCAGTTGAAGAATTAATTGACCTAGCATAATGTAAAGGCTGAGAAGAAGTTGGATGAATATAAGAACAAACAGCATCGAATACCACTGAATAATGGTCGGAAATGCCTACGTCTGAAACCACCAAATTAGATACAGAAATACCAAATGATAACACAAGATCTAGTGTATGACCTTTCTTATGAGTAGAACCAGTAACATGTTGTGTGAAATTAAAAGACTCAGTAATAGAAATAAATTTATTCACCAATGGCTTTGATGGGCAGCATAAATGAACATTAAAATCCCCCAGGACCAAAAGTTTATCACAATGAGACACCAATGTAGAGAGAAAATCAGAAAAATCCTGTTCGTGTACGTGTGTCCACAATCCTCTCCTACGACGACACAACGTTTCGTCGGGCCATCCGTCCCTTTCCAATCCATCCAGATCGAGATGAAACGTTGTGTCAACGTAGGAGCAACATATCAAAGGTTGGCTTGCTCATCCTAAAATTTCAGACCCACTACTCCTCGTTAACCCTCAGGGGTCTGAGATCACGCCGGCGTGATCTGCTCGATTTTTTTCCTTATGAGTTGATTGAGACCCGAAATTCTCTTTTGACTTTGATTTTACAAAACAAGTTTCATACATCAATCGATTCTGTTAAATGTGTATTATTTTTGTGTATACTCACAATAAAAACATAGTGTTGTGCTTTTTGCCAAATAAAGAAAAATAAACACGAAGCGAGTTCTGCCTACTCTCTGTCCGTGTAGTCCATTCTGAAACGCGTCCGAAAATAAACAATAACAAAGCGAATACTCAGTCAAACAGGCATTCAGACACACAGGCATGAAGCTTGAATTCTCTTCTTTTTAATGAAGTAATTTATATAAAAAACAAATATTCTCATCTTGTGAAATCTGTATTAAAAGAGAGCGATTCCAGTAGACCTCATTAGAGCTAATTCAAATGTAATGTGACTCCGCCCACGGAGAGCGCATGCTATTCAAACGCAAATGGCTGAGGTAATCCACGCAATCCTGTGAACGCCCCCATCAGCTCGACAAAACCAAAACACAAGTTTATTCAGAACATTACTTGTTTACAACGCAGCGCTGTGAGGAATAATGAGGAATACGAGGAATACGAGCTGAGGAATACTAGTAAGTTTTTCCTTCTCGGGTTTCTGTTTATGAATGAATGAACGGCATAGATGCGCGCTGTTTACCACAGCTGGCAAAAAACAATATTACGTGACAGTTCTCCATTATGGACGCGAGCGCGTTTTTAAAAAGCACTAAAGACTTTCAAACATTCACAGAGACCTCAAAACAGAAAGTACAAATCCTTTCTTTAAAACGAATTTCGTTTTGTATCAATTGTATCTTAATTTTAATATTTTTTCATTAACAAATTTCCTGTATTTAAAGTAAATATAGGCTAGCAATCACAACATAAGGTGCTTGAACTGGAGATCATCAACCAGACCGTAGCCTACTCGCCTCACATGTCTAAAAAATGTGAAATATATTTACAGAAAGCTGGTTCTAAACAAAACCATCCAAAACAAAAAAACTATGTAGCCTAATAAATGTGCGTTTCTCCGGTGCGTTCACTAGCCTACTGCGAAGATCGCGAGTCAATAGCCTATCGTATTTTTTTTATATTTTTATATATATTTTTTTTATTGCACAAGTCATACATAAATTCATTCATTCATTCATTCATTATTACATGCATGAACGAATAAAAGAATAGAAAAAAAGGAACATGGAGAAGAAAATCTTATGATACCTGTCGCTTATTTGTGCACATCAGAAAAATAAATAAAAAACAGCTACTTTATAAATGGATCAACCCCAATCCTCACCCCAAACACCAAATATTTTCAGTAATACCTATCTTTACACTTAATTATCATCATTTTAAGCGTGTGTAAGCGTATTTCATGAAAACAACGTTACAGTCAGGTGAAATATGAAAGACAACATTTTGTTTAGTAGATTTGGGTACAGTTTTTACTGTAGAATATACTGCCTCGTCAAATAAGCTTTTGTTTAGCAATTTCTATATATAAAATAGCCTACTATTTTTGTCAAAAATAAAGTCATCAACTAAGATGTTAGCTGTTCCAATGTTGGCTATATTCAAAGTAATGAATACATAGATAAAATGTAGGCCTATAATCTTTTTTTTACAAAGAAAGAGTACACTTGAAATATTGTTGAAATTGTTGTAATTGTAACCTTTTTAATAAAATAGCAAAACATATTTACAAGATAGATGTAAGCAAAATCTTAAATGGTCCTTGCATTGTGGCTCAGTCAGTTGTCACACCTGAGTGAATGGCTCATTATGCAGAGTGGGTGTAAACCACTCCTCGTTCACGCCCCCCTCGCATATTGGCTTTCCAAGCAAAACCTGTTTTACATCAATTTAAATCAATGTATGGTTTTATGTGAACGATAAAGCAAGACTATTTTCACATAATTTTGAAGAAAAAACTATAGGCGATGATATCCTTTAGTCAAAAGTCTTATTGCCACATATTTAGTATGTGTTTTGTGGCCTTATTTCTGCAACTTTCATTTTTATTTTTTCCAATAACCACGCATAAACATTATTCTCTTAAAAATTCAAACATATACATGCATGTTGATCAGATATTTTGGTAGCCCTGTTTGTGCTATATAGAGTGAATTTACACCTTTGCCATTAACATGTTTATAAATAACTGAAAAAAGCACAAATGTCAGAGCATGTCAGAACACCTCCAGGGCCCAGAAAACAGCTCAGACTCCAGAGGGTTAAAGCCCGCCATGATCTCATGAAAGTGTGTATCTATAGCACGAATTGTATTTCTTGTGGCATTTACGCCAAAAATTGTTTTTGAGTGCATATTATACGCAGTTTTTGCGTGCATATGATATGTACTTTATGGCGTGTAATACACACGCACTCCTAATCGTACCCAAGGGGTTTACAGTGCATATCTGCATGCAGAAACTATTTTTGCCGTATAAATGGCACGAGAAATAAAATTTGTGGTATAGATACACACTTTTATGAGATCGTGTTGTATGTTCCCACCAGTCCTGAGATCTCTTTCGCACACAATAACTGAAGCATATGGCCAGGCTGCAATGATGGCCCTTTTCATCCTCCTCCGCCTCAAAATCATGGCGATAGTTGGCGAACTTCTCATAGTCTTCCGTATTCTCCGGACTATAAGTCACTCCGGAGTATAAGTCGCATCAGTCAAAAAATGCGTCATGAAGAGGAAAAAAACATATATAAGTCGCACTGGACTATAAGGCGCATTTATTTAGACATTTATTTCACAAAATCCAAGACCAAGAACAGACATTTAATCTGGAAAGGCAAGTTATTCTACTACACAATAGCACACAGAACAACAGGCTGAATAGGTGTCCGGTATGTTAACGTAACACATTAACTAGGGCTGTAACGATATGCGATATGAAACTGAAATCGCGACACACAGATCCACGAACCTGTGTTGTGGTGTGAGAAGGCAGAGACGCGTGAACTGGAGCTCATCTCATAAATGAACCGAAACTAAGCATATACGGTAGCCTACTTGCCTCACAGACCTGAGACATAGAAAGCTTGAAATGTCTACTTTTAAACAGAACAATTAAAAACGAAAGAAAAAAGACTGCTCTGCTCTCTGCTTATGTAATCTGTATGAAATGTGCATTTCTCTCTGGCGCGTTCACTACTGCGAAGATCGCAAGTCAGCATCTTCAACTTCATCTTTGCAGCCGACACTGACACAGAAAACACTTGTTTATTAATAAACAATTAAAATGTCTCCTTGCTATATTTGACATTCATAATCATTACTTTTGCCGGTTCTTTGTGACAGCTTTTAGATGCTTTATTGGCAGTGCCACCCTTACATGCTACATGCCACAGCATCAGCACCGAAAATATGGAGATTTTTTTCTTTTTGGGGGCATTTTGTTTGTGTTCAGTCTTTCTCAGTTGTCTTTAGGTTAATGTTTCAGTTAACAGTTTATCAGTTGTTTTCAGTAAATTTTTTCAGGGCTAGGCTACAGGAGCAGCATCTGTACTCTCACGGCTGTAGATGGTAATGTCTTCTCTTGGTTCATGTCAGTCAGTATGAATTAATTTTGATATACTGTATAAGTCGCACCTGACTATAAGTCACAGGACCAGCCAAACTATTAAAAAAGTTAATAGTTTGTAAAACTTATAGTCTGGAAAATACGGTATTTCGCAAAGCTAGCATCAAGCATATTTCACGTTTGTCCATCTGTGCAAGAACCCCCTTTAAGCATGCGCAACGTTTCAGATAGTATGTCAAATTTAAATACATGAATCGGATATGGGTCACAATTGAAAGAACGTGTAAAAGGACGGTCAAGAAATTGGTATAGGCAACAAATCAGAATTGGGCATCAAGACCTGCAGCATAAATGAGGCTTGCTTGTCCCACATACTTGAGTATCTGCAGTGAGCAGTTTGGATCGTTCAGTTTGCCAGAGAGCAGCTTGATTCCTGTTTCTCCTGGGTGATTGTAGCTCAGATCCAGCTCTCTCAGGTGTGAGGGGTTTAAACTCAGAGCTGAAGACACATAACCACAGCCTTCCTCTGTCACCATACAGCCAGACAACCTGCAGACACACAGTCAGATCATCTACAAAAACACACATGACTGGCAGACTGTAAATAATCTCTTATATGTTCTTTTTTCAATTTCAGAGGACAAATATCTACATTTATCAAGGCAGAAATGCTTATTTACAATAAAACAAAAACATAGACATCTGTGAAGGCTTATATCCTTTTCAAACTTTCTTTAGCCCCTTGAAGTTAGAGGAGGAGTCTCTTCCTATACGCATGTCCATAAAGCACGCACGGAAATGCGGTCATAACAACAAAAGCCGTCTTTATTGATCACAATCTCTGGCTTACTTTTTAAAACAAAAAATACAAAATAAACATCCAAGAAAACGCTATCAGTGTGAACAGCGATACCAACAGCATGCGATTCATGTGACTAAAGAAACTGTTGCGCTCCACACTCTAACCTGTCTCTGCCAAACAATTCTACTCAATTATTAACACCTGCCCTCACGCACCGTAGTGACGTGTCAAGGAGGTGGAGCCAATAAATTTACTTGACCAGGTTAGTCCAAGTATTAAACATTAAACATAAAATTCCCTTGTACATTTAAATCATAATGTTTTGTAATACATAATAAATAAATCAAATTTAATCTCTACAAGTTCATATTTCTGGTATTGCACAAAATTCTAAATACGGCTCCAACAACATCAATACAGAGACAGCATTATAACCCATCATGTCTGCCAATGGTCATGGAAATTAAATACTCAAGCTTATACAGATGTTTTGTGCTTTACACAAGAACAAGGCGAGCTATTACTTATAATTATTTTAAAAAAAAACATTACCTTACAGACCATTTATGCTTCAAAAAAAGTCAGTGCGAATTGGTTTTATATAATCAAAAAAAAAATTCCATATTGAACAAATGTATTCTATCTGGGTTCTTAAGGAAAATGAAATCTTTTCCATCACACATATGTAGTGTAATATGTCAATCCAATCATCAACTGTAAGTGGCTCTGGTTTTAGCCATTTCTTTGTAATTACTTTTTTACTGCCTGCCAGAAGAATCAGTTTCTTAACGATGGTATTCCACCCATCAAAAGAAATATTAGCCAGATATAAACATTCACAATTACAAGGAATCGTCACCTCAAAAGCAGCTTTCAAATTTCCTTCAATCCCTTGCCAAAACTGAGTACATTTCTGACACTCCCCAGAAATATGATAATGGTTAGATTTCCTTTTCCCACATAATCTCCAACAGCTAGCACCTGTCCCGTTGTATCTTTTCTGTGTTGGTGTGGTAAATCTCTTATATATTCTTAAATACCTCAGAATCTGCAGCTTACAGTTTGCCCTCTTCAGGCCTTCAGAAATAATCTTCACTCCTGAATCCCGCAGGTCATTGTTCGTCAGGTCCAGCTCTCTCAGGTGTGAGGGGTTTGAACTCAGAGCTGAAGACACATAACCACAGCCTTCCTCTGTCACCATATAGAGAGACAACCTACAGACACACACAGTCAGACCATCTACAAAAACACACATCGACATTATGAACGGCAGACTGTAAATTATCTCTCATAGATAATCTTATCTCAGATTAGATTGGAACAATCAGAATAATATCCAGTTCTGGCCTATAATGCTGCCTGAATCATAATCATACACTGTTCGTTCGCTGGCCAGAGGAGAACTGGCCCCCCGACTGAGCCTGGTTTCTCCCAAGGTTTTTTTCTCCATTCTGCCCTGATGGAGTTTTGGTTCCTTGCCACTGTGGCCTTTTTTCACCTTTGTTGCCATTGGCTTTTGGCTTGCTTAATTGGGGACATTTAATGTAACATTTAATTTAGTATTCAAATTACTAAATACTTTTGACATATAAGAGGTATTTGTACCACTGAAACATCCAGCAAGATTCACAGCTTAAAAGGTCCTCAGAACAAAACAAACAAAAAAATTATTCAACCAAGCTCCAAAAATGGCTTGTTAGAATATTGTGGGTTTTGTGACGTCACATGAGCAAATACATTCTCTTCAACAAATAGTTTTAAATCATTACACTATAGGCCCCGCCCACTGCCGTCAGTCACTTTGACGCGTCCTGTTTAAACCGCTCGTTTGAGTCTCTGTACAGACTCCAGAAAGGCTCCAGCAGAAAAAACAAGCGGATGGTTTATTTTTAATGGCATCCCGGATCACATCAGAGGATTATGTGTTTGTTTGGAGCATTTGACTGCAGATTGTATTGTAAATGAGGCACAGTGTAAGAGAGGGTTTGCAAAGAAATTTGGGCAAAGATAAAGCAGCAACTGTATTGGATCTGACAGCAGCTTGATCTCAAAGCGAAAGTATTTTGATAAAAAAACGTAAGCAGTAATTTTTTGTCTATAAATGACCGTTTTATATGGGTGTTTTCAAAAATACAAGGGGGCATTGATACTTTTTCCTATGCAGTGACATTAGCAAATTATAACACTGGTGTTTACTGAGAGCCACCCCTTGAAAACGGATAATTTCAGAAAGAGGATCAGAATGAGGTTGGAAAATCTTTATTCAGATTTATGGATTCTTAACAGTACAAATCGGGGGTGCCAGACTCAGCTCCTGATTAGCTGTATCAGGTTTGTTTAATTAGGATTGAAGCTAAACTGTGACCCTCTAGGGCAATGGTTTTCACACTTTAACCCTCTGGAGTCTGGGGTGTTTTTGGGGTCCTTGAGATGTTCTGACATGCCCTGACATTTGTGCTTTTATCAGTTGCTTATAAACATATCAATGGCAAAAAAAAAATACACTCTATTTAGCACAAACAGGACTACCATAATATGTGAGCCACATGTATGTACATGTTTTCATTTTTGAGAGAATAATGTTTATGCATGGTTATTGAAAAAACTAAAAATGAAAGTTTCTGATATAAGGCCACAAAACACATACTAAATATGTGTCAATAAGACTTTTGACTAATGGATGTCCTCGCCTAGAGTTTATTCTTCAAAATTATGTGAAAATCATCCTGCCTAATCATTCACATAAAACGATACATTGATTTTAGTTTTGTGAAACACTTTTAGTTTGGAAAGCCAATATGCGGATGGGGCGTAAACGATCATGCATATTTAGTAGTTCACACCTGATTAGACAATGCCCCTGCATACTTAATGAGCCATTCATTCAGGTGTGTCACCTATAGCTAACTTAAATATACGAGCTTGATAAAAATGATCATTCTAGAAGAAAATTTCAGATGGCATTTAGAGGCTTTTGCATCTGAACTCTTCATATATACACACACACACACACATACATATATATATATATAATATATATATATATATATATATATATATATATATATATATATATATATATATATATACATACATACATACATACACACACATATATATATATATGCATACACACACACACACACACACTCACACACATATATATATATATATATATATATATATATATATATACACTACCAAATTGGTTCACAGTTGGAAGCATTGCATTTTTTTTTTTTTTTTCACAAATTGTGCTTGCAAATTGTATAATATCCAAGGTAAACATGTCTAGTAATTGTGCAGTTAATTCTCATACTGTATTTTCTGTTTTGGAATATTTATCCTCTCCCCAAATTTGTCACTAGTAAAACACAATAAAAATTATTTAAAGAAAAAAATTATATTTACCTTTTAATAGTTTGTTTACATCTACCTTTTAAATATATTTTTTTATTAAAAAGGTTACAATTACAACAACAATTCAAGTGTAATCTTACAGTATATTTGTATCAGTATATATATGTCTTTCATATTTCGCCTGACTGTAACGTTGTTTTTATGAAATATTAGGGCATATAAATGTTAATTTGCAGTTTAATACATTGCTTATACAAATAGCCTACATTTTATTTCAACATATTTCAGTCGATTTTTACTCATCTCAGTATAGCAATACAGTTTGCTAAAACATCATCATTCATTCACACACGCGATTTAAATGTAAACTGTCTTTTTGCCAGCTGTGGTAAACAGCGCGCATCTCGCCGTTCATTCATTCATAAAGAAACCCGATTCACGTGAACTTACTAGTATTCCTCAGCTCGCTCCTCGATATAACTGCACTTCTGAGATACATTTTCCATTATTATTATTCCTCACTGCGCTGCGAAACAGTGTAAACATGTAATGATCTGATAAACTTGTGTGTTTTCTCGAGCTGATACGGGGGGCGTTCACAGGATTGCGCGGATTACCTCAGCCATTTGCGTTTGAATAGCGCACGCTCTCCGTGGGTGGAGTCACATTACATTTGAATTAGCTCTAATGAGGTCGACTGGAATCGCTCTCTTTTAATACGGATTTCACAAGATGAGAATATTTGTTTTTTATATAAATTACTTCATTTAAAAGAAGAGAATTCAAGCTTCATGCCTGTGTGTCTGTATGCCTGTTTGACTGAGTATTCGCTGAGTTATTGTTCATTTTCGGACGCGTTTCAGAATGGACTACACTGACAGAGAGAAGGCAGAACTCGCTTCGTGTTTATTTTTCTTTATTTGGCAAAAAACACAACACTTTGTTTTTATTGTGAGTATACACAAAAATAATACACATTTAACAGAATCGATTGATGTATGAAACTCCTATGGAAAATCAAAGTCAACAGAGTATTTATGAGTTTCTTTTACACTGATAAAAAAAAAGCGAGCTGGTATCGCCGGCGATACCGCCGACCTCAGGGGGTTAAGAGAAACATTTTTTTTTTTTTTTTTTTTTTTTTAAATTGAAGCAACCCATATTGACCCATTATATTTAGATTTGTTAAATTCAACAGCAAAAGTTACAATAATTGTATAAACTCTAAATATTTAGCGAAAAAACATTATTTAGTGGAGATGGAGAACAAAAAACTGAAAAAGTGTAGCACTAAATCTGTTAAAATGTTACTCACTGCTCTTTATATTGTTGTAAAATACATTCATGAAAAACAATTAATTTCTAATATATACTATAAAATGAAAAGACATTTCTTTTAAATATATAGCGCAGTTGTTTAATGAGGCAGCAACATATTATATATAGGACAGAACAAGAAAGGCTAATAATAGTCTTTCATTGCCCAAAAGTATTATAATATGAAAGGCTCCAATACAGAGCGGCACAAAGCGCTTATGCGTATCCCGTTCGCAGAATGATGCGCTTGAAACAAAATTGGGTCACAGCGCTTCGCGTTGAAAACCTCAAAGAAAAAAGGGAAGAGATATTGATGCGTAGTTCCGGTATTATATCAATGTAATAGTTTATTGAGCCTTTTCCTAGGAACAGTCTAAAAATATCAGTTACTCTGCCTGTGAAGAACAAGTATAGCGCTCTCTACTCAGTGTGATGATCTAAAAGACACCCGAGAGAAAGTTACATGAACAGCAATAAACTCCAGAAAGATAGTCATTTTATGCGAAACCATAGACCTTTATCTACAGATCAAGTATAACAATAGTAACATTGAATCATCTTGGAGAGAGTTTCATCATGTTGACTGCCGTAACCGAACGCGTTGCGCTGTTTGAGTGCTGAATGGAGAATGACTGACAGCCGCAGCAGAGGGAAGCACTTACTTGAATTTAACGACTTCAATATTCATTTCTATGTCATATTAAACTATGGAGTGGCTTTAAAACACTTATAATATAGTGCACGAAAAGTTAACGGTTCTTTATAATGTTTTTGTAACTTTTGTGAGGCTTAACAATAACACAGAATAGTACACGCACAATATCGGATTTGGATACCGATACTGAGTATCGGATCGGCGCATCTCTATTTGAAACTGCTAAGTATTTAATTTTATTTGTGTGCACTCATAATAAACCAGAACACTGTGGCTTTGTAAAATAAATAAAACAAACAGGATGTGTTTTCTGTCGTCTCGGTTTCCTTACCGTCAATTTGTTTGTGGAGCGCTTCACAAAAATAAACCAAACTCAGCAGAATACTGTCAGAAAATAATTTTTTTCTTTTCTTTTGTTAATCTGTTGATTATTTAAGTCAAATGTATTTAGTATATTTATTCCTTTTATACAGCCTTATAGACTATGATTTTATGAAAATAAATTATTATTTTATTTTAAATGTAACTCCATTTTCCTTAAATCATCCTGGCGACCCAGGGTTTGAAAACCTGTGCTCTAGGGAACTGAGTTTGGCTCCCCTAGTATAAGTGAACCTCTATAAGTGAAATACTCCATGAAATTTTAAAACTCCATGTCATGACCCCTGTAAAGATGTAAGATGCATTATTAAAAAGGATTCTTTAGCTATTAATGATTAAACACTCACAGAGCCTTTCTGCAGCTGACCACAGCTGGTATCAGTCTTCTTCTACCCTCAGCTGATGTGTTGTATTTCATGAGGTCCAGTTCATCCAGCACCTCCTCTGAGATCTGAAGCATGTAGGAGATTGTCGAGCAGTGAGCAGAAGAGAGTTCCTCTGAGTGTTTGCCTGATTTCACAAACTCCTGAATCTCTCTGGACAGAGTCTGATCTTTGACTTCCAGCAGACAGAGGAACAGATTAATGGATTGATCAGCTGAGAGATGATTCATATTCTGCTTATCTTTGATCTTCTCTTTAATGTACTGTGTGGTTCTCCTGATGTTCTCTGAGCTGTTCTCTGTGAGTGTCAGTAGATCCTGTAAGAGTCTCTGATTGGACTCCAGTGAGACGCCCAGCAGGAACCGCAGGAACAGATCCAGATGTCCATTCTCACTCTTGAGGACTTTATTTACTGCTGATGTTAGTAGATCATACAGAGAGACTTCATCAGACCTGAATTCATCCAGAAGCTGCAGTGGTTTCTTGTTCTTCATTAAATAGCAGTAAAACACATAGAAAGCAGCGAGAAACTCCTGGACACTCAGATGAATGAAGCTGTAGACTTTCCTCTGATGAATCACAGATTCCTCCTTAAAGATCTCAGTGCAAATCCCAGAATACACTGAGGCGTCAGAGATGTCTATGCTGCTCTCAATCAGGTCCTCCTCGTAGAACATCACATTGCCCTTCATCAGCTGATGGAAAGCCACTTCAGCAAGTTTCACAATCACTTTGTTGGACTGCAAGAATTTCTCTGGATCTCTCTCTTCATACTTCTGATTCCTCATGTTGCTCTGAATCAGCAGGAAGTGGATGTACATTTCAGTCAGAGTTTGAGGGATTTCTGCACTCAGATCTTCTTCCAGGAGCTTCTGAAGCACAGTGGAGGAGATCCAGCAGAAGACGGGTATTTGGCACATTATGTCGAGGCTTCTTGCTCTTCTGATGTGTGAGATGATTCTGCTGGCTTGATGCTCGTCACTGATTCTCTTCCTGAAATATTCCTCTTTCTGAGGGTCATTGAATCCCTGAATCTCTGTCAGACGGTGGATGTATTTGGAGGGGATCTGATTGGCTGCTGCTGGTCTGGAGGTGATCCAGATGAGGGCCGAGGGAAGCAGATCTCCTTTCATGAGCTTTGACATCAACACACCCACTGATGAAGTCTCAGTCACATCAGAAACTTCCTGAGCATCTGTAAACATCAGTGTGATTCTGCTTTCATCCAGACCATCAAAGATGAACACAACTTTACTCTCCTCATAAATCTTTGAGTCCAGATCTTGAAGTTCAGGATGAAAGTCCAGCAGAAGTCTGTGAAGACTGTACTGATGATCTTGGATCAAGATCAGCTCTCGAAATGGAAGAACGAACATGAAATCTACATCCTTATTGTCTTTTCCCTCGGCCCAGTCCAGAATGAACTTCTGCACAGAGACGGTTTTCCCGATTCCAGCGATGCCTTTAGTAAGAACAGTCTTGATCTGCTCTTTCTCCTCGCGTCCTGGTTCAGGAGAGGCTTTAAAGATGTCATTGCAGAAGATTGGAGTGTCTTGTGAGTGTTGAGTTCTGGCTGTTTTCTCCATCTGTAAAACCTCATGTTGTTTATTCACTCCTTCTCTCTCTCCCTCTATGATGTAGAGCTGTGTGTAGATCCTGTTCAGGAGGGTTTCATTCTCTTGGAGTTTCAGTCCCTCAAATAATCTCTCATACTTGTTCTTCATGCTGGCTTTGTGTCTGTGTTTGACTCTCTGTAGTTCATCATTCACTGGTTGATCATGTCTATTCAGGGATGCAGTAACGGTTGTGTTGTTCAGACATAAGCCTGAGGCGGCCTCTCGAGAGATGCATTGGTCTCTATATATTCTGCTGAAACAACAACAACAAACAGATTTTAAAAATTATGTAAAATAAAGGATTTAAATGTGTAAATAAAATCTAAATGTAAACCATATAGTACATCAATATAGATTTCAATCTCGTAAGACATTAATTATACAGAAAAATACATTTTAATTTCAGTTTAACATTAAAGTAAATTTTCAAAAAGTTAACACAAAAGGTAAAGTCAAAGTTAATTTTCTATCACTGAACTTTTGTCCTCAGATTTGAGGTTAAAAAAAAAAAAAAAAAAAAATATCTGCATTCAGTGTGTTTTTGAATCCCATAGAGCAGTTAAAGGAATTGTTCACTCAAAAATAAAAATTACCCCATGATTTACTCACCCTCAAGCCATTCTATGCGTTTATGGCTTTCTTCTTTCAGACAAATACAATCGCAGTTATATTAAATATCCTGGCTCTTCCAAGCTTTATAATGGGAGTGAATGACTGTTTCTGTTTTGAAGTCCATAAAACTGCATCTATCCATCATAAAAGTGCACCTATCCATCATAAAAGTGCATCTATCCATCATAAAAGTGCATCTATCCATCATAAAAGTGCTCCACACGACTCCAGATGTCCTTCTGAAGCAAAGCATTATTTTTGTAAGAAACTATCCATATTTAAAATTTGATAAAATATAATAGCTATCTTTCGGCAAACGGCCATATGCATCGAGTACAGTGGAAAAGAGACCTCTTTATGATGAATGGATGCACTTTTTTGGGCTTCAAAATCTCACCCCCCATTCACTGCCATTATAAAGCTTGGAAGAGCCAGGACATTTTTAAATATAACTCTGATTGTGTTCGTCTGAAAGAAGAAAATCCTATACACCTAGGATGGCTTTAGGGTGAGTAAATCATGGGAGATTTTTCATTTTTTAGGTGAACTATTCCTTTAAATCCCCCACTACATGTTTATCCTCACCTGGGGTCAGAGGTCACTGCTCCATCACTGAATTTATGAGGCTGAGTCAATGATCTGTCACTCTTCACAGACTCAATGCCGGATTCTGGAGATGAATCACTCTGTCTCCTGATACTGAGAAACACACAGATATAATTCTTCCTTTAGTTCTGTCTTTTATTATGATTTGGTCTGTTGTCTCTAATACTGGATTATATCTCACCTGGGGTCAGAGGTCACTGCTTTATCACTGAATTTAGGAGGCTGAGTCAATGATCCGTCACTCTTCACAGACTCAATGCCGGATTCTGGAGATGAAGATCTCTCACAGCTCTCTCTGTTCTCCATAATGAGAAAATGTCTTCAGACCTGCATATGGAAAAAGATAACAAATCATACATTATATTTAGACTATTCCTTTAAAGTACAGTAATAACATACTACACATACAACGGCTTTCTAGAGATTTAGAGTACAACTGTGTAGTTGCAGCAGATTGTGGAGGATCCTTTTCTTCTGAAGTCCATAAAGTACTGGTTTACAGTGGAAGAACTGGTCTGACTGCACAAAGACCTGATCTGGCTAGATAAAAATGTTTGTCGAGACAAACTTTAAGTTGGCTTGAGAAAGCTGGACCAGAGAGTTTTAAAAGTCTGAAGAAGTTTAAAGTAGTTTGAAGTTTAAAGTGATTGAAGTTTAGATAGATAGATAGATAGATAGATAGATAGATAGATAGATTAGATATAGTAGATAGATAGAGGGTTAGATAGACAGACAGACAGACAGACAGATAGATAGATAGATAGATAGATAGATAGATAGATAGATAGATAGATAGATAGATAGATAGATAGATAGATAGAGGGTTAGATAGATAGACATTCTAGATATCTATTTATCTAGATATTCTATTTGGCATGTTTGTGTGCTTCTGTGCATCCCTGTGTGTTTAATAGAGGAGAGTGTGTGTGTAATAAGCAGAGTGTACACGCATTGTGGACCCGCCTATAGGCGCACATTACTAACACGCTCTTTAAATGACAAATAAAATATTGCGCCATTGACTTTAGACCAGATTTCAGTTGGTCAATGACTCAAAATAGCAACACACCAACAATGCGCCTGAACACACCTCGTTCTCAGACCAGCAGCCCATGGGCCACAGATGGGTGCAAATGCATTTGAAAATGATAACTGCGTCGGACTGAAACTAGCAAAAACACTTGTATCACGCTTGGCGCTGCATTGCGCTGGGAGTAAGATAGGGCCCTAAGTCAGAACAGTCTGAAGGTCTAAGCCGAGTTTGGATTATGTAGAGTATGGAGAGTCAGAAAATTTATTGTCAGAAGAATAATCCCTGATCTGAACCTCTGAGATGAAATGGATCAGTGATTCAGAGCCCAATCTTCACACAGGTCTTCAACAGATCACTGGAGCAGTGTGAAGTTCCCTGCTGCTTCAAACACTCCCCTATCATCCTGGCCTCCAAAAAACACACTGGACTTTGTGGTCATGAAGTCATTTGAAAGACTGGTAGACAGCAGAGGCTGGACCTCCTTCACCAGCTGAGGAAGTTCAACCAGCCACAGGAGCTGCTGAAACAGTTCTACTCTGCAGTCATCGAGTCTGTCCTGTCTTTATCTGTAACGCAAGGCTTGAAATTGCAACCATTTTTGGTTGTATATGCTCCCAAAATTGAATCTGTGCGACCTCAAAATTTATTTGGGAGCATTTGTGTGAGTGCAAATAATTGTTGTGGTGCAACCTTTTTTCTAGAGATGCACCGGTCGACCGGCCATAAATCCGAAACAGCCGGTTTATGCTACAAACACACCATTGGCAAACGGCTTGTTCTAAGTTTAATTTTGGCTGATCTCTATTCCGGACTTGCACACAAACTGCATTGCAATCGCGTCCCGAAATGTCATTTGTGTGAGAATATTACAAAGTCTGTCAAAAGGACGTTAACACAGGCCAGAGATGGGACACACTGAAGAGAAAATACCAGACACAGCAAGATCACTGTTCGTGATGCTCGAAATATAGGAAGAAAAATATTAATATTGATTTGGGGTGGGGATTTATTTCAATGTGTCTCTTAAGGAAACTTTCTTCAGAACAGTTTCAATGGCATTTTCTTTTACTCTTCCCTCCGTATAAAGTGGCGTTTACCCCCCCAAAAATGCTTCTTTTCCATAAGCGCCACCTACTGTCAGAGAGCGAATCTGCATTTTCATTCAGTCCGTCTCGTTTTGTTTTGTGCAGGTGTGTCTTATGTTTTGTGCAGGTGTGTCTTATGTAATAATTTCACAAAGCTAAAGATCATTCTGTTTTGCTCTAAATCTTGAAATTATGCAAGGGCAATTCCACGCAAAAATCATCCTTACCATGAAAACATAAACTTTTTACCAAAAGATCAAAATCCTTTTTAAGATGTCCGTTTAGGTCTGCAATATACTGTATTAATGTGCTGTATCAGAAATTAAGAAAATTGCCTTGTTTTTCCACCACATATGAGGTGAACAACAATGCTAAAATTACATTTTGACACCAAACATATTCCATGCTTTCAAAAGAGGGATCAAATACACCCCTTTTTTAAACTTTATTTTAACATAAAGCATTTTGCAGAAAGATGGAGTCATGTCTGAGAAATAAATATACTCATTTTGTCATAACAGCACTGCCTGTTGAGTTTATAAGGGCCATAATTAAGAGGTCACAATGCTTCAGTGCTCTGTCACATCTGTAGCGTTTTAAAGATTAAGTTTATATAATATAACAATTATAAATACAAATAACTTGAAACTTTATATACAAAGCTAACATATGTTTATGCTTATTAGGACAAACATTTCATCTCACTAATTTGCTCTGAACAACCATAATAATGCGTTACAGATGTGACTATTGCTGTGATCTGTTTCGGGCGTACCGTATATCAGTGCATGAATCCAAAAAAAATTCTCAACTTTCAAATTCAGTCGATTTTATATAAAAATTCAAACAATAGATGCCGCTCTTTAATACGGCGTGATACATTTCTGTAGCGCCTCAGTGTAAGTGGCGGATCAAGCACACATGAACCAATCTTCTCTTCCTCTTTGCCCGCTTAAAAAGGCGATAGGCCTAGATGTGGGAAGCTTTCTGGGGCACAGAGCAGAAAAAGGAAAATGTAAAATGATAAGGAATCTATTATTATTTTTTTATTATTTTTTTATCACTTGAAGTCTTTAAATTGATCAACATTTAACAACGGTTAACTTTGGTTCAACTTTGCATTTCAGGGCTCGACATTAACGCTTGTTTGTATGGAAGTAAAATAATGTCAAATGTTTTTGAAATAAAAAGCCTGTTGAATTGCACTACTTGAAAAAAATAGGCATTGCATTAACCATGCTTGCATTTTAATGCATTGTATTTTTAGGGCTTGGATTTTTATGGGCTGAAATTCAGCATGGTTGAATATTTAAGCTTTGAATATTTCAATTAAAAACATTTCAAACACCTTTTCATTATTAAAAATTCAATAATCCATATTCACCTTTCATATTTCACTTCCAAAATATTCAAACTGTTTAAAAATACAACCAATAATATTCAACAGGCAATTTTCGGTCCATTTTATTTCGCTTTGCAAATTCGCTTCCACAAATTCAGTGGTTCAAATTCGACAGTAAATTCAACATTGACGTCCAGGAACTGCAGGAAAAGCAATAGATTACCGAGCATACTCTCCATCTGCTGTTAGTCGACCTCACCATCAGATGGTGCAAAAGTGCGTGTTGTTGATGAAGACCAGCAAAATTAGAGCAAGTCATTCATTCATAAAACTCATTTACAGCAATGTAAGTGTATTTGTGATTATTATGACGGCTGTTTTATGTTAAATTCAGTGCCTTCACGGTTACTTTTCCTGTGTAGCCTACATGCATCTTTCTCTACCGTGAACGAGATTATAATGTTATTCCCCGATGCGGATGTACAGATCCAATGTTACATTTTTGAGGTTGACATATATTTCTCTTGGTTGTTTAGTTGCCTTAACTTTATATTGTGGCGATGTGTTGCATGCAGGCTATTAGGGTTTCCCTCAATACTTCAGGATTCCCCTGCTGGACATATACAATGCTTAATGTGGCTTAATGGACTACAGTGATGTAAAAGACCAAACTCGCAGGCAAGCAGATGGACTCAGAATAACGTGCAAAGCTGAGCGTTTCCCAGTGATAGACTGGCATAAAGATGGCTTGATGTTGGACATTCGCACATTTAGGGACCGTCTCTAAAGTGTATACGACTTTGGTATACACGTTTCTAACTCCGATAGCATTTGAATAGAACGACTAACAGTCATAAAACCAACTGTAAAGTGTTCATGTAGTGTCAGGCATAATGCGCACCCTTTGGATTTTTGATATTTATTCAAATAAATTTAAGTTTGCTATTGAAGTTAGAAACATGTATGCCAATGTTGTATGCAACTTTAGAGACGGTCCCTAAATGTGCGAATGTCCAATGTCAAGCCAATTTTACATTTAGTCATTTAGCAGACGCTTTTATCCAAAGTGATTTACAGTTAAATTAACAATAGGACAACAATATGCAAGTGCTATGACAGTTTAAGCTAATGCAATACACGTAGGCATACTATATATAGTATATCATATACTATATATAGTTTTTTTTGTGGCATTTCCAAGCCACTTAAGACCCAATGTTGTAAAGCAGTTTTTTTTTTTTTTTTTTTTTTTAGGCTATCATAATTTTTTATGAAGACCATACAATCATGACCATGCCGATTACAGATACGTCACTCAGGCTTCACTAACGTGATTGGGACCATAGACTTTAGGCTACCATAGACTGCCATCAAGGCCTCAATGAAGGGGATTATGTGAACAGAAAGGGGATTCACAATGTAAATGTGCAGCCCAGTTACTATTGTGATTCTTAATATTCCAGATTAGTAATATTATATCAAATAAAATAAAAAACTTCCATATCACAAATGTGAAAGCAAAATGGCCAGGATCTGTGCATGACTTAAAGGAACACTCCACCGTTTTTTGAAATAGGGCTTATTCACATTCTTTCATACATTTAGATAGGTGGGTAAATGCATTTTTGTCTCAGTGCATGCATTGTTTTAGTTTGACAGGGTCGGCGCTAGCTTAGTTTAGCACAATGAATGGAATCCTTTGTTGCCAGCTAGCATGGCCTGAGTAAAAGTGATAAAAAAAATAAAAAAACCCACGTAATTACTTCTTGTGGCCTGCGTATTCACAACGAGTACAAATAGCGATGCAGATTAACACTAGGCGATTTCCTAGGCAGATATTGACTTGGGACTATATTAGGGGGAAGCACAGGCGAAGCACAGCTACTTAGGCGAAGCACTGCTACTTGGGCGCAGAGATATCACGCAACACATGAAATCCCATGACTTCCGTCAACATACCGGTGTGAATAGTAGCTGCCTGGCTATTTTCCCAACAGTACATGAATGGCGATGAACATGGCTGATTTTGTGTGAGCCAGAACCTTACCTATATGTACAAGAGTTTACAGAAAATGAGTGGAAATAGAACGACAGGCGGAGGTTGCGATCGCTCAACAGCCCGAGGACGTGAGGATGAGAGCCAACACGAACTGGTGGTGTGAATGTGGGGGAATATGCCAATCTATGCCGACTGAAATAGTGTCTGTGCTGTGGCGAGTGGGACAAGTTACGTTACTGCCATCGATGACCAGGCTCAACGCGTCAGATCAAGATGAGCGTGCCCGCAGTTGTGTCACAGCAACCAAGGATTTCACGGGGCTGATCCATCCGGCAGTAGCTACTCGATTTTTTTTTTTTCGGTGTGATAAAGTGAACTGGAAAAAACGCCCCACGCCGAATAGACCAAATGGACAGCTGTCCACAGAGTAAGTGATTATTTTAAACATGACACATGTATAGTAAACTGCTAGTAGCCTTCTCCTCATAGTAGTTGTAACGTTACTAAAACTCCTGAGTCAAAAGAACCAGGCTAACTCGGTGAGAGAAATAGCTAACTTAACCCTCAGTCATTTCATTTTACAGGTAACGATAACAGCGATTTTTATTTTAGTTTTGTTGTTCATGCTAAACAGGTTGAATTCAACATGAGGTTATACTAGAGGAGGCTAACGTTATTTGAACCGTAGTCTATATACAGCTTCTCAGCATCTATCTTACAACCGAATAAGACACAGATTAACATAAGGAAGAGTAATAAAAGACAACTTACATGTGCACTTTGTTCTGCCTGTGCTTTGAAAATAGATGGGATGGGAAAGCCGTATGTTTCAGACGTAGTACTGTCTTTCTGGGCCCATATTCCATTTTTTCAAAGTAACTTAGTCCTCCGGTGCAAAATGCTCTTCGCAAACACGATACTGTTTGATTTTGTAGAGAGGCATACAGATCTCCAGAGCAGCTAGCCATTTATTTCTCAGTTCCACATTCGATGGAATTCTGTGAAACATTACATTTGTGTATGTCCTTTGCTTGTTCTCACAACCTTTTGCTACGCAGGTAATTACCATGTTTGCTGTAACTGTAGCTGTAACTTCTCAAAATAAACAATCCAAAAGCGAAGACGCAGGTCACGCGTGTTGTTCTTCTTCTTCTGTGTTTTGACTCGTTGCAATGCACACCGGTATGTTGACGGAAGTCATGGGATTTCATGTGTTGCGTGATATCTCTGCGCCCAAGTAGCAGTGCTTCGCCTGTGCTTCCCCCTAATATAGTCCCAAGTCAATATCTGCCTAGGAAATCGCCTAGTGTTAATCTGCATCGCTATTTGTACTCGTTGTGAATACGCAGGCCACAAGAAGTAATTACGTGGGTTTTTTTTATTTTTTTATCACTTTTACTCAGGACATGCTAGCTGGCAACAAAGGATTCCATTCATTGTGCTAAGCTAAGCTAGCGCCGACCCTGTCAAACTAAAACAATGCATGCACTGAGACAAAAATGCATTTACCCACCTATCTAAATGTATGAAAGAATGTGAATAAGCCCTATTTCAAAAAACGGTGGAGTGTTCCTTTAAGAATTTTCAGAGATTCACATTATTCACATTATTTGAAAGTGGTAAGGAAAGTTCCACACTTAAATATCAAGCTCACTGTATTACATACACTTATGCTGATCCTAACAGAACTGCATTTTTTCATAGGTGATTATGACATGTTCCTGCCTGCAGACAGGTGTTTTATGACCCCATTCCCTGACCCAAACCAGTTACAATGCAGCTCTAGCCAGGACAAGGGCACACAATGAAATGAACTTTGGCTAACTAAAGGGAAGATTTCAGTGTCTGAAAAGTCTGAGGGTTGCACACCTGACAGGGCCTGTGACATTGTTGCACGTGCCATATTACACAACATTGCCAAAAAACCCACTTTTCATTAAATGTTTAATAAAAGACAAATATGCTTAGTTCCTTGAGTTTTATTTCAGTTGTTCTTTGTAAAGAAAAGCCAGTGGTCAAGTGCCTGCAACAAGAGATATTAGACACATGCCTCATGCAACAAATAAAAAGGAAAAGTAGGCTATACACTGCCCACCTGTAGGCCTGTGTCTCCTCTGTCTGTGCAGACTCTTCTGTAGGCCTTTCTGTAGATGTAGAATCCTGCACCTTATATTGCAGCCATAAAGCATACAAGTATAAATTAAGTAAAGTTATTTATGCACTTGCAGCTAGTTCCTCCATATGACAGTTATCTGAGAGGGTTTATTCACTGTCCAGTGCAATGGAAACAAATGGACATTACAAAGTCTTATACTTTCTTTCCTTTGGAAAGTTAGAAAATGTCCACTTACTGTTAAATAAATGGTGTTCTGTTTATAAAAGCAACCAAGAAAAAGGCTGAGGAAAAAATAGAAAAGATCTCAGTAGCCTACACTGTAAAATAATTTTTGCTGCATTAAATTAAGGCTGTATAGTCATTTCAACTGTTAAATCTTGAGTAATGATGAATTGCTTTGACTTGTGAAAGTGAAAACTGATAAACTTGTGTTAATGTAAAAA
Source organism: Abramis brama (assembly GCA_022829085.1). NCBI lineage: Eukaryota > Metazoa > Chordata > Actinopteri > Cypriniformes > Leuciscidae > Abramis > Abramis brama. The sequence goes on from CM040767.1 coordinate 61,730,698, forward strand.
TATTTTGCCATGAGTTATTGATCACATTTTTCCCCAGTGTAGTTCATTGTAATGACATTGTGTTTTCCTCTTTTGTGCACTTTTACATAATACACCAACACTTGTATCTGTTCACAAAAAAGTGGTGGCTGAAATATGTGCAAAGAGAATATAATATAACTAAAAATTACCATTATGTAGAATATTTTTGTACTTCAATTTTATTTGTTCCCATGTTAGTGTGATGACTCTGACATTACAATGCACAAAGTAATTATGCAATTATTAAAATACAAAAATATAGGCTAATAAGTGATAAAAACATCTAACATGGCCACTTCTAACGGATTTAAATTGTCTGCTACTTTTTGCCAGCCCTCTCTCCTGGCTTTTGCAGACTTTGAGGTGTTCCCTGGCGTTTTGATTAAACATTAAAATTCCGAATAAACTTCGACTATTAGTTCTTGCTCTGCTGAGGAGAAAAACTGAGCACGCTCTTTGGCCACGCTGAGCAGCCAATAGCAGCGCTGCTGATCAATGTTTCTACTATCGATACATATCCCCTTTTAACCAGCGCATAAACGCGCAATTATCTCAGATAACTCAATCCAACGATACCAATCATATCCAGTAAGTGTGTTCGAAGAACCGAGTTAGCCAGATCATGATTTGCACGATGATATCATCTTGGATGTGTCATTTGATCTCGGATGTAATAAGCAACGTACGAAGAACGGGCCCCTGATCTTAAACATTAAACGCCAACACTGATTTGCATACCCCTCAGCAAACGTGCAGTTGCGCCCCTGGAGCAACGGCAAGGGAAAATGAATGTCCAGCGAATAGCCAACCTAAAACTAACTTTACCCCGCTCTGCAAGCGAAACCAATTCAACAAACGAGTTAAAGAGACACGGATCTAAAGACGCACTTGTGATAATATAGTACACATAAAACCAGAAGCAAATAACTGACCGTAAACTGACAGAGTCTCCGAAATGGCGTCTTCTCATCCATGAAGTTTTAACCTGTTTTCGACAATCTGTTTCCTGGAGGAGACAGTCGTAACACCTGCTCCACCTGCTCCTGCTCCACCTGCTCCACCTGCTCCAGGAATATATACTGTAAGTGTGAGAAATACAGAAATAAGCTCAAACTTCACTTACCATTCTGTATCAGCAGGAGCTGTTACCAGAAGAACTAATGAGGGCTGATCTTTCCCGTTGTTAAAAAAACCCTTTCTTTTTAGGGCCTGGTTGTATAATTGATAACAGTATTTTAAGCAAATTAAAAACTTTAATTTAAATGCATTTATTACAGCTTTTAAAAACCTAAAACTAAACTTGAACCTTGTTCTGGTTTTGTTTCCTTATTACCTATACCTTACATTAACATTTTACGTTTTATTGTTAGACATAATATTTTTTAAAACATGCATAAAATGTAAATATCATTAAATTTCATTCCACTAAGTAATTTATTTGCATGTTAATTAACTGATAATAAATTGACCGAGTGCAATTTACACAAATGTAAAGAGAAACCAAATGATAAAAAAAAAAACCCCACAGAATCAGTGATGACTACGTCGAACGTGAGCGACTGAAAGGGAACCAAGGTAATGAAAACGTGTGGCAGGATGGGCTGAATAATCACGATTATTCGTTTCACAGCCCTACTTGGAATTATATACAATGTAATAAAAATTATAATAAAATAGGCCCATATGATGTACTTTAATGCAGTGAAAATTTATATAATTATTTATAATATAATGCAGTCTGATCAAACCCACAAACCATTTCATATTAAGGGCCTTTGACTATCTTTGTGTAAGGTCTCCAGTGATCGTGAGTGATCGTCCAATCCGAATATCATATGCTGATGTAATATATATTATAAACGTGACAGGTGATTTTTATAATACATTGTTTAATCACTATCTTGAAGATTAGGGCAATTCTCAAAGTCTGTTAAAATGTCATTTCATTTTCAAATAAAATAATACATTTAGATTTTGACTCATATATAGATTATAATTTGTCTTATTATATTTTTATATGGGCTGACACGATCATAAATTTTATGGTGACGATTAAATATACAAAGAATGACAATAAACGATTAACAATTTCATTCTGTTTTGTTCATGTCACTTACAGTTTAAGCCTGGTACATTATTTTTTTTAACTTGGAATCATAATAAAATTATAATATAAAAATGCCCATATGATGTACTTTAACGCTGTGAAAATTAATGCAGTCTGATCACACCCACAAACCTTCATTTCATATTAAGGGTCTTTCTGACTATCTTTGTGTACTTTAGAAAGCTATTTTTTAATTCTTTGGCAAAAGGCGACTCAAATGTAAACTGAAAACTTATTGTGGTTCTCTCAAATAACTTAGATTATATAGAATAACAGCGAGCAGACGATTAATCAATAATCACGACAGGTATAATTGTACTGTTGTAGAATACAAGCGTTTCAATGTACAATCTCTCACTAACTTTATGCACATGACAAATAAACTTAAAAATCATGAAATCATTTTGTATACATGAATGGGAAAATAAGAAATCAAGCTTTATTTCTGACATGAAGGAAGGCAGTTTAGAGGCTATTCTGTTTTGACTAAACCGAGCCAACAAACGAGTTACAGATACACAGATCTAACGACGCATATGTGATAATAATATGTAGGCCTACACATCAAATCAGAAGCAAATAACTGACCGTAAAGTGTGACATTTGTGAGAGTCTCCGAAGTGGCGTCTTCTCATCAAGTGTTTTAATTTGTTTTTGACGATCTGTTTCCTGAAGCAGAGAGTCGTAACACCTGTTCCACCTGCTCCTGTGCATCAGAGCTCACCTGACCTGAAACATGAAAACCATGAGGCGGATTGAAGAGTTTCTACACCAGATAGTGACTATGTTTTGCAGCGCAGCAAGTCAGAGCAAACTGAATTCATTTATCCTTCACGTCAGAAATAGTGAGAAATACTGGAAAAAAATATAGAAATGTGAGCAATACAGAAATAAGCTCGAACTTCACTTAGGGGAGACCGGGACAGTTGCAACATGTCATTTTTCTCCAATCAGAAACAAGCTAGAGTGATGACACTCATACTGCACATGCACAGTGACTTCTAAGTGACATGGATAGCATGTGTCAAAGTCAGTGTGTCTACCAGGCGTATGATGTTCTGTCATGGCTGATAGGGTTGGGGACGGTTGCAACAAATTATAAATTGCATGTTTAATAAAAGTTTGTTGCATTGCAAATTGTTCAATTCTTCCTGTCTGACACTGAAATATGGAGAGATTGAATAGTATCTATAACACCTGCACACTGAGTCTATGTTCTACACATAAACAAACAAAACTCAATAACTGTTATTTGATCAATATCACTAAATAAATAAATAATAGGCTACAATAATATTATTGTATAAATAAATAAAGTTTAAGTTTATTTGTCAATATTTGTCACCACTCCTCTCTTATATAGGCTAATTTAGAATGAGGAGAGGAGAGGACGCTGGCGCGTTTTTGGCTGCCGCTTCTCCCTCCGGGAAATCAAATCAAAACTTCTTATTGAATCAAAACTGCCTCAGCACTTACCTGGACCTTTTCGCCTGCACGTCTCTGCTACCGAGGGACCCGACCCAGTTTGGTTCGGCTGCGTTTTGGGACTACGGACTGTATAGTTGGCAACACCGCTGGATCGATCGGGTTAACACCTGCGCTTTCGGCGGCTACGCTAACTTTTCCTGCCCAAGACGACTCAATCTTCCCTCCCGGACGATGCAGTACCTGGTCCTAGTTCTTTTTCTGCTCTCCATCCTGCTTCCTTTGTTGCAAAACTCCACTAACAACTCATGGCTTTCCGGTACTCAGCTAAACAGCTACTCCAGCTAAACCGCTATCCATCGGCTACTCCGGAGCTCACTTCTGAAATAAAAACCTTCTGACTACTTCAACGCCACCGTTACATCCACAGAGGCTCCCGTAGAAACTTAATACACATATCTAGCTAGGTCCCCTTCTGTTTATCCTGTATATGCTTCCCCTTGGACTTATCATTCATAATCACGGACTAAAATTCCACAGTTACGCAGACGACACACAACTATACCTCAGCACCAGATCCATCACTCCTGCCACAGTATTAACCATCACAAACTGCCTCTCTGCAATAAAATCCTGGATGAACGCCAACTTCCTTAAACTCAACTGCACCTACGTAACATTGCTCGCCTACGCCCCACCCTCTCCACATCTGCTGCTGAAACTCTCATCCATGCATTCATTACATCAAGACTCGACTACTGCAATAGCCTCCTATATGGTCTCCCTTCCTCTGATTTACAAAAACTGCAATACGTTCAAAACTCCGCTGCCCGCCTCCTCACTCATACACGCTCCAGAGACCACATCACCCCCGTCCTTCAACAGCTTCACTGGCTCCCTGTACAACAGCGCATCCATTACAAAGTTCTGCTCATCACCTACAAAGCCCTCAATAACTTGGCCCCTCCATACCTCACAGACCTCTTACAGCACCACCGCCCCTCCTGACGCCTCCGCTCTGCCGACTTAAACCTTCTCAAACCCATCACCAAATCAACACACCGAACTTTGGGGGACCGAGCCTTCGCCATCGCTGCCCCCACCCTTTGGAACTCACTCCCCATCCACATCAGAAACTCGGACTCACTGACCACCTACAAAAAACTGCTCAAAACTCACCTGTTTCAGCTCGCCTACAATCTATAATAGCACTCTCATCTTTGTTTGTTTGTTTCATTTGTAAAGCATATTTGAGTTCCTTGGAAAGCGCTATATAAGACTTATGTATTATTATTATTATTATTATAGTAGGCCTAAAACAGTTAATATTTTCAGAATTCTATGCTCATTGAGACAAAAAGCTAAAGTTAATTAGTGAGATTTAAGGTATTTTTAACATGTTGCAACCATCCCTGGGTTGGGGTCAACATCTGGGGCCAGTTTCACAAAGATAGACTTTGACTATGGCTTAGATATACAGGGTGGGCCATTTATATGGATACACCGTAATAACATGGGAATGGTTGGTGATATTAAAGTCCTGTTTGTGGCACATTAGTATATATTAGTACACACCACCCATCTTGAGGAGTTTGCCCCCTCACATATACTAATGTGCCACAAACAGGACTTTAATATCACCAACCATTCCCATGTTATTACGGTGTATCCATATAAATGGCCCACCCTGTAGTAGATAGTCAGACTTCAGATAGACATCTAAATCAGACCGTTGCACAAAGCACTTAAGACTCTGACTATCTTAAGTAGGACTACACTGCAATGCATTCTGGGTAAAATAATACACTTTTCAAAACAAAAAACATGGCAGATCGAGTAAGCGCATTCAACCGCTCAGTGCAGTTTACCCCAGCGGAAAATATGTGTTTGTTGGAGGAGTATAACAGTTACAAGGACATTTTACCTGGGAAATTTAGCAGAGAATGTAGTAACAAGAAGAAATGTTTAATTTGGAAAAAGATTGCTACGACAGTTAACAGCGTTAATTCCGTTAAAGACGTACAGAAAAGATACAAAAACATGGTACAAGATACCCTGTATACCACCCGTGACACAGAAGCTTTGCTCAGACCCACTGTGTCACCAACAGCATTCAGAAAAGTTCCTGTTGCATAAAATCTCAACGCAGTGCAAACCGGTGGCGCCATTCGGTGTCTGTCCGCGGCGCCCAGCAACGGCTCAGGACCTTGTTCAAAATCCTGCCGCGCCACAGAGCGCCATTTACATTTTTGTCTCATATTTGTCTCAAATCGTCGTTAATGTATATACTGACTTCACCCTGTGCTGCAATATATATTTAGTTATACATTCATCTACAGAAATCAGCTGCGTGGATGAAAACTGCTGATGTATCGGATTTTCAGGAGATATTCTCAATTTATTCAGTTAACGGACGCAGTTAACACATAGGTAAAGTGTTCAGACTGCAGACTTAGCAACGATTGTATTTAATTGTACAGTACAATCATAACATAGTACAGACATTATCTTAATTCCATAATGTCCTTAAACATAAGAATATTGCTGGCCATAAACTGAGAAAGTGCGCGTCCAGTGTGCGATACCTCGAGTTGTCCTAGATGCGGCGCGGCGCTTCTGGTCCAGTGTGCGACCCCCTTTAGACCTAAGTTAGCCTGGGGGTAAGGTGTCCAATTTTTTTGGTCTAAATTAAGTCATTCTTTATTTTTGTGAAACAGTCTAACTTGCATTAGACTAGTCTATGAGCAAATTTTAGACTTGTCTAACACTATAGACTGGTCTAAAATAGCTTTGTGAAATCGGCCCCAGATCTTTCCCGTCGTTTAAACAAAAAGGAAAAAAGCATTGTATCGCGTTACCACCGATTTTTAACTATAATGATGTTACATAGGCTATCCCTAAAAGATATGATACATTACTTTCAGTTACTATAGTAAAATATATTATTACTGTTTAAAAGTCATTTGTCTCAAAGTAAAAGTTCCCTGTGAGGAAAGAAAGAAAAGCTCTTGTGAGACTCCCTGCGCGCGCTGCGTGATTGATGTTTAACGGTTTCTGCGTGAGGGAGAATCTTTTGTCTCGCGCATATTAATAAAATATACTCTTACATTTATAAAGATTAAACATAAACGTGTGTGTGTGTGTTCTGCCCATTGTCATGGTATATAATCGCCATCTAGCGGACATTTGCAGTATTGCAGTTGTTAGTTTTCCTGTACATGCGCACTTGCAATGTTGATTTATTAGTTCCCTTTCAAGGGAACTCGCGTTGCGTCGAGAATGACGCTATGGGGAACGCTTTGCGTGAAGACGTCTTGAAGCACATGTAAAATCAGTCCAATGGTGTGGCGGAACGTCAGAGGCGGGTGACGTCACGTACCAGGAAGCTATAAAAGCCGGCCTGAAACAGAAAACGAAAGCTTTCTGAGTCTTCAGTCGCGCTCTGTGTTGAATCTGTCCTTGTTATTTGGTGTTGTCTGTCTATATTATATACAGTGAGGAAAATAAGTATTTGAACACCCTGCTATTTTGCAAGTTCTCCCACTTGGAAATCATGGAGGGGTCTGAAATTGTCATCGTAGGTGCATGTCCACTGTGAGAGACATAATCTAAAAAAAAAAATCCAGAAATCACAATATATGATTTTTTAACTATTTATTTGTATGATACAGCTGCAAATAAGTATTTGAACACCTGTCTATCAGCTAGAATTCTGACCCTCAAAGACCTGTTAGTCTGCCTTTAAAATGTCCACCTCCACTCCATTTATTATCCTAAATTAGATGCACCTGTTTGAGGTTGTTAGCTGCATAAAGACACCTGTCCACCCCATACAATCAGTAAGAATCCAACTACTAACATGGCCAAGACCAAAGAGCTGTCCAAAGACACTAGAGACAAAATTGTACACCTCCACAAGGCTGGAAAGGGCTACGGGGAAATTGCCAAGCAGCTTGGTGAAAAAAGGTCCACTGTTGGAGCAATCATTAGAAAATGGAAGAAGCTAAACATGACTGTCAATCTCCCTCGGACTGGGGCTCCATGCAAGATCTCACCTCGTGGGGTCTCAATGATCCTAAGAAAGGTGAGAAATCAGCCCAGAACTACACGGGAGGAGCTGGTCAATGACCTGAAAAGAGCTGGGACCACCGTTTCCAAGGTTACTGTTGGTAATACACTAAGACGTCATGATTTGAAATCATGCATGGCACGGAAGGTTCCCCTGCTTAAACCAGCACATGTCAAGGCCCGTCTTAAGTTTGCCAATGACCATTTGGATGATCCAGAGGAGTCATGGGAGAAAGTCATGTGGTCAGATGAGACCAAAATAGAACTTTTTGGTCATAATTCCACTAAACGTGTTTGGAGGAAGAAGAATGATGAGTACCATCCCAAGAACACCATCCCTACTGTGAAGCATGGGGGTGGTAGCATCATGCTTTGGGGGTGTTTTTCTGCACATGGGACAGGGCGACTGCACTGTATTAAGGAGAGGATGACCGGGGCCATGTATTGCGAGATTTTGGGAAACAACCTCCTTCCCTCAGTTAGAGCATTGAAGATGGGTCGAGGCTGGGTCTTCCAACATGACAATGACCCGAACCACACAGCCAGGATAACCAAGGAGTGGCTCTGTAAGAAGCATGTCAAGGTTCTGGCGTGGCCTAGCCAGTCTCCAGACCTAAACCCAATAGAGAATCTTTGGAGGGAGCTCAAACTCCGTGTTTCTCAGCGACAGCCCAGAAACCTGACTAATCTAGAGAAGATCTGTGTGGAGGAGTGGGCCAAAATCCCTCCTGCAGTGTGTGCAAACCTGGTGAAAAACTACAGGAAACGTTTGACCTCTGTAATTGCAAACAAAGGCTACTGTACCAAATATTAACATTGATTTTCTCAGGTGTTCAAATACTTATTTGCAGCTGTATCATACAAATAAATAGTTAAAAAATCATACATTGTGATTTCTGGATTTTTTTTTTAGATTATGTCTCTCACAGTGGACATGCACCTACGATGACAATTTCAGACCCCTCCATGATTTCTAAGTGGGAGAACTTGCAAAATAACAGGGTGTTCAAATACTTATTTTCCTCACTGTATATATATTCAGTATGGCGAGTAAGCAGCAGCAGTTTAGAGTGTGTGTTCATCCCTGCCCGCGTTATTTAACGGGAGGTGATACTCACACTCTTTGTGTTGTTTGTTTGGGTGAAGAGCATGCCCAGTCAGCACTCGAGGGTGGTGACTGTGTGCATTGCGACGCGCTCCCTATGCGTACGCTCAGATCCCGCCTGGCGTTATTTCACCAGGATCGCGTTCCCCAGGGCTCGGGTCCCGCCGCTGCCGAGGCACGGCGTCGATCTCAGACCTGGGGTTCGCAAATGGATCTATCAGTGAATGTTGAGACGGGCTCTGCCTTATCTCAGCCTCTTACTGATAGATCCAGTGCCTCTCATCAGGGTGTGGAAGCACGCGTTGCGGTTTCTTCCCCCCCGATAGAGGCACCAATACTGCAATTGTCCAGCTCTGAGGAGTTGGACGTTGTTAGTGTTGAAGCTGAGTCTGAGGATTTGCCACCTCAGTCTCATGCATTTGAGGAATTGCTCGATGTAGTGACTAGAGCTGTCGAGAGACTTTCTATTGAGTGGCCAGAGGATAGGCAGGACGTTCGTTCGAAAAGTAAGCTCGACGAACGCTTCCTGCCATCCCGTGCACAGCCTCAGCGCAGAAGCCTTCCGTTTTTCCCCGATCTCCACACCAAGGTGTCGAGATCGTGGGGGAAACCCATGTCATACAGAGTTTACAGTGCACAAACATCACACTACTCTTCCATTTCCAAATATAAAGAGCATGGTTATGGGGAGATGCCGAAGGTGGAGGAGACGCTTGCGAGCTATCTCTCTCCAGCAACGGCATCTTCCCTGAAGGCTCCTGTGTTACCCACCAAGCCAGTCAGATTCACATCTTCACTGATTAATAAAGCCTATTCCGCCGCTGGTCAAGCTGCAGCGTGTCTCCATACTATGTCTCTCATGCAAGCTTATCAGGCTGAATTACTGGGTGATTAAGATGAGGGCGGGGGGATTGGTCCTGAGGCAGTGTCCGAACTGCGTAGGGCCACAGATTTGTCTCTCAGGGCCACCAAGGAGACCGCTAAATCAATCGGGCGGTCTATGGCAGCCCTGGTGGCCACTGAGAGGCATCTGTGGCTCAATCTGAGCGATATAAAGGACAAAGAGAAACATTTTCTGTTGGATGCTCCGGTTTCTGCCTCAGGTTTATTTGGAGATGCTGTAAATAGTGCTGTAGTTAAATCTCAAGAAGCTTCTAAGCAGGCAGCCGCACTTCAAAAACTTCTCCCCCGCCGTTCTTTCTATGAGGCTGCTGAGCGGGAGCAGCCTCACTCATCTAAAAAGAGCGCTGAACATCGTGCCACTCAAAAACAGAGTGTGTCCTCCCGTGCTCCCCCACAAAAATCACGGGGACACGGAGGACGCTCTCAAACCCAGCAGTCTTCGAGGGGTAAGACGGATTTGCGGACCGTTATTACCGCCAAGAAGGCTGCTGGGAAAAAGTCCTGATGTCCGAGGGCTCAGGACGAATGAGGGTAGTCCCCCCCGAAGCGGAGCGGTTAACACCTCTTTTTACGGTGCCCGTCTCTCTTCGGTGCCCTCAGGGGACCGTTCTGCCAACCCTGCCGCCTCTGGTGTTACAGGGCGCAGCGGTCTCCGGCGAGCACATATCTCAAGGACCACCCGGAAACGTAGTGGCCTCGGGAAGCCCGCCCCCTCTGAGGAGGGTGTTAGAGCAGTCTGTTCAGTCGTTCCAATCTTTGACAGCGTGGAAGCTACTGTCGAATGTTTCTCGTTGGGTCCTGCAGACCGTAGAAAAAGGGTATCAGATACAATTCAAGAAACGCCCACCTCGGTTTATGGGGGTCCTGCCCACACTGGTGGGCCCCGAGCAGGTTCTGGTTATGGAACAGGAAGTAAACACTCTGTTAGAGAAAGGGGCCATAGAATATGTACCTCCCTCCAGCAGGGAAACCGGGTTTTACAGCCGGTACTTCATAGTTCCAAAGAAGGACGGGGGATTGCATCCCATTTTAGATCTTCGAGTTCTGAACGTGTCAGTCATGCAGCTCAAGTTCAAAATGTTAACATTGAGACAGATCGTGCCACAGATCAGGTCCGAGGACTGGTTTGTCACGATAGATCTCAAGGACGCATATTTCCACATTTCCATCCGTCCATGTCACTGGAAGTTCCTGAGGTTTGCTTTCGGGGGCAAAGCATACCAATATCGAGTTCTTCCATTCAGCCTAGCTTTATCACCCCGCACTTTCACGAAATGCGTGGATGCAGCTCTGGCGCCTCTGCGCCTCCAGGGCATTCGCATAATGAACTACATCGACGATTGGTTGATTTTAGCTCAGTCGCATCAGTTGGCGGTTCGACATCGAGATGTCGTTCTCGCCCATATGAAAGAGTTGGGGTTACGGTTGAACGCCAAGAAGAGTGTGCTTTCTCCACTACAGAGGACCACTTTCTTAGGCGTGGTTTGGGATTCTATGTCGATGCAGGCGCGCCTGTCACCGCCACGTATAGAATCCATCCTTGCAGCTGTGAAAAGTGTAAAGCTAGGCCAGCTACTCACTGTCAAACAGTTCCAGAGACTGTTGGGTCTCATGGCAGCAGCTTCCAACGTGATACCTTTTGGACTACTGCACATGAGGCCCCTGCAGTGGTGGCTCAGGACCAGGGGGTTTTCCCCGAGGGGCAACCCATTTCGCATGATCAAGGTCACGCGGCGATGCCTACGTGCCTTGGTTATGTGGAAGAAACCTTGGTTCCTGTCCCAGGGCCCAGTGTTGGGAGCTCCTTGTCGTCGCAAACTGCTAACGACGGATGCTTCCCTCACGGGCTGGGGAGCGATCCTAGAGGGTCGCTCATCTCAAGGTCTGTGGGAAGACCATCATCGTTCCTGGCATATCAATCGCCTAGAGATGTTAGCTGTCTTCCGGGCTCTGAGGAGCTTTATCACAGATCTCAGGGGACACCATGTGTTAGTACACACGGACAACACGTCGGTAGTCGCCTATATCAACCACCAAGGGGGTTTGCGTTCGTGCCCATTATCCAATCTGGCACACCATATCCTCTTGTGGTCCCAGGGGAAGTTGCTGTCACTCAGGGCAGCCTACATCCCCGGGGTTCAGAATATAGGAGCAGACACTCTGTCAAGACAGGGGCCGAGGCCCGGGGAATGGAGGCTCCACCCCGAGGTGGTGGAGCAGATATGGAGGGAGTTTGGCCAAGCATAAGTGGATCTGTTTGCGTCTCGAGAGACGTCTCACTGTCCACTTTGGTTCTCCCTCACGCATCCAGCTCCTCTGGGACTGGATGCTATGGTACAGGCGTGGCCGAGGCTACGTCTGTACGCTTTTCCCCCAGTTGCTCTGCTCCCGGGAGTTCTGGAGAGAGTTTGCAGGGACCGGGTTTGCCTGCTTCTTATAGCCCCGCGCTGGCCGGGCAGAGTATGGTTTCCCGATCTTGTGTCTCTCCTCGACGGGCCTCCTCTGGAGCTACCCGTCAGGAGGGACCTTCTGTCCCAGGCGGAGGGCTCGATATTTCACCCTCGGCCAGAACTGTGGAACCTGTGGGCTTGGCCTCTGAGGGGGCCCAGCTCATAGAGTCAGGTCTCTCAACTGAGGTTGTTGAGACCATTCTACAGTCCAGAGCTCTCTCCACGAGGAAACTTTATGCCCTGAAGTGGAGAGTATTCACTTCTTGGTGTAGTGACCGTCGGTTGGATCCAGTCAACTGCCCAATTGGTACAGTTCTGGAGTTCCTGCAGGACCGGTTCACTGCAGGTCTGACCCCGTCCACTTTAAAGGTTTATGTGGCGGCTTAAGGTGCTTACCACATTCCTTTGGGTGGAATGTCTGTGAGGAAAGACCCTCTGGTATCTCGTTTCCTTCGTGGCACTTGGAGGCTGAGGCCTGCAGTTCGCTCTAGGGTGCCACCTTGGGATTTGTCCATTGCGCTGCAAGGCCTTTCCCTGGCCCCCTTCGAGCCCATTGAGGAGGTTCCTGAGAAATTCCTAACTCTGAAAGCTCTGTTCCTTCTCGCCATTTCTTCTCTCAAGAGAATAGGGGATCTCCAAGCGCTGTCAGTTGCTCCGTCGTGCTTGGAGTTTGCTCCGGGTATGGTTAGAGCCTTTCTTCATCCTAGACCGGGTTACATCCCCAAGGTCCCCACTAATGTGGCTAGACCTATTGTTCTGCAGGCCTTCTGTCCTCCTCCTTTTCAGAATGCGGACCAGGAGGCTAATAATTTGCTTTGCCCAGTTCGGGCGTTAGACGCTTATGTCCACAGAGCTGCCCTGTGGCGTAAAAGTGATCAATTGTTTGTATGCTTTGGGTCCCCCAACAAGGGAGGCCCAGTGTCTAAGCAAAGAATGAGCAAGTGGGTGGTTGAGGCTATCTCACTTGCTTATGAGGCGGCTGGGCAGCCTTCTCCTTTGGTTGTCCGGTCGCACTCTACTAGGAGTATGGCGGCCTCTAAGGCCCTTATATCAGGAGTGTCCTTACAGGACGTCTGTGATGCGGCAGGTTGGTCCTCACCGCACACCTTCGTCAGGTTCTACTCTTTGGATCTAGACTCTGCTCCAGGGTCTCATGTTCTGTCTTCCTAGTGCTGCTCTCCAGATTTCACACAGGACAGACACTTGTAGCTATGGAGGCGTTGGTATAGACGTTCCCCATAGCGTCATTCTCGACGAAACGCGAGTTCCCTTGAAAGGGAACGCCTCAGTTACGACTGTAACCTCGGTTCCCTGAAGAGGGAACGAGCGTTGCGTCGCCCTGCCATATCTCCTTCATGCCTGTCAGCACGACTTCAGACTATACGAAGCTTTCGTTTTCTGTTTCAGGCCGGCTTTTATAGCTTCCTGGTACGTGACGTCACCCGCCTCTGACGTTCCGCCACACCATTGGACTGATTTTACATGTGCTTCAAGACGTCATCACGCAAAGCGTTCCCCATAGCGTCATTCTCGACGCAACGCTCGTTCCCTCTTCAGGGAACCGAGGTTACAGTCGTAACCGAGGCGTTTGGCAGCAGCAGTTCAACGTGCAGCATACTGTAGATTTTAATTCGACGCTCAAACAGTCTTTGCCCTGGATAAAGATATGCCTGTAAGTTTATTTACTATTTTAAACGATGTTTAAAAGTGTTATGAGGTAACATAATCTTTCCTCTTGAAAAATAAGTTTGTGATCGATATGAAAATGTAAGGAAGTTTTCTATCACATGTATACGCACGTGCAGATTGTAATGCACGCGTTTATATGTATTTCAAACAGATTAATGTACAAATTGTAATTTCATTTCTTGTTTATTGTATTTCAGTTTTACAAATAAGAAAAAGGATCACAGAAGTAAACATTCTGGAAAGGATAAACTGCTTCATGTGTGTTTGTTAGCTAGCTGTCTAGATTCTTCAAAGTGACGCAGTTGCAAGGACAGCATAGTAAAAAGGCATCAACGCATCGGAAAAATTAACAAGAGCTGTATTTATCATCATATGCCGCACAATTCTGTGATCAAAAAGTGAAAGACTGCACTTTGCATGGAAACAAGATGGATCCAGATAAGGATGCTGAAAAGGCCCAGCAAGCCTCCAGATATTCTTCACGCTCGAGTAGATCATCTGCCAGTTCAGCAGCTATTCGTGCTCGAGCAAAAGCCGAAGCGGCACGCGCAGAGGTGTCTTATGCTGAAAAAGAGGCAAAAATGATGAAAGAGAAAGCAGAATTGGAAGCGGAAGCAGTGAGACGCAAAGCAGAATTAGAAGCTAATTTGCATGTGCTACAAAAACAAAGGGCAGCGGTTGCAGCCTCGACCGAAGCAGCAGTTTATGAAGCCGCAGTCGAACCGGAGGATCCACTTCAGGACTTCTCAGAATTAGCAATTCAAGATTCAGCACAAAGAACCAGTGAGTATGTGGAGAATCATTCACTGAAGATAAGTTGGAACAGGTTCACATGCAATCTACGTCTCATGCATCACTGCAGTTTCCAGATTCTACATGTCCACAGTTCACTCCAAGAGCTCCTAAGTTTATTCCTCTCCCACAAAGTAACATAGTCGATGTCTCAACACCAAAAGTAAGCATAAGAGACAGCGGAGGCTACAGTGCTCCACAGCATCCCACATGCTATGCAAAGTCTCATGAACCCTCTTGCAGAGACTATCCAATGAGACCTTTAGAGACTACTGACCTAACGAAACATCTGATACGACGAGAGTTAGTAAGTACTGGGTTACTGACATTCGATGATTGCCCTGAAAATTATTGGGCATGGAAGACATCATTTCGGAGTGTGATAAGATAACTCAATTTAACTGCCAGTGAGGAGTTAGACCTGCTCGTAAAGTGGCTCGGGCCAGAATCATCACAACAAGTCAAAAGAATCAGGTCAGTACATGTCCATGATGCAACACTAGGTGTTCAGATGGCGTGGCAGAGAATCGAAGAATGCTATGGTAGCACTGAGGTTATTGAGGATGCTCTGTTAAAAAAACTGGAGAATTTTCCTAAAATCTCTATTAAAGACAATGTAAAGTTGCGAGAGCTTGGAGACCTTTTGTTAGAAATGGATGCAGCAAAGTCAGGAGGCCACTTACCAGGGCTGACACTGCTTGTGGAGTTAAACCAATCATCGAAAAGCTGCCATACAGTTTGCAAGAAAAGTGGATTGCTCAAGGCTCCAAGTACAAGGAAGATTACCGTGTTTCCTTTCCACCATTCAGTTTTTTCACCAGATTCATTGTTAATCAAGCGAAGATCAAGAATGATCCAAGTTTTTCATTCTCAACGAGCAGTAACCAAACTTATGCAAAAACAGAGCCGTCTGCAGCAAAGTACAGCGACCGATCATCTGTGTCAGTCAGAAAGACAGACGTGTCAATGGTGCATACACCCTTTCAAAGGAAAAACCCTGATAAGAAATCAATTGAACCAGACAGTCAATGTCCTATCCACAATAAACCTCATCCATTGGCAAAGTGTCGTGAGTTCAGAAATAGACACATAGATGATCGCAAAAAGTACCTGAAAGAAAACGACATTTGTTTTAGATGTTGTTTGTCTACTCAGCATGTAGCCAAATACTGTAAAGTCAACATAAAGTGCAAAGAATGCAACAGTGAGAAGCACACTACAGCACTGCATCCAGGTCCAGCTCCTTGGGTTACAGAGCGGCCTGTGGGAGAGAGCCAGCATGGCGGGGAGAAAGAAGAGGCTACTTCAACAGACATTGTATCCAAGTGTACAGAAAACTGACATGACAAAGCCCAGATCATGTTCTAAAATCTGCTTGGTGACAGTATATCCTTGTAACAGACCTGAAGATGTTGTGAGGATGTATGCAGTACTGGATGATCAAAGTAATCGATCATTAGCCAAATCAAAGTTTTTTTATGTTTTCGGCATCACAGGAGAATCATTCTCATATACCCTAAAAACATGTTCAGGATCTATGGAAAAAAAAGGGCGCAAAGCATCTGGCTTCACAATTCAATCCATCGATGGGAAAACTCAGGTAGAACTTCCCTCACTCATTGAATGTGATATGATCCCTGATGACCGATCTGAAATTCCAACACTTGATGTCACGCGGTACTTCCCACATCTGAAATCTGTTGCAGATAAGATTCCAGAACATGATCCTGATGCACCAATCCTTCTGCTGTTGGGAAGAGATATCTTAAGTGTTCATAAAGCACGTGAGCAAATCAATGGACCTCTTAACATGCCTTACGCCCAGAGACTAGATTTAGGTTGGGTTATTGTCGGAGAAGTCTGCTTAGGGGGAGCTCATAAGCCGACGGATGTGAACGCATTCAAAACGAATGTGCTATCAAATGGACGACCATCTCTGTTCAACCCCTGCACAAACTACATGAGGGTAAAAGAGACTTTCAGTGCTCCTAAGCAACCACTGGGTTGCTCCACTACCATTTCGTTCGCCCCATCGTCGACTACCGAATAACAGAGAGCTGGCACAAAAACGTCTCCTTTCTTTGCAACGTTCCTTTCAGAAAAATGCTGAAATGAAGAATCACTTTGTTAATTTCATGCAAAAGATCTTCGACAGTGATCAAGCAGAAACAGCACCTCCATTAAACCAAGATGAGGAGTGTCGGTATTTACCAACCTTTGGTGTTTACCATCCCCAAAAGCCTGGGCAAATCAGAGTGGTCTTTGATTCAAGTGCTCAGTATCAAGGCATCTCATTGAATGACGTACTGCTCAGTGGCCCTGATCTGAATAACACACTTTTGGGTGTGTTACTGCGTTTTCGCAAAGAACAAGTTGCGATTACAGCTGACATACAACAGATGTTTTATTCTTTTGTAATTAGAGAGGACCACCGAAACTACTTAAGGTTTTTATGGTACAAAGATAATGATGCCACCAAAGACATTGTGGAGTTCAGAATGAAAGTACATGTTTTCGGAAACAGTCCATCTCCAGCAATAGCGATCTACGGTCTAAAACAAACAGCTGATCAAGGTGAAAAAGAGTATGGAGAAGATCCAAACAGTTTGTCTTGAGAAACTTCTATGTGGATGATGGACTCACCTCAGTGTCTTCTGAAGCTGAAGTAGTCAGTCTCTTGCAGAGAACTAGAGAGATGCTAGCAGAATCAAACCTCAGACTGCATAAATTAGCA
The DNA here is from genome assembly GCA_022829085.1 of Abramis brama. Classification (NCBI taxonomy): domain Eukaryota; kingdom Metazoa; phylum Chordata; class Actinopteri; order Cypriniformes; family Leuciscidae; genus Abramis; species Abramis brama. The sequence goes on from CM040767.1 coordinate 61,747,992, forward strand.
TCGAACAGAAGTTCAGTTATGGAGGCATTTCCTGCAAACGACAGAGTTAACGATCTAAAGGATCTAGTACTAGGTGTTGACCCTTTACCTCTCCAGCGCAGTCTAGGAGTAAGCTGGAATCTACAGTCTGACAGTTTCACGTTTCAAGTGTCTAAGGAAGTGATGCCATTCACACGAAGAGGAATCTTAGCTACTGTGAACAGTCTGTATGATCCGCTAGGATTTGCAGCCCCCATAACCATACAAGGAAAGGCATTAGTGCGAGAACTTTCTGTGGACCAATGTGATTGGGACACACCACTCTCAGCAAACAGAGAAGTTCAGTGGAGAGTGTGGACTGATGATTTACTTAATCTAGAAGCACTTAGTGTTCCCAGGCCTTACGTATCAGTGTCACTGACTTCAACTGTTCAGAAAGAGGTATGTGTGTTTTCTGATGCTTCTACCATGGCAATAGCTGCTGTAGCATACCTCCAAATTGTAGAGGATAATGGCCAGTGTCATGTAGGCTTTATTATGGGCAAATCAAAGCTGGCTCCAAAACCAGCCCATACAGTGCCACGTTTGGAGTTATGTGCAGCCGTTTTAGCAGTTGAACTTGGAGAATTGATAACCAGTGAAATGGACATTGATCTGCATTCAGTGAAATACTACACTGATAGCAAAATAGTACTGGGATACATTAACAATGCCTCTCGAAGATTCCATGTTTATGTGTCTAACAGGGTTGTACGTATCCAAAAATCTACCAACCCAGAGCAGTGGCCAGTGTTGTGCCTGAACGCGTTCATTGAACGATAGTTCATGAACTCGTTCATATTTTGGGCGAACGTGAACTGAACGTACTGTATTACTGCCTGATGAACGTTACTGTGAACTCGTTCATTCTGGTGTCTGTGAACGCCACGCTCTCTCGGTTTAACTTCGTTCAATAGAGTGCCAGATTTCTATAGAGCCTTCCAGGCGAAAACCTGGCTAAAACACACCGTAAACCGGCCTTAATATGTAGCGGAAAAAACACCCAATCTGGCAACACCAGCCACCAGTGTCCACTGACTCTCTTGTAGGGGTGTGCGATATGACGATTTTTGATCGTGGACGATTAAAATGTCTCCACGATCTGCTTTTGAAGAAATATCGTAGAATCGTGCATTAGCCTATATCTGTTCTGGCGCCTCTGTCCCAACATACTGAACAACGCGACGTATATTCACATAAAATGTTGACGCAGCGGAACGGGAGACTGCAGTTCACAAAAGTTCATAATTTGCATGTGCTTTAATGCCTTGTCGGTTAAACATTTAATTCGCGTGCTGATGCGCTGTTCTAACTTGTGCGTTCCTCAGCGCGTACATGTGAAGCTCAAATGCACTAAAAGCCTGTCTACCAGCGCCTGGATACTGGACTAAGTTATCTTTCGAGTCTTATTGTGCTTATACTGTTAAATACACACAAGGTTTACATAAACAAATTCGGTTATGTCTAAAGTGAAAGCAAACTTGAGAAAATTGAGAGAAAATCTGCTTGTCAAATGCGTGTATATTAGACGCGTCGCGCGCAACTCTTAAAGAGACAGTAGTAGGCTAATAGTAAACACGCTGCCGCTTGTCTTTAAAGGGATAGTTCACCCATAAATAAAAAATATCTCATCATTTACGCACTCTAATGTTGTTCCAAACCTGTATTCATTTCCTTCTAATATTTTCTAATATTTTTCTAATATCAATATTTTGAAGAATGTGGCTATCCAAACAGTAGCTGGTCCTCATTGACTTCCATGGAAGAAAAATATACTATGGTAGTCACTGGGGTTCATCAACTGTTTGGTTACCCACATTCTTCAAAAATAACTTTTATTTTCAACAGAAGAAAGAAACTAATTCGAGTTTAAAACAACTTGAGAGAGTAAATTATGATAATTTGAATTTTTAGGAGAACTATCCCTTTAATGTCAATAAAACAACAAAATGCAAAGAGAAAATCACTCACTGCTCTTGACTGATAATTTTAATAGTAGCTTTAATAAGTATCAATGTATAATTTATACAAAGAAGTCTGTTTTGTTTTATTTTCATATTTGTTCATTTACTTTCTGCAATGCTACTGTTAAATACACCTGTAGCTGAAAACATAAAGCACTGTTTAGCCTATTTAATTTGTATATTAAGTTGTGTATGTGTAATGTGTATATTTAATCTTAATATTTAATAACAAAGAAAATAATGACAAATATTTTTATCTTTGCCCCTGTCCGCCATTTTTTTATTTTTTTATTTTGCTACCTAAGGCATTGTTTTTAGAATATGGACATTAGATTGGCTGTAATGCTCAATCACAAAATAGTACAACCAACATAAAAATAATCGTGATAAAATCGTTAATCGTGATTTTCCTGAAAAAAATCGTGATATGATATTTTTGCCATATCGCCCACCCCTACTCTCTTGTTCGATCTCGTTCATCAAAATGAACAAATCATTTTTCGAGTCATTTCGTTCATTTAAGGGGCTTTAAATGTTATACTATTAACTGGCAAATTCCCAGAACACATCCACCTACGCAATCTTGATCATATTCTGAATTAAGAAATCATTATAATGCAGTCAAAAATCGTTTACAGGGAACATAAATAATTACTTTACCTTACGAGTCTTTCGTTCATTTGTCACGTGACAGACACAATGAATGGATCGTTCATGAATGACTCATCATTTACGTTACAAATCAAAACAAAAAGCAGCAAGGAGGCATCGTATGATCATTTAAATGAGTTTTATGACAAGGTCGGTGAGGATGGGAAAAATCTGACGTTAGCTTCAGTGTTAAAACTGATAAAATAATTGTCTGTGGTTCTATATGGGCTGTGGCAATCATTTTGAAAAATAATATCTCGCAGCAACATGGAAAAAAGAACTATGAACTAGTTCATTTTTGGAACTGTGAACTTAGTTCAAAATTTTGAGTATGAACTATGAACTGAACCAGTTTCTGTGGCTGAACTACAGAACACAAATTGGCTCATAGGTCCAGCGTTTCTGCGTCAAACCCATGTAAGTGAACAAGCTGAACATGAAGTTTTCAATCTAATCGATCCAGAATCTGACAAAGAAATCAGGCCTGAAATAACAGCCTTGGCCACAAAGGTGAATAAATGTCAGCTGGGATCCCACAGATTTAGTAGATTTTCCAGTTGGAAATCTCTTGTGAGAGGAGTGGCTATTCTTACTCACATTGCTAAAACTTACTCCAGTAGCGCACAAAAGGACTGTAAAGGCTGGCACTGCTGCAAAATGGATCGTACAGTGAATTTTGCACATGCAGAAACAACAATAATCAAATGTGTTCAACAAGAGATCTTCCAGGAAGAGTTTAAGTCTTTGTACAATGGCGAAAAGATCTCTAGTCAAAGTACTATTAGGAATCTGAATCCCATTCTTGAAGATGGATTGATTAGAGTGGGAGGACGCTTGTCAAATGCAGACATTACAGAAGGTGAGAAACATCCTCTGATCATTCCAGCTAATCATCACATAAGCACTCTCTTGATCAAACACTACCATGAAAAGGTAGTCCACCAAGGTCGTCACTTTACCGAAGGTGCACTGCGTACAGCTGGCTTATGGATCATCAGAGCTAAAAAACTTGTCTCTAAGATCATCAAAGAGTGTGTCATCTGTAAAAAGCTCAGAGGACTGCTGCAAGTACAGAAAATGTCAGATCTCCCCAAAGACAGACTAAACGTAGCCCCCCCGTTCACATACGTGGGACTTGATGTTTTCGGCCCCTGGAATGTGGTGTCACGCCGCACTCGGGGCGGCAGTGCCGAAAGTAAGAGGTGGGCAGTCATGTTCACTTGTTTATGTACAAGAGCAGTCTACCTAGAGATACTTGAATCTATGTCCTCTTCAAGCTTTATAAATGCTCTGAGAAGATTTCTGTGTCTGCGTGGACCTGTCAGGCAATTCAGGTCAGACAGAGGAACAAACTTCGTAGGAGCTTGTAAGGAACTCAAAATCAATTCGGATGATCCTGAGATTCAGAACTACCTTCTGGATCAAGGATGTACCTGGACATTCAATGCACCTCATTCATCTCACATGGGAGGAGTGTTGGAACGAATGATAGGAATAGCCAGGTGCATTCTAGACGCAATGCTGTCAGCAAACACTCGACTTACAAATGAGGTTCTTACCACATTGATGGGTGAAGTAACAGCTATAATGAATGCACGTCCCTTGGTTCCTATTTCAACAGACTGTGAGAAAACAGAGATTCTTACCCCAGCGATGTTATTAACTCAAAAGACTTGCGCAGTATCAGCACCACCTGGAGAGTTCAGCATTAAGGATATGTACAAGTGTCAATGGAAGCAAGTTCAGAATCTTGCAGATACATTCTGGAAACGTTGGAAACATGAATACTTGTCTACACTTCAGACTCGAAGGAAGTGGACAGATGAAAAACCAAATGTCCAAGAAGGAGATGTTGTGTTGTTGAAGGAATCTCAAGTAAAACGCAACGAGTGGCCAATGGGACTTGTTACAAAGGTCATTCCAAGTACTGATGGGAAAGTTCGCAAAATTGAAGTGAAAATAATTAAACAAGGGACTGCTAGAGTATATCTTAGACCAATCTCAAGTGTATTTGTTCTTCTGTCGTGAGAAATAACTTGATAAATTGGTAAACGTACAAAATGTGATTGTACAAACAAAAATAATAATGGTATAACAGTTTATACCAGGCGAGGAGTGTTCTGCCCATTGTCATGGTATATAATCGCCATCTAGCGGACATTTGCAGTATTGCAGTTGTTAGTTTTCCTGTACATGCGCACTTGCAATGTTGATTTATTAGTTTGGCAGCAGCAGTTCAACGTGCAGCATACTGTAGATTTTAATTCGACGCTCAAACAGTCTTTGCCCTGGATAAAGATATGGCTGTAAGTTTATTTACTATTTTAAGCGATGTTTAAAAGTGTTATGAGGTAACATAATCTTTCCTCTTGAAAAATAAGTTTGTGATCGATATGAAAATGTAAGGAAGTTTTCTATCACATGTATGCACGCGTTTATATGTATTTCAAACAGATTAATGTACAAATTGTAATTTCATTTCTTGTTTATTGTATTTCAGTTTTACAAATAAGAAAAAGGATCACAGAAGTAAACATTCTGGAAAGGATAAACTGCTTCATGTGTGTTTGTTAGCTAGCTGTCTAGTTTCTTCAAAGTGACACAGTTGCAAGGACAGCATAGTGTGTGTCTTGCTCCTCCTAGATCACACAGAAGCGTCTTCAGCTTTACATCTGTAAATATCATCAAGCTGGTTTTGTCATTTATGAAGCAAACAGTTTGATCATCTGAGAGATTTCCAGGGGTCTGTGATAAGAGCAGAAGTTTCATTAATTACTGCCTTTTCCTCAGTTTTACTCACTTAGTTTCTAGTTAATTTACCAATATCACATTTTACTAACTCCCAATTATTAATAAAACAGCTTTCATTTCAACTTTCTTACAATAATGGTTAACGAAATGTTTAATTTTAAGCTTAATGCTATTATGAGATATCGTTAGCCTCATAGCATAAATGCCTACATCCTATTTAAAATAAATGACTTATAGGCAATTATGCTATGAGGCTAACGATATAATACTATTTAACATCAGTATGATGGTTTAATAAGTGCTTACAGAGAGCTTAGTCTTTATATAGATAGCCTTACAGTCAGTCAGGAGAATTAAGGAATATCTACTAAAATATTGTGAATATCAATAGATTCAGAGATCAGCTAAAAGTCTATATGAGAGGAATGAGAAGCGGTCTTGTTTCTCCAGGTAAAAGCTTTAGTATCAGTGAATTTGGTCCTCCAGACATCAGTCACATCAAGTCTCTCCAGGAATGGTTTATATTCTGAATTAAGTGATGAGAGTCGGCATGTCAATCATTTATCAAGAGCGCTGTCAATCACAACACTGAAATCCCCACCTATAACAAGTAGAGAGTTTGTGAATTCAGTCAGTCAGTAAAGTCTTCTGCTTTCTATAAACTCAAGAGAAGTAGCATTCTCAGACCTTCAATTATCCAGAAATATTGGCCATAATATTATAAGTCAAGTTAAGATCAATGACATTACACAGAAATGTCCATATGAATCACAGTCTGAATGTAACAGATTCTCTTTATCTACTAGCCGTGGTGTCAGAATCGCCAACGAGTTTTTACAGCAGTCAAATATTTATTCCGAAGCTGTGGGGGGAGCTCTAGAGAGAAACCTGCGAGCAAAAAGCGAGAATACAGCGAAGAAATCCCGAAACTACTGAGTGCTGCCAAATCGTTATTGATGTATTGAAGTGTTTCGGAGCTGAATCTCTGACAAATGTCTAACTTCCAACGTCAAACCAACTTTATATCGGTGTTTAATATGATAGCGACGGGAATGCGAAAACATTGTACAATAATATAACATGATATCAGAAGCAGATAAATAAACTTACCGTGATGTTATATTTATGCCTGTTTCAAAACTTCTGAAGGCAAATTTACATTTCCTCAGGATCTTCTTTGCTTTCAAATTTGCGCACAAGCCAACTACAAATAAACCCCGCCCATCTCTCTTCTTCTTCTTCTTCTTCTTGTTTTATATATATATATATATATATATATATATATATATATATATATATATATATATATAGGCTATTCATCGCAAAATTATTGAACAATTATTCATGTACAAACAATATGGCAATATTGGTAAATCTTTACAGAACATACAGAACAGGTGCATGAAAGAAACACAAATACAACAGGAAATTATCATAATGGTAAAAAATCATATTCTTTATGATGGAAAAAAAGATGAATTGCGTTTTTCTATTTTATCACTTTGAGGGCTTTTGTATAACAAACAAATTCACCATGAAATGCGCAGAACATTGGTTTTACCTTCAGGTAGCCTACTTAGATTTGTGTACATAAAATTTCCCAAGCATGAGGATATTGTTAACCAGGAAGTTATCTTTGTTATTGTTCATCATAAGTCCATATATAATGTCATTTGCAGTGAAGTCTTCGAGGTGAGGTATCTTTGGGTAAAGCCAGCCATAAATATCAGACCATAAGGCCTCCACATACTTACAGTGAAAAAACTGATGCTCCGTGGTTTCAATATCATCACAAAATAAACATTTATTTTTATAATATTCCGAAATTTATCTCCAAAACCAAACAATTTTAAACAATCGAAAATAAATGGGTGTTCAGTTGAATCAAATGCCTTGTAGAAGTCAATGAAGAGAATAAAGCCATCAGTTTCTATTAGATGTCTGTAATCTAAAAGATCAAGCACTAAACGAATATTGTTGTGTATGGATCTCCCCTTCATAAAACCGGATTGAGAATCACTTATGATTTTGTGTAAAAATAATTTTAATCTGTTAGCATATATAAGGGTTAAAATTTTATAATCAGTGTTTAATAATGTGATTGGTCTAAAGTTATCTAAAATGTTGGGGTCTTTATCAGGTTTGGGGATTAAGGTTATGATACCTTGTTTCATAATGAGAGGAAAAGTCATTCTTTCAGTTGCTTCTTTTAACATACGCAAAAAATGGGTCTTTTAGTAAGATCCAAAAGTGTTTATAAAAATTAGCAGTAAGGCCATCATCACATCCTGGAGATTTGAACACAAACGACCTACTGCTTTATCCAGCTCATCAGAAGCAATATCAGCATCACACAGCGCTACAGATTCATCATCTATATGGGCAATAAGATCTTCAATATGATCTTCTTCATTTAGTGTTCTGGCGGGTTTAGTTCTGTCGTGAAGGATGTTTAGCGCCTCCTACTGTATACTGGAGTGTGTGACATCATGACTTCCTCAATCTCTAAGCCTTGCTTTCATCTGTTATTCTTTTCTTTCCACTTCCTTCCATTTTAAGTTATAATTTCTCTCAATTTAATTATTTCTGAAACATTTTTGTAATTAATTTACACTCCACATCTCTTTCAATATAATCACATTTATCTGTGTTTGTTTTATTCATGAGAAATAGATTATTATAATTTAGTAAATGTGATGTCTTCTGTTTCTGAAGGGTTTCAGTTTTATTGATTAATGAATATTGTAATATTCTTGGTAATAAACTGCACACGATGTGTCACTCTTTGCACCAAGCCCTATAAACAGTATATAAACATTACAGATGTTTGGGCTGAGATCTTCACAAGAGTCAATCCCTCCAAGATGTGTTTAATTACATTGAGAACATTAAATGAACAAAGAAAGAAGCAGTCAAAACACAGAAGAAACAGACAAGAAAAATCAGATGAAAAAAGTAAAAGACAATGGTATTGTACAAGACATGGGTTTATTTCAACTGTTTAAAGGCTTCTAGATGCACGAGTTAGAAAGAGTCCCAAAGTAACTTCAGCAAACAAAACAAAGTTCTTTCTGTTATTTGTGTATATAACATAACAAAATCAGATTATATGTATTGGGAGAAATATTTCCATAAAAATCATAATGGCAAAGCCACAATAAATGTTCTAGTGTCTCTGAGTTATGTTTACAAGAAGAACAATTTGTATTAATAGCTTTATGGAATTTCTATAAGAAAGTAATAACAGGATAAACACGATGGATAATCTAAACAGAAACTGCTCTTATCTTCTTAGTAATTAAGCATCTATTCTGAATATTTAAAAAAGAGTAGTGGCGTCTGCTGATTGGCTGATCTTTATTTCCTTTTCTCCAATGAGAATCCCTTTCTTTGATTAATATCATGTGATCCGGAGGAAAAGATTGAGCGTCTTTCACTGATTCCCCTCTGAAGATTGAATCTGGACAACAAGCCAAAACTAAACTTTAGTGAGCAGTTCCTGTTCGCACAAAGTGTCCTGATCACATCATATATATATATAGTAGAACTCTAAAAAAAAGATAAAACTTTGCTCTGAAATCAGATCAGAAGAGTCAAGGATGCCTAAAATGAATCTGATATTATTATAAATGTGCTTATTTTTATAAAGCCAGACTGAGATTCATTATTAGATAGCTCATAACTCTCTGTAATCTCTGGGCAAAACTCTGAGCTAGAATCTGGTCATCAGTGTTCAGTTGTAACACTCCCCTAAGCAACTAGGAGTTTACACTATAAAAGGAGAACAGTCGTCCCGTTGGAATAAATCAAAAAGAATGGAGGAGTATTAAACACAAAATAAGACAAATAGAATAGCAAAAAAGCCCAAAGTGTATTTATAAGACAACAGTATAAACCCAGTAAACCAATTGCACACTCGTGAATAAAGGTTCGTGGGTGTGTGTGTGCATGTGTGTACAAGTCTCTCAGTCCAGCATGTACTATTTACAAAGTCAGATCAGCCTCACCGGCAACCCATATGAAAAAAACCTGCATGGTTCATATACAGCAACCATATATCTTCCTTACTTAAATCGGCCAGAATTACCTTCTGTGTTTCATATAAGGCCAATACATGTCCTATACAAAATCAGACCGATTATGGCCCATTTCATACTAAATAGCACACATACAACTTGTAGGGGATTTTTGCGTTATATATGAATACTGTTAAAAGACTTATATGAGTTTTACATGACAAAAGTATGCAAATGTGTATGGTATTAGTAGAAATATATAAAACTCATATAAAATTCATATATAAATCATTTAAAGTTCTTATATTGAATCATATGCTAGTCAAATTAAAGTCATATAGAATTTATACACGTTTTGTGTCATTTGTTTATGTGTTTCATACAGATTTCATGTTTTGATGACCAACATCTGATTCACTTATATGCAGTTGGCAAATTTTTAAAGGGATACTCCACTTTAAAATGAAAATTCTGTCATCATATACTCACCCTCATGTTGTTTCAATCCTTTATGAATTTCTTTCTTCTGCTGAACAGAAAGGAAGATATTTAGAAGAATATCAGTAACCACAGTTTCTGATCTCATTGACTTCCATTAGTATATTTTTTTCCTACTATGGAAGTCAATGAGACCAGAAACTGTCTGGTTACTGATATTCTTCTAAATATCTTCCTTTCTGTTCAGCAGAAGAAAGAAATTCATAAAGGATTGAAACAACATGAGGGTGAGTATATGATGACAGAATTTTCATTTTAAAGTGGAGTATCCCTTTAAATTGTACAGTGCAGAAGCCGGTTCGAGGATTACTAGCTGTCAGAATATCACTGATCTTTATGAAGACTGTTAATTTTCCTACAGGATTTGAAAGAGCAGAATAAAGCAATGGCATTGTAAGACTGTGTATTTACATTAATTGTGAACTGTCTGGGCCTGTTGTTTGTGAACAAATCATAACATATTATTGCAAATGAACAAAGTTGAGTCAAATATGTTTCTAGAACAGTGATTAAAATGTTGAAAATTGGCTGGAATATGTTTTTCTATATGAACTCTGGTGGTGATGCACTCTAAAAACTTTTAATATGATTTGTGTTTGGTGAATTTTTACACTTAGAATATTAATTAGATTTTTAAGCAGTGAAATAAAATACATACACTGTATTAACTGAGTAAATGTAAGTAAAACTAATTAAATAGATCTGAGTAACTGCATTTGGTACATTAACAAATAAAATTGAGTAGAAATAATTGGGGGGGAAACATTTAAAAACAAATATTTATGAGTAATATTAACTGTGTTTATATGCCAGTAATATTAACTTTTTTATTTCCTCAAAACCTTTGTAAAAAATATTCCATACAACCACCGATATAACTACATGACATTGGCCTTTATTGTCGATGAGTAGCCTACAGCAATACAGCATATTTTATACTATTTTTAACACATATACAATATTGCCTACATTTAAACTCATGTAAGAAACATTTTCGAAGTAAAACTTAAACATTTAGGCCTAAACATTCAAGTAATTCAAGTGTAATCAACTGGTCTGTTATCCAGTATCCACCGGATCAGCGCTGGTTCCCAAGCCGGAGATGGACTCGCCTCTGCGGGTGAACTTCTAACTTTACACCGCCGTCCTGCGTCACTCACAGCCGAAAGATGCTGTGACGCGACTGACTCCATAACCTGCCAATAAACAAACAGTGCACAGTTCTGAGGACATTTTATCATCCAAATTAGTTATATTCATTATCTTTAGGAATATAGTCGTGTGTTTTTATGCAAGGCGTTACAATCATGCGAAAAGACAGGCGCGAGTCGACACTCGTTTAACTCGTTTACTTAGGTGAGTAACATTGCGTCTCTGTATGTTCTTTCGCATTAAATAAAATGATTTAAAGCACATTAATGATTATATAGATAAAATAAAACATGTACACACCTGAATTTCACAGAGGAAATGCACCAATTCTGCGCCGCTGAGGAGAGAAGAGGAGAAGAACTGTTCTGAAGACTGAAGAGAGTTCAAACAGCGCGCGCTCACTCAACCGTTGAGCTGTCGTCACGTCAGAGTGGAGGGTGGAGGGGGGAGGGGGGAGGGGGGAGGTGCGCATTGTTTTAATAGCTTGTTTGCATATGACGTCACGTCACTGCGTTGCCATGGTGCGAAATGCAGATGGAGGGCAGGAAGTAATGTGCTACATTTAGTAAGCACTATAACAAACTCAAAATGCCTATGTTTTGCGTCGTTTATGGTTGCTCAAATCGATCAAACCGAGAAACCACGAGGAGTTTTTATCATGTACCAAAAGTTGTTGTTCATAAGGGGGAAAAATGCAGGAAATTGACCGAAAAACGCCGGGAAAAATGGCTTGCAAACCTAAGCCTGCGGTCGGGAGGAGCCGAATCGGAAAATGCCCGCGTGTGCAGTATTCACATGGGCGTCAGTTTGGTTTGAAATGTGCTGGGTACAATGTATTTATTTTTTTCTCTTTCGCGCAGGTCATGTTTTGAAAGACTATGTCCTGTAGCTTACTAATGTAAATAAATAAAAATGTATACAAAAATGTGATGATGTCCGACTCGTTTTATGAAGAAGAAAGCCTTAAGTTTTCAAAAAGCATTAGACATATGACACACTATTCTGCTTCATAAGTAGGCCTACCATGTTGACAATATGACATGACGTGGTTTAATGTTACAATGATTACCAAATTTCTCTCTCATATTGCTCCTCATAACCACTGAAAACTGTAAAAAAAAATCTAACCCAAAGTCCAATTATATGGACATTAAGTTAAAAGTGGTGGGTACAAAATGACTCGTGACGAAATCTGGTGGGTACGCGTCCCCACCGAAATCGACGCCTATGAGTATTCACTTCGTCAAAGGTGAGTTAATACAACTTATGGGGCTATGTTTGTGTAACGTACCAGTTTCCGAACTTTGTAAAGTCAAAGTAATTGTTTCTTCTTTTCTTTGAGTTTGTAAGTAACTGAAGACAAACGTAATATTACAGGCAAATCTTTCAATTCAGTTGAAAAATCGCTCCTCTTCATAACGTAAGGATCACGTCCAACATATGTTTACATTTTTTGTTATATCTTTCTCTTGTAATAGCATCTAAAAGTAGTACGTTCGGACTTTCCTCCATCTCGTCCATTCCGCTCTTCACTTCCTGCCCTCCATCTGAATTTTGCGCGTCATCACAATCACGTGACTGCAAACCACCTATTGAGTAAACTTAATTTCTTATGCGTGTTAAATATTAATAATAATATTGATTTTATTTAAGTAATATTTGTGGTTCTTGAAACAGATCAGTTTAATTATCCATTCTCAAATATGGTGATGGAAATTTCACAAATATATTAGCTCAGTGTATTTTAAATAAATAATTGGTTAGTCAAATACTAAATTATTTTAGTGAAAAACTTCAAACTGTAAATTTCAGACAAAATTAATTGTTGGAGTTTTAGTCAATTATTTCGGTATGTTCAACTCAAACAATGAAGTAAATGATATTCAGAGATTTTATTAAGTGAATAAAGTTAATTATTGCTGTGATATTTACTAAGCCGCTGAATTATTTTTTTAGATTTTTTAGAATTTATTTTTTATTTTACTCATAAGAATCACTTCGACATTTAGGAAAGTTTTATGTTTGTTGGTTAAGAACAGAACTGTTGTATACCATAGTTGTACTGTGATAAAGTTTAGAGAAATTGTCACAAATGAAAATGAAATCTGGTGATGCAGGATTTAAAATGAAAACTATTTATATGTGAAATATGCAACTGTATCTTGTAGAACACACTCTAATAAATAATTTTGTAATTAAAATGTGTGCTTGTGTGTGTAGTTTAAATGTTGTGTTTCATCTAAGGCTGATTATACAGTATATAACCATGATTGACTACAGGCATATAGGGCTCGACTTAGGACAAGATAAGAACAAGCATGAGTGAAGTACAGCCTTACACTGATTGATAAACTGCACTGTGTTTTATACACATCCATGCTGGACATTCATATTAAATTAGCATTATTTTCCTATGTTTTTACATCATGAAAATCTATATGGCTTCAGTTGTAATAACTGGTTATAATTGATTATGAATATTTGGATCAGTTAATATAATTAACTTACTGTCGTAAATTAATATTACAATCAATTAGCCTGTTTGTCCCGTGAACACTCAGGATTAATTGTTTATTAACTCTAAGAAATGTACATTTCCGGGGCATGGGAAATGTCTTTCTTAATTTACAGTACTACTAAGAGCAGTAGCAAAAATCTAAATGATTAGTGACTCCAGTTATGAGCTTGAGACACGGACAACTTTACGTGTGACATTAACAAGATTTTATTAACTAGTCTAAACACTTAAACTACTCTAACATTCTTATGCTCGAATGGATACTTTGACAATTTTCAATCTGGTTTCCGACCGCACCACAGCACAGAGACAGCGCTCATAAAGATAATAAACGATATTCGCTTAAATACTGATTCAGGCAAATTATCAGTGCTGGTACTACTCGACCTCAGTGCTGCATTTGACACTGTCGATCATAACATACTTCTTGACAGGCTGGAAAACTGGGTGGGGCTTTCTGGGATAGTCCTAAAATGGTTCAGGTCATACTTAGATGGGAGAGGTTATTATGTGAGTATAGGAGATCATAAGTCTGAGTGGACATCCATGACATGCGGAGTCCCTCAAGGCTCAATTCTTGCGCCACTCCTGTTCAACCTGTATATGCTCCCAATGAGCCAAATAATGAGAAAGAACCAAATTGCTTACCACAGCTATGCAGACGACACACAGATTTACTCAGCCCTATCACCTAACGATTACAGCCCCATTGACTCCCTGTGCCAATGCATTGACGAAGTCAACAGTCAAAACTTTCTTCAGTTAAACAAAGACAAAACTGAAGTCATTGCGTTTGGAAACAAAGATGAAGTTCTCAAGGTGAACGCATACCTTCACTCTAGGGGTCAAACAACTAAAAATCAAGTCAGGAATCTTGGTGTGACACTAGAGTCAGACCTTAGTTTCAGTAGTCATGTCAAAGCAATAACTAAATCAGCATACTATCATCTGAAAAATATTGCAAGAATTAGATGCTTTGTTTCCAGACAAGACTTAGAGAAACTTGTGCATGCTTTCATCACCAGCAGGGTGGATTATTGTAATGGACTCCTCACTGGCCTTCCCAAAAAGACCATAAGACAGTTGCAGCTCATACAGAACGCTGCCGCCAGGATTCTGAGCAGAACCAGAAAATATGAACATATCACACCAGTCCTCAGGTCTTTACACTGGCTCCCAGTTAAATTTAGGATTGATTTTAAAGTATTATTACTGGTATATAAATCATTCAATGGCCTAGGACCTCAATACATTGCAGATATACTCACTGAATATAAACCCAACAGATCACTCAGATCACTAGGATCATATCAGCTAGAAATACCAAGGGTTCACTCTAAGCATGGTGAGTCCGCTTTTAGCTATTATGCCAGCCGCAGCTGGAACCAGCTTCCAGAGGAGATCAGATGTGCTCCTACTGTAGTCACTTTCAAATCCAGACTCAAAACACATCTGTTTAGCTATGCATTTAATGAATGAGCACTGTGCCAATGCTCGTCCGACTATCTGTACTGTATTTTATTTTTTATTTTTCTAAACTGTTTTAATTATTCTTATTTCTTTTTATTATTTTAATTTCTTCTATGTAAAGCACTTTGAATTGCCATTGTGTATGAAATGTGCTATATAAATAAACTTGCCTTGCCTTGCCTAACATACACACACATACATGCATACAGTTTACCAAGGGAAAAAGAGCTGAAGCAGAATACAGGAAAGCAAGAAGTTATAGCATTGTTTGAAATTCAGCAGATCAACAGCCTTGAGCAAACCATCAGTTTAGTTCTAACACACCCTTCTTTAAAGGGGTAAGGATACTTAATGTATCAAATGATGAGACTAAGTTTGATACTTGCATGTCTCACCCATTTGAATTAAACCGTCCTGATGCAATTTGTTGAGGCTCCAGTTGATCTTTGCTGATGTGGTCTTGATGAGAGAGAACCAGTGGTAGTCAGAGTATCTTTGGTGAATGGAAAGACAAGGCCGCAGCCTGGCACAAGCTTGGGGGGTCCTTAGAGGCTTCTAGTTCAGCATCATCTTCACGTCAGCATTTCAGAAAGGAGTAAGAGAGAGCTAAGAGCTGATCAGTGACTTTAAGTGTGAAGATGGCACAACCTCTGGAGGTGCAAGAGCCAATGAGAAGATTTCCCTTTGGAGGGAAATTTTACGACCCTTTGTGTTCTAGCAGGGCATTTGAATATGTACTTTCATTGGGTGTTTAAGAAAAGAATCTTTAAGTTTCTTATAATACTAATGCATCACAAAGTTAGCAACATGTAATGTAAATTAACAAATCGGAGACGAAGATTGGATTTTTTAGAGACCAAACATGCCGCACATATAATGTTGGTTAACCATAATATGCAAAGTCTGAAACATTAACCCAATTGAGTTTACAAGAATACAAACGCCACATAAAAGGGAAAATCATGAGATGGGAAAATTAGATACATGTTTACACATTTATCAAGTGGTTATATATAGAATATATATAGGATTAACAGGGTTTTTATTTCTCTTCCTCTGCAAGAATTTAAGTGAGAGTCACAGCTCTCAGGACATTCTTTACCGTCGTAAAACCCAGTCTCAGTGTGTGTCCTGTAACAAGACACTGCGTCCTGCCAGTGTGTTAGCTTCATTTGGGGAACTGTTCACAGGCCTTATTTGGGAGAGTGAGTTTGCTGGATTATTCAATAAATAAATGAATAATATGTGTGTGTCTGATTGATCCAGATGCTACAACTGCCTTTTCCTCAGTTTTACTCACTTAGTTTCTCATGAAAGTTTCCCTCAGAAAAGCTCCTGTCAGACTCCCTTTGCGAGCGCTGAGTGATCGACGTTTAACAGTTTTGTCTCCATTCACTGAAATAAAAAGCAGCACAGACGCCATTAATAACTGAGAGAATGAAAAACACTAATGCCTCATAATCCAAGAAAGACTAAATAAGGCCGAGTCTGAAACTACAGTCTCTACTGAGAATCAAAGCTTTTTGTTTTTGTTTTATTATTTATTTAGCTTTTCATAAACAGGGAAACATAAAACAAGCACCATATGTTCTACAATAAGTGTCAAAAACAAAGCCTCCCCCAGCCCTCAAACGTAGATCAATTCTATAAGTACAAGTCCTACAATGTAGAATCAAAGCTTGTTGAGATTGAAACAAACACTCGCTGATATCTGATGTCTTCCTTCCAGGTGATTCTGTCTAATCTGAGGAGGATTCGTTACGATCAGAAATATTTCACACATTTCAGTCTGTCATATTGACCCTGAACACCTTCTGTGTGTCTTTGATTATAAACTCACACAAATATGATCTTGACTTTGTCATGTTCATGATAGAGATATTTCAGTGTGAGCTGAGGCACAGAGGCTGGTGTGTATGTGTGTGTGTGTGTGTGTGTGTGTGTGTGTGTGTGTGTGTGTGTGTGTGTGTGTGTCGCTCCTGTCATATAAAGCTGTTGTGCTCGTGGAGATCTAATAAAGGATAAAACACCATCATTTCAGAAGAAGATGTTGTGGTGATGAAGGCAGCAGATTGAGCTCTGAAGCTCCTGAAAGACTGGAATTACACCGTGATCATCTGTGTTTAACAGCGATACTGTGAGTGTGTGTACCGTCGCTGATCTGCACAATTCATTTAGTGTCAGACAGTGTGTGGAGAAATAAAGCACACTATCAGGAGATCGTCTGTGTGTTTCATTCTGCTGATCTCTCGTCACATTCGTGATCATTCATACTGTCATCAGTTCACATCAATCATTCTCCTTACTCCAAATAAATGTTCATTTAAATACAATGATGAAGAAACTGGTGTAGAGCCAAATGTATTTACACTCCAACGTCACAAACCTGCACTGGGTGTGCAAATCCAGCCCAAAAAAGTCCTAAAGTAGGAAAAGGATCCGCACACGTCGAATAGGACAAAGACTCTCCAACTGTTGGTTTATTACGCTTCAATAGAGGACACATAAAAGACCTGCAAAAACCTGCTATAAAGTGCTAAACATTTCCTCAATAACTCTAGTTGTCTAGAGTTAATCTCCAAACACTGAAATTCAGCTGAAAATAATGTAAAAACAGAAACTAATGTAAAGATCAATAATAATAATAATAATAATACCTTTTATTTATGGGCGCCTTTCAAGGCACTCAAGGACACCTTACAATATAGAACAAAGCAATAAGTACAAAACATACAAACACATCGATGCTACACATCATACAATCATTTCATTAAAAGCTATTCTAAAAAGATACGTTTTTATCTGAACTTTAAAACAGGAAATTGAATCCATTTGGCGAATGTGCAAGGGTAATGCATTCCACAGCTTAGGCGCCACACAACTAAAAGCTCTACCACCAAAGGAACTCATCTTGAAGTTTGGCACAGACAACAAGTCTGCAGAAGATGATCTCAAAGATCTAAGAGGTGTATACAAATGAAGAAGATCTGACAAATATTGAGGAGCCAGATTATGAAGTGCTTTAAACGTAAGGAGTAATATTTTATAATGTACACGAAAATGAACAGGAAGCCAATGTAGATGGTAAAGAATTGGAGTTATGTGTTCAAAAGAACGTGTATGAGTTACAATTCTGGCTGCTGAATTCTGTATTAACTGTAGCCTGTGAAGCTGTTTTTTCGGAATCTCACATAAAAGGGAATTACAATAATCAAGCCTAGATGTAACCAAGGCATGAATGAGAACTTCAGTACAGTGTTGAGAAAGTGAAGAACGAAGTCTAGTAATATTACGTAAGTGAAAAGATGCAGTACGTGAAATATTATTAATATGGGAACTAAAAGAAAGCAAACCATCAAAAATAACGCCAAGACTTTTCACCTGGCTAGAGAAGTTAACCGGGCAATTATCAATGAACAAGGGGAAAGATTGAGCTTTAGATAAAGCAGACCTAGATCCAACGAGAAGGGCTTCAGTTTTACCTGTATTTAACTTTAAAAAATTATTAGTCATCCATATATTAACATCCTGCAAACATTTAGTAAGGTTAGAAGGGAGATAAGAAGCATTTGGTCTTGTGGATATGTATACTTGTGTGTCGTCGGCGTAGAAATGAAAATAAATACCATAGGAACGAAAAATATAACCGAGGGGTAGAATATAAATAATAAATAAAAGCGGACCCAAAACAGACCCCTGCGGAACGCCGTGAGTGACCGAGACAGGCTCTGATTGAGCAGTCTTAATCATCACAAACTGTTTTCTGTCACATAGATAAGACGAAAACCAAAGTAAAACATTATCAGCTACTCCAATGCAGGCCAATCTTTCGAGTAATACTGAATGGCTAATAGTGTCAAAGGCAGCACTAATATCTAAAAGAATAAGAATAGACAGGAAACCAGAATCAGCAGCCAAGAGAAGATCATTTGTAACCTTAATAAGAGCTGTTTCTGTACTATGATTGGATCTAAAACCCGACTGAAAATGCTCATAAATGTCGTTATCTTGCAGATGTGATTCTAGTTGAGTTGCTACTATTCTTTCAAGGATTTTAGATATAAAAGGCAGGTTAGAAATGGGCCTATAATTATTTAGATCATTAGGATCGGCACCAGGTTTTTTGAGAATTGGAGAGATAGAGGCCATTTTTAATGATGAAGGAACAGTAGCAGAAGATAATGAAGAACTTACTATAGCTGTAATAATAGGAGAGATCGAATGAGTACAAGACTTAACTAAAACAGTAGGTAAAGGATCGAGTGAGCAAGTAGAAAGCTTATGGCGCGTTTCCACCGAGCGGTACGGTACGGTACGGTACGGGTCGGTACCCTTTTATTTGCGTTTCCACTGCCAAAAGTTGAGAATGGTACCAAAAAGCCGAACCGTACCGTACCACTTTTTGGGTACCCTTCCGTTGGGGTACCTAGCACAGTGGTACGGTACTAAAAGGTGGAGCTAGACTCACTGCAGGACGTTGATTGGTTGACAGAGAATCGTCACTTGCGCGTGCTACGAGGGGAATGACAACATAAGAAGCGCCATTTTTTTATATACAGTTTAATATAATATACTGTTACTGTGTCACGAAATGTAATTTTAAGAGTTTTTCAGGCGAGAATGTAGTTGTTTAAAGCTCTAATCTGTGGTTTATTTATAAAGATGATTTGTTTTTCCCCGGTTGTGAGATCCATGCGATCAGCGGGCGCTCGGCGCTCATGTTTCCCGGCTGGATGAGCCTTTCCTCGGCTAAGTTAGTTCTTCTGACGTTCGCCGATGACTCCGACGGTAGTGGTTAAACATGAGATATAATTCGTCTTGTGCAGACCTAACGGGCGATCTTTGGTCTCGTGAATATATAATTCGTTCCCTGTCAATCGTTTTGACTGAGGGCTAAGTTTAGTTTCATATTATAGGCTATTTGTATTTAACTTTACTGTTGTAATGTTAGACTAGCGCAGCATTTGGACATTTGACTGAATTGTTTGCTTTATTTCTTATTGTATAGCTTCTTGTACCTTTTACTTAAACTTTTATATTGGCTATTATTGATAAAACTGAAATTTTACAAAAAGAAATATGGTTTCTTGTCATTTTCTTATTACAAGATTATCACTGATGTTTATTGCAACATTTGTACAAATGCATATATTGCCTGTAATGTGTAATTTTTTTTATTATTTAAACGAAAAGAGGTAACGTTAGGGTTGTGTTTTAAATCGTTTTGTTATAAATAGAATAACGTATAACGTGCAGTGAATAATCAATATGCGTTGCGCATGAACCACATTTGTGTCCCTATAATGTTTAATTTATTTAAATGAAAACGAAAAGAGGCAGAGTAGTGTTTTATAACATATTTCGTTTTATTGTTGCTTAAATTTGTACATACAGAGTAACAGAGATAACCGGAGTAGCAGAGCGAGCTGAGTGACGCTTTTAAGAACGCGCTGTACCATGTGCATGTAGGAGTGAGTCGCACATGGCAAGTACAAACTTTGCGTACTTAATATTGAGAAAAGCCTAATGTCGGCGCTTGTCTTCTTGTGACAAACATGTCGAGGAGCAAGAACAAGATCTGCTGTATGTCATCCATTGTAGTTTACTATGTTCTTCTTCGCGCGAAAATTACGTCGATCGAAACACCACGCCTATCAAGTAAGGGTACTGTTGGCAGTGGAAACGCTAGCCAGATCATGGTTAACAGACCCGAACCGTACCGTACTGTACCGTACCGTACTGTACTGCTCAGTGGAAACGAGCCATTAGACTTTGTGATCAACTTAGTGATGGAATCAACTGAAGGTAGCTCAAAGTCAGAGAAAGTTTTAACAGGGGCAAAAATATGATTATGTCCAATTTGATAATCACTAGACATTAAGTCAGAATTAAGTAGTTCTTGATGAATATTGTCAATCTTAGATCTAAAAAAATTTGAAACAGATACACATTGATTGGGAGAAAGTGAAACAGTATTGTGAGGTTTCAACAGTTTGTTAAAAGTACTGAATAAAGTCCTTGTATTACTTTGTCCATTGGCAATGATATTTGCATAAAAAGATGATTTTGCGCTTTCCAGCTCAGCCTTGTAAGAAACCAGATGCTCAGAGTACATCTGTTTGTGTACTTCAAGACCAGTTCGTTTGCATAGTCTCTCCAGTCGGCGACCTAAAGCCTTTTGATGTCGGAGTTCCGGAGTATACCATGGAGAAGAGTTGACATAGGATACAAAACGAGTTCTCATAGGAGCAACATTGTCAAGTATTTGAGAAAAACTATTGTTATAGAAATTTACCAAGTCAGATGTAGAAGAATTAAAACAACACTTGTTTACAGAGTGATCAATCATTCCATCCAAAACATTAAGATCAATATTCTTAATATTACGAAATGAAACAGAGCGTTGAGACTTAACTTTAGCCAATGGAAGAGAGATATTGAATAATATAGGCTTATGATCTGAGATAGAAGATTCAATAGAAGTCAAATTAAAAGGCTTGACACCTGAACAGCATACAAGATCCAAAATATGTCCCTTTGTTGTGTGTTGGAAATTTAACAAACTGCACAAGGTCAGCACTATCCAGAATTGATTTAAACTCATTATACTGAGTGTTAGTAGTATTGTCAAAATGAATATTGAAATCTCCCATCAACATGATGTTCGGAGACAGGGTACACAGATGTGTTAAAATGGTAGAAAATTCAGTAAAAAATGTGTTCATAGCAGATGCTTTTGGTGGTCTATAAATCGTGACAACAATAGTGGGAGTTGAACCTTTAAGCTGTACAGCCAATATTTCAAAAGATGATGGCTCCTCCGATATAGAAATTGGACAGACTTTATAACTGTCACGATAAATAAGTGCAAGACCGCCTCCTTTACCTGTACAGCGAGGCTTGCATGTATAAGCATATCCAGCTGGTATTGTTTGATTTAAATGAAAAAAGTCGTTAGGCTTCTGCCAAGTCTCAGTTAGAGTCATAAAATCAATGTTTTGGTCTTGAATAAGTTCATGGATAATAGATGTCTTAGTGTTGAGTGATCGAACATTAAAAAGAGTAAAACAGAGTGGTGCAGAGGGTGCGAGATCTGACCTGGGCAACGGAGTAAGCACTTCATAGTCAACAGATCGCCCAGCATTTTTCGGTAGTCTTGGGTTTGAAGACCAAAAAGACCGAATTTGTCCACCACGTTCAGATTTAGCAGAGCTGAATCGGATATTCCGCTGAGACCCACGGTGAATGTATTTCGGTCGGCGTATAAGATCCGGATGATTACCGCTGTGCAGCAGCAGTGGAGTTATGACAGGTCTAAGTTTGTATAGATCCGCCACCGAGTACACCAGACAAGGAGTAGCGCTGAACAACGCAGAGGAGAAAATAATCCATAACAACAGTTTGAAGAGCCACATGGTGAAGTCTTGTTGAATTAGGATAGACAAACCCAACGGTGATGCCTAGCTGAAAACGCCAATCTTCCGCCACGATCAGCAATAGTTATCACTTAAAGTCCGATTCAGAGTTCCAGGAGTAAAATAATGAACGGAGAGGCTGGATACAATTTCCCGACTTAAAAAGATTCAATTACAAAAGGAAAACAATAAAATAACCGGTGAGTAGCGGCAACCAAAACGTGCCAGCGTTCACTCAACCGGAAGTTGAAACTGTTGGTTTATTACGCTTCAATAGAGGACACATAAAAGACCTGCAAAAACCTGCTATAAAGTGCTAAACATTTCCTCAATAACTCTAGTTGTCTAGAGTTAATCTCCAAACACTGAAATTCAGCTGAAAATAATGTAAAAACAGAAACTAATGTAAAGATCAATAATAATAATAATAATAATACCTTTTATTTATGGGCGCCTTTCAAGGCACTCAAGGACACCTTACAATATAGAACAAAGCAATAAGTACAAATCATACTGTCATCAGTTCACATCAATCATTCTCCTTATTCCAAATAAATGTTCATTTAAATACAATGATGAAGAAACTGGTGTAGAGCCAAATGTATTTACACTCCAACGTCACAAACCTTCACTGGGTGCGTAAATCCAGCCCAAAAAAGTCCTAAAGTAGGAAAAGGATCCGCACACGTCGAATAGGACAAAGACTCTCCAACTGTTGGTTTATTTATTGGTTTATTCATGTGTCCTGTGTGTTTCTTTCCTATCAGCTCAATGATGCCAAAAACTCTCTCAACTACAACAGTCACAGATGTTCCTCTACTGGACACATTTCTCTAGAGTTGATGCTGAAGTTCATGACAGATCATTGTGTTCATCACAACACAGTGGTCAAATGTGTGAAATGAACAGCATCTTTTCTCCAAAGCAATAAAAGCACAAGCTTTGTTGTAGTCCAGACTTTAAAGTTAGGCATCTTTACAGATGATCATTTTAATAAATAGATAAAAACCTGCACTGACAAACACTTGCAGTGCTGTGGATGTTTTCCAGGAGCCGCTGGAGGAGAAACGTGTGCAAAAGCAGAACAAAAGCTCCTGGAGACACAAACTGTGCTGCAACTACAGACTAAACCATGACTTGATGGAGCAACATGAGAAGAAATATTCCAGCTCTACGTGACGAATCTCACATTCTGCTTCTAAAGCATCAGAACGCTCAGCTGCTTTCATGGGAAGAGCATCACTGGACACTTCTTTTCTGCTCTTTGTTGAAATGATTTAGACACTCCAGCTGAATAATGTTTAATCGGACAGATTTTGTGGAGCTTCGTTCAGGTGTCCTGACGTTGGAGGAAGGCTGAGACTGTTGTAGGACATGAAGCTCAGAGAACATATTCTTCACTGCCAAATATCTGTGCTTCAGCATTATTATACAACAAATCATATTTCAGCTGTCTTCTATCAGGACAAATAAAGGAAAGGATCATAAGGACACAGAAAAAAAGTGGCTCAACTTACCCAACATTAGGAGTAAAGTATCACTGGGGAATTTGAGTTCATAATAAATTAATGTAATATTATTATCACATGACAGTCTTATTTTACAGCACATTATTCAGAATATCTACCATTTAGAATATTTCCATGCAGTGAAATATCCAAAATATCACAATGTTAAATAATGACACAACAAAACAAAGAGAGAAAAAAAGAGCTTTTATTAGATAAAGCCAATATTAAATGTTCTTCATTGCAGTTCACCAGACTTTGTGTGTTTGCAGAGGAATATAATCACATGAAGAGCTGGATTCTAATTGCCATACTATTTTACATCTTTTTTTAGTAAAATTATACATTTCATAGTTTATGGCTTATCTATAAAATGTCCAATTCACCAACAAGTATGAAATACACGTAGACAAATATAAATATAAATGCTGGTATACATTTACTTTGACATTTAACCCGTTTTACCTTCCCTGTAGAACATTTACTTGGATGTACAAAAAATGTATCTGTATTGTTATTATGAATTAATATTTTGTAAGAAGAATATTTAGATAACTTCTGATGAACCCATATTGTTTTGCAAATACTTCCAAAAACTGGCAAGTAAAACCTCTAATTAAATGTAATTTTAAAGTAGAAAGACTGAAACAATATGTTCTTGTAAAACATACTCCAATAATCTGTTGTAGAATATTTGTAGATGTAAAATGTAGAATATCTGTTGTTCTCATTGCGGGAATATGACTATAGCAGCGCTTAGATAAAAAAAAAAAACCTGCACTGGAGTTCTGTCTCTGTGTGTGTGTCAGTTTCGGTGGGCATTTCCTCCTGTGTGTATATACGCACCGCGGCTACTCTTGGGTGCCTCAGCACTAAGAGTTTTTTTCTGTTTTTTTGTTTTCACTAAAAGAGCAACACAAGCATGACCCTGCGTCCTTTTCAGGATGTCATTCCGCTTGTGCGTTTCTGGATGCAGTCGTTCCCTGGCACCAGCAGACGGCCAAAATAGTTGCCTCTCGTGCTTGGGCATTTAGCACGCTGAGGCAGCTTTTGAGAATAATTCATGTTCCCATTGCGGAAATATGACTATGGCAGCGTTTAGATCAAAACTCGCTTACCTCAAGGGAGGTGCAGTCCTCTCGCCTATGCCCTGAACTAGCATCTATTCTGGACCTCAGAGTAGACCTACTTCAGTGCATGGCCAGGGTGATCTTAGGATCTCTGTTAGGGCTTCCCCGCAGAGAAAATCTCTGGGGGTCCCTCCCACCTCACAAGGGCTGTCGCCATTGGAGCCCTCAGGAGGAGCGTACTGGTCCTTCTCATGGACGACCAGTCGTCTCCTTTGGGGCTCCGCCTGACGATCAGATGTCAATCGCAGCATCGGAGAGGGAGCTTCAGTCCTCTGGAGATGAGGATTCGTCAGAGTTACCTTCTTCGGGGAGTGTAACCCAGATGCTTTCCGGGTATCCAGAATGGATACTTGGATAATGGATAATGCCATGGGTAATGGATGCTTTCCCGGGCCTCTGAGAAGGTTGGGCTTGCGTGAAACCCTCTACCACGTCCCGAACCATCCCGGTTGGACGATTGGTTTCTCGGGATGGGCCGTGCTGGTTCTCAGTGCACCGCCCCGGTACCTTTCTTCCCGGAGGTGCATGAGGAACTTACTTGGACGTGGACGACACCGTATAGTGCCAGAAGCCGCCCTAGTGGCTCCTCCCCCCTCACCTCCCTCGACAGTGGGGCAGCTAAGGGGTATGTGGATATACCCCCTGTGGAGCGTGCCATTGCATTGCAGCTGTGTCCAGCATCCGCTTCCTCTTAGTGGGGTAATCCACGCCTCCCGTCCAGGGCTTGTAGGTTTTCGTCCAGTCTCTCGGCAAAGGCTTACAAAGCCTGTGGACAGGCTGCTTCTGCCCTCCATGCCATAGCGCTCTTCCAGGTCCACCAGGCCCAGGCACTCATGGACATGAACGAGGGTGGTTCTGACCCAGAGCTCCTCTGGGAGCCCCGTGTGGCAACCGACCTTGCTCTCCGGGTGACAAAAGAAACTGCACGTTCTGTTGGTCAGGCAATGTCCACCTTGGTGGTCCAGAAGTGGCACCTTTGGCTCAACCTGGCCGATTTGAGGGAAACCGATAAATATCAGTTCCTGGATGCCTCTCTGTCCCAGGTTGGGTTGTTCGGCGACGCGGTTGAGAGCTTTGCCCAGCAGTTCTCGGCCGCACAGAAGCAGACGGAGGCCATCTGAAACATCCTGCCACGGCGGACCGCTGCTGCTTTTTCCACCAGTCCGCTGGCCACAGACTCTCAGTACCCTCGTTACCAAGGTCGGCTTCCGCTCCCACTAAGCCTCAGCAGTAGCCACCATCCAGGGCCTCAGCGTGGAGTAAGCCACAGGAAGCCGACCCCGCCCATCCAGGCCGCTGCCAAACCAGGAGGCAAGCGAAGGTGCAAACCACCCTGAGACGGGCAATCCAGAGGTGGATTAAGTTGCTCTTCAGGAGATGGTGAACGCACCACTCCTTCCCCTGGTGGAGGGCCGGGCAGAGAATATTTTGTTTCCTTTTCTTTTTGTTCCAATTTCAATTTCAACAAAAGAGCAATTTCTGAAACCTTGGGGTCCCAAGAGGATGCGCTTGGCGGTCGATGACGCTATGCCTTGTCAACTTTAAGACCCTCTTTCATCACCAGAGAGCAGTAGTGGCTGTGTCCCGGACACACTGACGCCTCCGCACACTCACTCTGCCCTTCGACGGATGAAGGTATGTGTTGCACCACGCACTCAGACCCCACTCTGGGCCGCTATGCCTTCCGAGTTGGGTCCTTGCATTCCGCCAAGCTGCCCCACCCCGGTACGTCTGTGGTGCCTTTGGTCCCACTTGCACGGTGTCTGGGAGCCTGGCTAGCGCTTCCCAGCCCGTCTCGCTGGCTCATCAGCACTATCAGACTCGGCTATGCAATTCAGTTTGCCCGGCGCCCACTTGTCTTCAAGGGCATTCTTTTCACCCTTATTCTGGCGGACAATGCCCCTGTGCTCAGGGCAGAGATTGCAGTCATACTGGCCAAGGACGCAATCGAGCCGGTCCCTCCAGCCGTTATGAAGACTGGCTCCTACAGCCCGTACTTCATTGTACCCAAGAAAGGCGGTGAGTTACGGACAATCTTGGACCTGCGTGTCCTGAACCGGTCCCTTCACAGGCTGCAGTTCAAAATACTTATGCAGAAACGCATTTTCAGATGCATCCGTCCCCAAGATTGGTTTGTAGCGATCGACCTGAAGCGATCGACCTGTACTTTCATGTCTCAATTCTCCCTCAACACAGACCGTTTCTTCGCTTTGCATTCGAGGGACGGGCATATCAGTACAAAGTCTTACCCTTCGGGCTGGCCCTGTCGCCCCGCGTCTTCACGAAAGTCGCGGAGGCGGTCATTGCTCCCATGTGCGAGCGCGGTGTTCGCATTCTCAACTACCTCGACGACTGGCTCATTCTGGCCCAGTCGAGAGAGCAGTTGTGCGAACACAGGGAAATGGTGCTCAGTCACCTCAGCCACCTAGGGCTTTGGGTCAACTGTGAAAAGAGTAAACTCGCCCCCTGGGCAGAGGATCTCTTTTCTCGGTATGGCGTTGGACTCGATCAACATGACAGCGCACCTCACAGAGGCCCGTGTCCAGTCAGTGTTGAGCTGTGTGAGCACGCTCAGATGCAGAACAGCGGCACCACTGAAACTTTTCATCATCAACTGCTCGAGTTGTTAGCAGTACATCTTGCGCTGAGCCACTTCAAAACGCAGCTACTAGGCAAGCACTGTGACCGTTGCATACATCAACCGCCGAGGTGGTCTACGCTCCCGCCGCATGTCACAACTCGCCCACCATCTCCTCCTCTGGAGTCAGAAGCATCTGGGGTCGCTTTGTGCCGTTTACATTCTGGGCCTGCTCAACCGTGCAGCCGACGAGCTCTCACGGCAGCAGGTACTACCGGGAGAATGGCGACTCCATCCCCTGATGGTCCAGCTGATTTTCAGGTGCTCCGGGACCGTACAGGTAAATCTGTTGTCCGCTCCGGACACATCTCACTGCACGGAGAGAATTCTACATTGGAATTCAACCAAGCCATGTAATAACAAAAGTTAACAAATACAGTTAATGCATTTACGATGTTAACTAATGGGACCTTATTGTAAAGTATTACCAACAATAATTTTTTTTTTTTATTTAAAAAATAAATCACAGGCAGTTTGACAGAGAGAAAATATAAAGCTAGTATATAATGCTGACACCTGTGATGTCACTAATAACAATCAAATATAACAAACAAATATATACTATGTTACATGTTTAAAGATGTAAACGGGATGATTGCGCAACATTTACTTGAGATACTGTTGTTATGTGTGCGAGTAGCAGAAACAAACAGGAAGACCAGAATTAAAGTTGAAAACGTTTTAATTGAAGAGGTATAAATGATGTTACAAAAACACAAGTCAAGTCAAGTCAAGTCAACTTTATTTATATAGCGCTTTTCACAATACAGTTTGTATCAAAGCAGCTTCACAGTATTAAATAAAATAGTACATCAGTGTTTGTTTCTAGTGTAAAACGTCCACGTTTGGTAATGCTGATCAATAGTATTGTTGATTGATTAATTAAATTAAGTATCCCCAACTGAGCAAGCCAAAGGCAACAGTGGCAAGGAACCGAAAAACTCCATCAGGTGACCTAATGGAGAAAAAAAAAAACCTTGGGAGAACCCAGGCTCAGTCGGGGGCCAGTTCTCCTCTGGCGTTTATGAACTAGAGACCGGATTTAACTGTAAGATTAAAAATATTATATAAATGCCTGGCTGAAGAGATGCGTCTTTAATTTAGTTTTAAACTGGGAGAGCGAGTCTGAGCAACGAACAGTATCAGGAAGGCTATTCCAGAGTTTTGGAGCTAAATGTGAAAATGACCTCCCTCCTTTGGTTGATCTAGATATCCTAGGTATGACCAAAAGCCTCGAATTTAGTGATCTTAAAGAGCGCGATGGATTATAGGGCGATAGAAGATCCTATAAATAAACTGGAGCTAAGCCGTTTAGGGCTTTATAAGTCAGTAGCAATACCTTGTAATTAATACGGAACTTTATAGGTAACCAATGCAGTGATGATAAAATTGGTGTTATATGGTCAAATTTTCTCGATCTAGTAAGAACTCTAGCGGCTGCATTTTGGACTAACTGTAGCTTGTTTATTGAGGATGCAGGACAACCAGCTAATAAAGCATTACAGTAATCTAGTCTCGAGGTCATGAACGCATGAACTAACTTTTCTGCATCAGAAACAGATAGCATATTACGTAGCTTAGCAATGTTTCTAAGGTGGAAAAAGGCTGTTTTTGTAACATATGAAATATGATTTTCAAAAGACAGGTTGCAGTCAAGTATAACACTCAGGTCTTTTACTGTAGAGGATAAAGTAACAGGACATCCTACTATGTTAAAGTTGTATTGTGAGAGGTTTTGTGGGCGGTTTTTTGAACCGATAAGTATTACCTCTGTCTTGTCTGGATTTAATAAAAGAAAATTGCGCGTCATCCAATATTTTATATCTTTAACACACTCTGTCAATTTGGATAATTTAGCGTTTTCATCCGGCCGTGATGAAATCTATATTTGAGTGTCATCAGCATAACAATGGAAACTAATTCCATGTTTCCTTATAATATTTCCAAGTGGCAGCATATATATTGAGAATAATAGAGGGCCTAACACAGATCCTTGCGGCACTCCATAGTTTACTGGAGTTATGATCGATTTTTCTCCATTTAAATAGACAAAATGGTATCGGTCAGATAGGTATGATCTGAACCAGCTTAATGCTTGTCCTTGAACACCAGTATAATTTTGTAGTCGATCTAAGAGTATTGTGTGATCTATAGTATCGAACGCAGCACTAAGATCAAGTAAAACTAGTATTGAGATACAGCCTTGGTCAGAAGCTAAGAGTAAATCATTTGTGATTTTAACGAGCGCAGTTTCAGTGCTATGGTGCGGCCTGAAACCAGACTGAAACTTTTCATAGATGTATCGGTCAGATAGGTATGATCTGAACCAGCTTAATGCTTGTCCTTGAACACCAGTATAATTTTGTAGTCGATCTAAGAGTATTGTGTGATCTATAGTATCGAACGCAGCACTAAGATCAAGTAAAACTAGTATTGAGATACAGCCTTGGTCAGAAGCTAAGAGTAAATCATTTGTGATTTTAACCCTCTGAGGTCTGAGCTGTTTTCTGGGCCCTGGAGGTGTTCTGACATGCTCTGACATTTCTGGTTATTTCTGTTACTTGTGACATTTTCATGGCTAAAGTCTAATTACACTGTATTCAGCACAAACTCTGCTACAATAATATATCAGCAGCATGTATGTAAAAGTTTGTAGTTTTGAGATAATGACATTTATGCGTGGTTTTTGAAAATACAAAAAAAAATTCTCACTGAAATAAGGCCATGAAACCCATACTGATTATTTCTTCACAAGACTTTTGAAAATTGTATGACGTAGCCTAGAATATTTGCTGCAAAACTATGTGAAAATCACCCTGACTGCTCATTCAGATAAGACAATATATTGATTTAAAAATTTTACGACGTGTTTTGTGTGAAAAAGCCTTATGCGAGAGCTCATTAATATGTAAGCTTTTCTCACCTGAGAAAGACAAAGAACCTCCCCTAACGGCCCTATTAGGAGCTATCAGGCCCCTATCATTCTGAGCAACCTTGCACAATACTGTAAATGAGGAGATTTAAAAAATAATGGCTTTTAAATTGTTTGGATTTATTTACAACACAACATAATCCAAAGATACACAACAAATGCCAAAAAAGCACTTCAAAGACAGAGACCTTTGTGCCATTCCTAAAAACATTGTACATACCTTTCATTTCCAAGATTTTCACTTTACCATGTTCACGTACTGAGACTCATGTGAATGTTGAAGTCCTCAGTGGCATCTGGGACCTGAAAAAAAAAAAAGTGAACATACTGATATCAAGAGAAAGGCCTGCACGATTTTGGAAATAAATATTAGATTTTTCTGGTTAAAATTGCTTTTTAAAATTCCTTTTTAAAATTCACAGAATACACACACACACACACGTTTCCAACGATATATAATATAATGAACACCAGGTTTGTTGTGCCTTGTAGGCATAAGGTATATGCGCAGTGCGGATAAAATAATAATAACAATAAATAACCTATAGCAGCCTATAAATCTTCCAAAAGAAGCTAGAGAAAAATATATTGATTATCATGTTACTTCAAATGTTTCCATCCGTTATGATGATATGAAATGAGATAATAATAAAAACATGAAGCCGTTTGGTGCGTTTTGCTTTCATCCAAAATATGATACATTCAAACGCGATCGCTTGCAAAATATGATACATTCAAACGCGATCGCTTGCAAAATATGATACATTCAAACGCGATCACTCTCAAATATAAAACATTATGGTTACCATAAACATATCTATGTTTGAGCAGATATCCACAAACACAGTAAACACATATGATACATTCAAACGCGATCGCTTGCAAAATATGATACATTCAAACGCGATCGCTTGCAAAATATGATACATTCAAACGTGATCGCTTGCAAAATATGATACATTCAAACGCGATCACTCTCAAATATAAAACATTATGGTTACCATAAACATATCTATGTTTGAGCAGATATCCACAAACACAGTAAACACGGGTCTAAATATTATAATATTCCCCATATATCTAGCAACAGTTCAGCTGCAACGTGACATTTATGCAACAATAACAAACTAGGCTATGTAAGAATTTCTTACCTTATCTTTCTTGTCTTCAAATCGCGTTCTTCTTCTTCTGAGGTAGCCTAAATCCAATGTAAGCTCAGGCACGTCTTTCAAACTCGACGAAAAGTGAAGTGAAGTGTTTTGTTGTTGAGGTAACGAGCGCGTTCGCGTTCCATGTGGAGATTTGCATGTGAATATCTTTTGCGCGAGTAGGCGTGGCCAAATTAACTGTAATGAGCAAGCGTTTGAGAAGCTGGACATCTTGTTGGTTTTATACAAATTACTTAAACAGAGAATATTTGTTTTCGTTTTGAATCCGATCATTTAAAAGTACACACTTAAATGTTTATAAAGGTATATGGCTCATAAATGTGTGACAAGTATTCGCTGAGTTTTGTTTCAGTTTATAGACGTGCTCAAGAAAAAAAAGTTCACCGCGACGGAGAGGCAGAAAGCACACCCTGTTTATTTTCTTTATTTTACAAAAGCACAATGTTTTGATTTGATTGTAAGTGGACACATACAAAAGGAGAAATATCACAGATTCTTTTTTTATATTTCTTTTTTCTGTATGACCATAAATGATGGAGTAATTTAAGTTTATAGTGCTACAATGTGGAGAAAATCCGGCAAAACGCGTCGGCGCGTTTGTCGACCTCAGAGGGTTAACAAGCGCAGTTTCAGTGCTATGGTGCGGCCTGAAACCAGACTGAAACTTTTCATAGATGTCATTTTCTTGTAAGAAAGAGCCTAGTTGGGCAGACACAACTTTTTCTAGTATTTTAGACATAAAAGGAAGATTTGAAATGGGTCTATAATTTGCTAGGTTATTTGGGTCTAATTGTGGTTTCTTAATGAGTGGTTTTATAACTGCCAGTTTAAATGTTCTTGGAACATGACCTAAAGATAAAGATGAGTTAATAATATTGAGGAGAGGCTCTTCCACTATAGGTAACACTTCTTTCAGTAGTTTAGTTGGTATGGGATCTAATAAACATGTTGTTGTTTTAGAGGAAGTGATAAGTTTATTTAACTCTATTTGTTCTATAGTTGTAAAGCACTGTAATTGTTCTTGTGGGGTGATAATTGAGGCTGAATTATAAGGCGCGATTGAGGATTGAACGTTTACAATTGTGGTTCTGATGTTTTCTATTTTCTCAGTGAAGAAGTTCATGAAATCATTACTACTAAACTGTAACGGAATATTTTGTTCAGGTGACGCTTGTTTATTTGTTAGTCTAGCCACGATGTTAAATAAAAACCTAGGATTGTTTTGGTTATTTTCTATTAGTTTGCGGAGGTGCTCAGCCCTGGCCGCTTTTAGGGCCTTTTTATAACGTGACGTACTGTCTTTCCAAGCGATTCTAAAAACCTCTAAATTAGTTTGTTTCCATTTATGCTCTAAATTACGGGTTTCTCTCTTTAGAACACGCGTAGTATTGTTGTACCATGGTGCTTTAATTTTCTCTCTGACCTTTTTTAGTCTAATAGGTGCAACAATATCCAATTTTCCAGAGAGAATGGTGCTCATAGTGCTGGTTAGTTCCTCTAGTTCATCTGTTTGTTTGGGTTCAGGCAGCAGCTGAGACAGATTAGATAAGCAATTTGAGAAATTATCTATGGTGGATGGAAGGATTGTTCTGCCTAATCGATAACGCGGCGCAGCATGATATATTACAGCAGTACGTAATATGCAAGTTACCATGTAATGGTCAGTTACATCATCACTTTGTGGAATGATATCTATATCGGTTGGATCGGTTCCATGTGATATAATTAAATCGAGTGTTTGATTAAAACGATGAGTTGGTCCGGTAACGTTTTGCTTAACCCCAAAGGAGTTTAATAAATCTATAAACGCAGCCCCTAACGCATCATTTTGATTATCTACGTGTATGTTAAAATCTCCAACAATTAATGCTTTATCGACATTGACCAATAGGTCTGAGAGAAAATCTGCAAATTCTTTTAGGAAATCAGCGTAAGGCCCTGGGGGTCTATATACGGTAGCCAAGGCTAAAGATAATAGGGATGTTTTTCTAGCATCTAAGAGCGTAACATTTAGTACAAGTACTTCAAATGAAATAAACTTATAACCCGTTTTCTGAGTAACACTAAGAAAATCTCTATAGATTGTTGCAATACCGGCGCCACGACCAATCAGACGGGGCTCATGCTTATAGGAGTATCCTGATGGAGTAGACTCATTTAGACCGAAATAATCATTTGGTTTAAGCCAGGTTTCAGTAAGGCAAAGTACATCGATGCTATTATCTGTGACTATTTCATTTACAATAACTGCCTTAGGTGTGAGTGATCTAATGTTTAAAAGACCTAGCTTTAGAAATTTTTTTTGTTTACTAATAGCAACATTTTCTGTTTTAATAACAATTCGATTTTTCCTAGATCCTGCAGTAGATTTATTATTTGATCGCACTAAACGAGGAATAGACACAATTTCTATGCAATGTTCTACACTAGTATTTATATCAGTTAATTTGGTGCAGCAGAGACTATAATTTGGACTTTTGGTTACTAGTCAAAAGGTATTTAACATTTTGGAGATGTTATCCGACAGAAGATCCGCTCCGAATCTGCTTGGGTGTAAGCCATCAGCATGGAAAAGCCTAGGACGCTCCCAAAACAGATTCCAATTATTTACAAAGAGCAGTTTCTGCTCATTGCACCATGACGTTAACCATTCATTTAGCGCGAATAATCTACTAAACTTATCATGTCCTAGACGGTACGTGGGAAGCCGTCCTGACACAATGATCGTAATATCAGGCGATGTGCTGCGTACCGTATCGATCAGATTCCTGAAGTCTTTCTTCAGAACTTCCGTCTGGCGCAGCCTGATGTCGTTCACTCCCGCGTGCAGGACAACAGTTGCGACGCGCTCGTTCAGAATCTCGGGAACGCGAGCAGCGATTTCAGAAACATCCTTGTAATTAATACGGAAATATCCAGGCTTCGTGGTGGCGTGTTGGAGCCGGAGTGAACGAGACCATGGCTGATCGCGACCTCGGCGCTCGGGACCAATGTTAAGTAACGCACGGAGTAGACGAGGTCGGAATCAGCGGGTTAGTAACGTTAATCTCTGATTTGTGTGCATCGGCGCGTGATGTTTCAAGAGCTAACCGCCGGTCTATCAGTTCGGCTTGTCTCACTAAAAAGTCGTGGATCTGTTTCTCAACAGTTTCCAGCTCAGACTGCACCGCGTGCAGCTCAAATGTGTCCTCACCTGCACCAAAAGGTAGACTACTTACATCTGATATATTCGCCATTTTAACAGATGGACAGTAAGTTAGCAACGACGCTACTAGTGATGCTATCAATATTAATACTAATTTATGACTGAAGTCTTAGATATAATCCGTCTTTTTAGTGGTACGGGTGTAGAGTAAACGCACGATAGGCGAAAAATGTTTGTAAGTGAGTGTTGAGAAGACGCGTTCAGCCGTGATCCACGGACGTAACCTATAGTGATCCAACGCTGGGAGTATCCCAGTCACAGTCCGCGTTGTAACTATGAGGTTTGAGCAGTAGTGCTTCTCAGTGAGGAAAAGTAGAAAATGTTTGTTGTAAGTAAGTTTAAAGAGTAAAATCAAACGGCCCCAGATTATTGTTGTTCAACATTCACTCGTTGCTCTGTCTCTCCTCTTCCTGATTTGCATCAGTTATCATCTCAGTGCTCTCTCATTCGCTGTACAGCTGTCAATCATCTCACATGGTCCAATGTGACCATAATCCTGCCCTTCTGCATGACGTGGTCCTGTGTACACTTCCTCATTCTGAGCTCCGAGACAAACAAAAATAAACATCTCTTCACCTGAAACAAGAAGCTAATAAATGCACGATTTCAAGTATATGTGGTTTATGTGTGATTTTCGTGCGATTTGGGGTATTTTCATGTGAATAAAGAATGTTTACAGTATAAATGCTCAGCGGCTCCAGTGCGTCATCGACAGTAGGGGCGGGGCCAGGAGCTCAGCGGCTCCAGTGCGTCATCGACAGTAGGGTCGGGGTCAGGAGCTCAGCGGCTCCAGTGCATCATCGACAGTAGGGGCGGGGCCAGGAGCTCAGCGGCTCCAGTGCGTCATCGACAGTAGGGGCGGGGCCAGGAGCTCAGCGGCTCCAGTGCGTCATCGACAGTAGGGGCGGGGCCAGGAGCTCAGCGGCTCCAGTGCGTCATCGACAGTAGGGGCGGGGCCAGGAGCTCAGCGGCTCCAGTGCGTCATCGACAGTAGGGGTGGGGTCAGGAGCTCAGCGGCTCCAGTGCGTCATCGACAGTAGGGGCAGGGCCAGGAGCTCAGCGGCTCCAGTGCGTCATCGACAGTAGGGGCGGGGCCAGGAGCTCAGCGGCTCCAGTGCGTCATCGACAGTAGGGGTGGGGCCAGGAGCTCAGCGGCTCCAGTGCGTCATCGACAGTAGGGGCGGAGTCAGGAGCTCAGCGACTCCAGTGCGTCATCGACAGTAGGGGCGGGGCCAGGAGCTCAGCGACTCCAGTGCGTCATCGACAGTAGGGGCGGGGTCAGGAGCTCAGCGGCTCCAGTGCGTCATCGACAGTAGGGGCAGGGGCCAGGAGCTCAGTGGCTCCAGTGCGTTATCGACAGTAGGGGTGGGGTCAGGAGCTCAGCGGCTCCAGTGCGTCATCGACAGTAGGGGCGGGGTCAGGAGCTCAGCGGCTCCAGTGCGTCACTAACAGTAGGGCAAAAAATCCTGAACACAGCAAAGGTGAAAAACTGTTTAACGGACTCCACAATTCAGTACTTCACAGTTTACCGTCTTTGTAATGTGTTTTAGCAAGACATTTCTAACATTTATAATGTGTTTAGATTTTATCTTATATAATTGCCATTACAGGGACTTTAAGCTCAAGCTGAATAATGTGTCAAGTGTTGATTTAAAAATCTTGCTTTCCCCTGTTGTTTGATTTCATGGAAATAGACACCAGTGATTTTGCCAAGAGATCTCTTATTTATTTAATTATATAAGACATAGGAAGAAGAGACAATGGACCAAGCGAAGGTCTTGATTCAACAGCCTTTACATCTCTTCTTGATTTTCGGACAAAGAAGCTCAGTCTTATATCGCTAACCAAGAAAAAACGTATCACCATAGGAACACATACATTCAGCAGAGGAACATCTGGTTTCCATTAACGTTGAAATGTATATCCCCTTATGCTATGCTTGTATAAACACTGACTATACATCTCAGTCTCTAACTCAGCACACAAAGTCTCCCAAAGTCTCTCTCTTCCACATCTTCACAAAATACTGTGATTACAAATGATTATAAATGTATATAAAAAGTATAAAAGAGATACATAATACTACTGATTATGAATATTAATAAAAAGTAATAATAATACTAAAAACAACATTAAATGATGAAATTTGAGTCTTCAGTCCCTCCTCTGGAACTACGTCAGTCAGTTCCACACCATCACTCCACCAGTGGCCACCTAATGAAGCGATAATGAAGGAAGTACAAACAGACCAAGACATAAAAATAGAGACAGAAGAATAGAAACAGAAAAGGAAACAAAAAAAAACAAACAAAAAAAAACAACAAACAACCCCAACCCATGTCATGTCCCTGTATACTATGTGTTATTTTAACGTCTATGTGTAAGCATTTAAAAATGAACCCCAATCATCTAAGAAAAGAAAAACTAATACATCTTCTACCAGTGCCTTGACTCGTTAATTATTTAACTCCTCAAGTTCCTGGCCAAAACAAACTAAAATAAATGTTGATGTTAAAAGATCCTATTTCTTGGGGTTGAAAATCAGTAAGCGGGTGTTCATTGTTTGTGAGGTTGTGTTTTGTAAGTAGTGTAGAATGTGAAAGATCTCCTATCTCACACCATATGTCTCCTTCTTGGCTCTATCCATTTGGTTAGTAATAACCAATTTAACAGATTTGGTACTTTTCCTTCTAATAACACATATGATGAGGTTTATTGCTAACAGAATCACCAAGACTCCTACCAAAACTATCAATTCCGACCATGATAGATTTCCTGGAATTTGCGTTAATTTTCTCTCAGACAACAATTTAGCTATTCCATTCGCTACAATAACATGACCCATTGCTTGAATTCCCTCCTCTTGAGCTGCCTTAACACTTCCTTTAACTCTCTTAACCATTTCAAAGAGTTCATAATTCCTCTCCTCTACCAAATCATTATTCCACCACTGTGGATCTAGCTGCAACAATTGCACATGTGGAACATGAATTCCACCCAAGTGAAGAGGACAGAGAATCTCAACGCAAAATGGATCAAGAGGAATTGGACATAACTTCCCTCCATATATCATACTTTCACTTATTCCATCATGTAATATACACCACTGTGCTTCTGACACCTGCCATGCACCAGTGGCTTGATCTAAAGGAACA
The DNA here is from genome assembly GCA_022829085.1 of Abramis brama. Lineage (NCBI taxonomy): Eukaryota > Metazoa > Chordata > Actinopteri > Cypriniformes > Leuciscidae > Abramis > Abramis brama. The sequence continues at coordinate 61,786,182 of CM040767.1, forward strand.
ACTTCCCAAACTGCGGATCCATTAAGAGATAAACTGAACATTGTAGAACATGAGCAAATTCTCATGTTCCTCAACACAACAGTCTATGGTAGAAATCATTGGTGTATCACCTTCAGCCTAATATCCATTCTTTCCTAATCTAGTCACTGAATTTCCTTGTCTAACCCCCATTGATTGGAATTGTCTAACTGTCATAATATTGCGTTTCCCATATTGAGGCCATACTATAAACAAAGGTAATGTTCCAGAACCTGACAACAAATTTTCATTAATGGCAATTTTAACTAATGGGACAAGTCAAATTAAGTTGATTACCAAAAAGCACTAACAAAGATTCTGCTATTCGATCAGGAACTTGACCCATTCGAATAACTTGTATATCCTCTACCATTTGATACTTCAAATTTTGAGCCAGAAATAAACATGCTGCACGATGCGTCTCAAAATTAGACGATTTCGTTAATGTATCTGCCAATTCCTTCGCTGCGTTATTAAGATGCTCACCTGCTGCTATAATATGTAGAGAACCTTGAAGAACCTCAGTGAGTCCTTTCCCAGTCATTGTTCCCACCCACTGAGTGTATTCGCTTAGTTGGTTCATTTGAGCAGTTTTACTAATTGAATTGACAGAACCAAATACCCCCGCTATGTCTCCCCATAAACTCCGAGATTTTCGATTTCGACTTCTCAGAGGATCTTCAGAGATATAATATTTAATTTCTTTTTCCAACCAACTCTGAATTTTTGTGAAATTTCCACAATAGGACTGATCAAAAACAGTAAGAAGAGATATCAAGTTATAATTAATGCGTTGTTGCACCATGTAGGCTTCATTTATCAAAGTTTTGGTTTCTTTTGCTAACAAGATACCATGAGCTGGTGCAGTAGTTGTACTTTGGCATTTTAGCTTTGTTTGTCTTTTCCGCAGAAAAATAAAAACACCTTCCAATTTCCCCAGTTTCTAGTTCAATATCACAATAGTCATTCTCATCTTCCGAATGCCAAACTCTTACGTAATTTCCCTTGAATCTTGTTGTCCCTGAAGTAGTATCCCTTAGAAACCCCTCACATGGTAACACTATGGGATAGATACAGCCTTGAGCTAATGAATCCCATATTGTAAGCATGTGGGTCTGATTCAAAATGAAGTTCATTTCCACATTAGTAGATGTTATGAGGTCTAACCCCACGATTTCACATTGTTCTCTTGAACAAATTTCTCGTCTTTGAGCACTACCAGAATACCCCCCATCTTTCACCGGCCAAATTATTCTGCTTTTGTAACATTGATGATGAAAGTTACATCCACCAAGATGCCCTCACAATATTTAGCAAGGTCTTTATCATTACGTGGCACCCAATCCCATAATCCCCAATTGGAAATAAAGGGAAGAGTAAAATGTTGGCCAGATTTCAGAGTTGCATTCCGAGTGATTTCTTGAACTCGAGGAGTCCATAAAGCTTGGCTTTCTTGGTAAATGCCAAGTAAGATTAAAAACAAGCATACCATTGTCGTTGGGTATCGAGAATAACTTGCAACCATCTCTAATCAATGTCAATGAACTTGATTCCTGAAACGAAAGCAGAAAAATAATTAATCATTACTCTTTCCAGTCTTTAAAGTTAATGGATGAACATTGCTCAATCTCAGGCCGTAAGCCATCATCATTTTGTTCATTCACTAAGCACGGTTTTACTTGTGACCAATGATACCATCTATCTGTCCCTACACCCTTCCCTCTAAGGCAAATACTTGTGTCAGTTGTTAAGAGTATCTCATATGGTCCCTCCCATCTAGGTTATAATCCTTTCCTAGAAATACGTTTGACCATAACAAAACTACCTAACTCAGGAATGTGTGGAATGTCAATAGTGGTATGTTTTTCATCCCATTGCTGTTGAGCTTCTCGCACTTTCTTATTATTGTCTTTGGTAACAGTCAGATCCATAATTACGAGCTGGTGTACATCGCAGCATGTCTCTGTTTGGCTGGGCTGATTTAGACCTTGTTATTATTGGAGCTGCTTGTGCAGATGCAATGTACATTTTGTCAACTGGACCTCCATTTGATCTCGAAGCTTGAGGCTGTGTCAGAGGTTTAGATGAACTTGTACACTCACCTAAAGGATTATTAGGAACACCTGTTCAATTTCTCATTGATGCAATTATCTAATCAACCAATCACATGGCAGTTGCTTCAATGCATTTAGGGGTGTGGTCCTGGTCAAGACAATCTCCTGAACTCCAAACTGAATGTCAGAATGGGAAAGAAAGGTGATTTAAGCAATTTTGAGCGTGGCATGGTTGTTGGTGCCAGACGGGCCGGTCTGAGTATTTCACAATCTGCTCAGTTACTGGGATTTTCACGCACAACCATTTCTAGGGTTTACAAAGAATGGTGTGAAAAGGGAAAAACATCCAGTATGCGGCAGTCCTGTGGGCGAAAATGCCTTGTTGATGCTAGAGGTCAGAGGAGAATGGGCCGTCTGATTCAAGCTGATAGAAGAGCAACTTTGACTGAAATAACCACTCGTTACAACCGAGGTATGCAGCAAAGCATTTGTGAAGCCACAACACGCACAACCTTGAGGCGGATGGGCTACAACAGCAGAAGACCCTACCGGGTACCACTCATCTCCACTACAAATAGGAAAAAGAGGCTACAATTTGCACAAGCTTACCAAAATTGGACCGTTGAAGACTGGAAAAATGTTGCCTGGTCTGATGAGTCTCGATTTCTGTTGAGACATTCAGATGGTAGAGTCAGAATTTGGCATAAACAGAATGAGAACATGGATCCATCATGCCTTGTTACCACTGTGCAGGCTGGTGGTGGTGGTGTAATGGTGTGGGGGATGTTTTCTTGGCACACTTTAGGCCCCTTAGTGCCAATTGGGCATCGTTTAAATGCCACGGCCTACCTGAGCATTGTTTCTGACCATGTCCATCCCTTTATGACCACCATGTACCCATCCTCTGATGGCTACTTCCAGCAGGATAATGCACCATGTCACAAAGCTCGAATCATTTCAAATTGGTTTCTTGAACATGACAATGAGTTCACTGTACTAAAATGGCCCCCACAGTCACCAGATCTCAACCCAATAGAGCATCTTTGGGATGTGGTGGAACGGGAGCTTCGTGCCCTGGATGTGCATCCCACAAATCTCCATCAACTGCAAGATGCTATCCTATCAATATGGGCCAACATTTCTAAAGAATGCTTTCAGCACCTTGTTGAATCAATGCCACATAGAATTAAGGCAGTTCTGAAGGCGAAAGGGGGTCAAACACAGTATTAGTATGGTGTTCCTAATAATCCTTTAGGTGAGTGTATATTGTTCAGGCAAAGCTGGATAGATTGGTTTGTAAGGTGGAGGTGTTACTGTAGTTGCAGAATTCACTGGTGCTTGTGAATATTTCCTTTCAGCTTCAGTTATTATATTTGTCCAATCTGGATCAAACAAATCATCATTGGTTGTATTTTCTCCATCTGAACATTTAATAGACATGATTTTGTTCAACTTATTAAATGCTTCAATTTGAGGCTTCATTACTTCAGAAAGTGGAACTGGACCTCCATTTAGATCGCAACAAATTCCAACTTGTTTCACAATCCAATGAGCTGCCAATATTGGGAATGCTTGTGATTTTATCTTGTCTTTTTGAGACTCGAACCAGCGAAACTGTGCATCCATAGTAGTATTTATATCTAGTCCTCTTCTCAAAAGCTTAGCTTGTTTCTTGCTCTTTCTTTCAAGGTACCAAGCCGAAATTGTTCTGCTGTTACAGCCACTTTCTGCCATCTTGCAAAGTTTTATCACTCTGTGTCGATGCACTCAGACAGCAGGACTGTGTGTGTCTGTGAGTGTGAATGTGTGTGTCTCTCAGGGTGGGGCTATCGCTACTCTGCTTCTCTCTCTCTCTCCCTCTGTATGTGTGTGCGCTCAGAACTGCAAGCCTATGTATGTGTGTGTATGCATATGTGCATATATGTGTGTGTCTCAGAGACTGCCCTTCTTCTCTCTCTCTCTCTCCCTTCTCTAAACTACAGTATATGTGTGTGTGAAGGTACAGGAGAAAATTCTAAAGGGAGGGGCTGCCTCACTCTCTTTCCCTCTTTTTCACTTCACAGAACAAAAGAAAATTTTAAAGAAAAGTTAACTCCAATGTTTTTCAGTATTTCTTCTCTTTTCTTTTTACCCTAGTTTATCTTAGATTAATTTCTTTGTGTTTTTTTCTTTTTTCTTTAAGCTTACTCGGATCAGTATCCTCAAATATCTGAACAGCTTTACGGTGAAAGTCAGGATGCACGCAATCCTAGCTAGTTTTATACTTGTATTACTCCAGCGTGATACAATGTTTTAGAGCCTAATCTGCCATCATTAATATGCAGCCTCGCCACATTTAACCGCTCATGTCAATCAAGTATTGCTTGTGTTTCACCTCCTCGCCTCCTTCTGAGTACGAATCTTCCGTGTTGGATATATTTTAGGGATTACTCTGCCATCATTTTTACAGTCCCGCCATATCCCCAAACACCAAACAGTGACAACCAAGCAAAATTTCTAGCTTAACCATCTTACAGCTAATTCTCCCAAATTTTTGACTAGATGGTCTTTTTTCTAAAAAAGATCCATCTCAATCCCAGCATATCAAATAATTTTAGAGGTTTACTTTTCAGAGAAACTTAAATAAGCCAAATTAAATTGAATTATTTTTATTTTTTATTTTTATTATACTATGTCTTATATTCATTGGCAAAACCACAGGTTCCTTAAACAACACAGTTCTTTTCAGCAGTTACAGTCATTGTCTCTAATCATCAGGCAGACTTAGAACTTTTATATAAAGGAAAAAGTCTTACCTTGAGACAAATGCCTGGATATACTATCCTGTTCGTGAGTGACGCCAAATTGTTGATTTAAAAATCTTGCTGTCCCCTGTTGTTTGATTTCATGGAAACAGACACCAGTGATTTTGCCAAGAGATCTCTTATTTATTTAAAGGAGAACTTGGTAACTTTTTTAACTTAATAAAACTGTCTAGAAATCATTTGGATGGTTAAACAACTTGTTCTGGTGATATTGGTGACTTTCCCCGCTCCCCCCAGCATTCCCAGGCGGAAAACCAACCTTGCAACTTGGGGACTACCGTCCCGGAAAGATAGAAATTGGAAGTCTTGTGAGAAGCGAGAACGAGAACGAGCGCGAAACACGAATTGCTTTACGGCAATTCGACATAGACACACACGCATGTATGATGTATTACCAGATTACCCACCTCGGCAGACATAGCTCCACACGATACAATTGGCTTGCTCCGATCAAAACAAACGCACATGAGCAGCGGTAGAGAGGGGGAAGAGGCCGCCGCAAGTGAGTTTTTTACGACCGTGTTGTGAAATATACGCCCCCCCACAGCTGTAGGGGGAGCTCGTGGGGAAAACATGCGACAACAAAAGGGAAAATCAGCGAAGAAGTGGCTAGAGTTTACTAGAGTTGCCGAGTTCTCCTTTAATTATATAAGACATAGGAAGAAGAGACAATGGACCAAGTGAAGGTCTTGATTCAACAGCCTTTACATCTCTTCTTGATTTTCGGACAAAGAAGCTCAGTCTTATACCGCTAACCAAGAAAAAAACGTATCACCATAGGAACACATACATTCAGCAGAGGAACATCTGGTTTCCATTAACGTTGAAATGTATATCCCCTTATACTATGCTTGTATAAACACTGAATATACATCTCAGTCTTTAACTCAGCACACAAAGTCTCCCAAAGTCTCTCTCTTCCACATCTTCACAAAATACTGTGATTACAAATGATTATAAATGTATATAAAAAGTATAAAAGAGATACATAATACTACTGATTATGAATATTAATAAAAAGTAATAATAATACTAAAAACAACATTAAATGATGAAATTTGAGTCTTCACAAGTCTTCTATAAATCAGTGTTTTTAACTGTGGATATTTTCACAGAGGTGGACAGATAAAGACCATCAGCAGTCTGGGGTGGACAGAAATGTTCATTATCAAACATAATAAATGAGTTTGACTATAAAGAACTGGACTGATTTACTGCTTACAACACAACTGTCTACAGTTAATTGTGCTTGATTGTAATTGAGGGAGTGCTGGAATAGATCAAGTAATACTGAGTGAATTTGACTATTTCTGTCTTATTCCTCGTCAGCAGGAATATTAATAGAAAAGAAGATCACACTACAGCTAGAAAATTACAGAAAATTAATAGCAAATTACAGTTTAGAGATCGTGTGTGATCAGGAGCTTTAGAGAAATACCAGTAAATCAGTCTTATTTACAGAGACCTCACAACTCTGAAACTGAAGGAAAAAATAGATTTAGCTCTAAACTAACTAAAAAGAATAATAATTTGTTTATAGTCTCTGCACAGGAGAGACTCTGTGTTGTTTCAAAACAAAGGAAAATATGTATTTATTGGTACTGGCCAAAACATGTTGTGAAATATCAGCATATGGAGTATCAGCAAAAACCCAATATGGTGCATCTCTAGTGTTTAGTGATGTATGAAGAACAGAGGATTGAACTATTATTCAGTCTGGAGAAATCCTTCACTAAGACACAGTATATTTCACTCACCCGGTTGTGTGTGTATCACTGTTGTTTCTCTCAGGACGCTGTTTCATGTCACACAGAGACACTGAGGAGTTACAACAATCAACCCCAAATCCAGCATATAGGGGTTCAGTGAATGTGGTGTTGAGTGTGTGTAAGTGTGTGAGTGTGTGTGTGTCAGAGACACTGTAGAAGGACAGAGTGCCGGCCGACACGTCCACATACACTCCTACTCTCTTAGAGGAGAAAGGGACGACAGGAATACCAGTTCTGTTCTTTTTGTGACGGACAGAGAATTCCAAATCAGAGCAGAACAGACTCCAGGATTTGTCATTTTTTCCAAACACACAGTCTTTACTCTGTCCTTTCCTGCTGATTCCTTTATATGTCACTGATATAACAGTAACAGGTCCGCTCCATTCAGCCTCCCAGTAACAGCGTCCAGTCAGACTCTCTCCACACAGAACCTGAGGAACACCATCAAATCTCTCAGGATGATCAGGATACGGCTGACGCTCATACACACTCTTCACTGTCCTGTTCTCATCAGACAGAATGAGTCGAGTGTGTGCTGTGTTTGGATCCAGTGTGAGATCACAGGCATCTGAACACAAGAAGAGAAACATTTCACTAAATGACACAAATCAACAATAAATCACTAAATGATTGTGTGTGTAGACCTACATTTGCGTAATCCTGCTGTCATTCTGAAATCTCCACAATGATCCACACTATAAAACAAACATGATTCATATTCATTTCTAAAGGAAACATAAGAAAGTGTGTGTGTGTGTGTTTGTGAACGCAAGAGTGTGTGTATTTGTGTGAGTGAGTGAGAGTGTGTCTGTGTGTGAGAGTGTGTGTGTGTGCGTGTGTGTGCAATGCATCATCCTCCTTTTGAACGCAAGTGTGTGTGTGTGTGTGTTTTGATGCACAAACAAAATTAATTATTGAATACACTAATAAAGTTGCCGGTGACTTTAACTGTAACGATAACCAGCTGGAGTGCCCTTGAGAGCCACCAGAGGGCACTCCACACCTGACTCTCATGTTCACTCACAGACTACATCTCCCATCATTCTCTGCCTGGACTCATCAGCACTCATTATCACATTCACCTGTATCTCATCTTCTTGTTTAGTTCACCCCATATAAGCCTGGTTCACCCCATCACTCACTGCGAAGTTTTGTATGTTGTTGCACTGCACTTCTGAGCGTTTTTCCCTGGTTTTGTGTCTCTTGGTTTTTGGATATCTTGCCCTGTTCCCTGGATTACTCTCTTGCCTCTGGTCCCTGGATTACTCTCTTGCCTCTGGTCCCTGCCTGTTTTGTTTGTTTGTTTTGTTTGTTTGTTTGGACTGCCTTCCAGTGTATGACCTATTGCTTGTTCTTTGGATTACCCCTAAATAAAGCTGCGTTTGGATCTTTACCTTCGAGTCTCGGAGCAGTTCGTAACAGAAAACTTCGCCATACCTAGATCCAGCAGCGATGCCATCAGATACAGCAGTACAAATCCTGCGTCTCCGTCAGGGGAATCGGCCGATTGAGAGGTATGTCGAGGAGTTTATTGAACTGGCAAATCTCACCTCAATGAACACAGAATGCCTTAAGATCTTTTTTCGGGGAGGGCTATCTGAACCGCTCAGTTCATTCATGCCCTTGCATGATCCTCACGAGACTTTGGAGCACTATATTGATCTGGCCCTTTTGTTAAGCGGATCATCGTTTACTGTGGGCGGGGTAGAGGAGGAGCTCCGTGAGCCTGCAGTATCCCCTCAGCCTGATCTTCTCCTCGTCAGCCCTGCCGAGCCTGCACTTCACGCCAGTCCAGCCGAGCCTGCACTTCACGCCAGTCCAGCCGAGCCCGCACTTCACGTCAGATCTGCCGAAGCCAAGGCAGTATGCGTCATGCCCGCCGCCCCTGAGACTGAGAGCATCATGCCCGCCGCCCCTGAGACTGAGAGCATCATGCCCGCCGCGCCTGAGACAGCAAGCGACATGCCCGCCAAGCTAGAGTCTTCACCGCTGGTCCCGTCCAGCACAGAGCCCTCTTCACCGCTGGTCCCGTCCAGCACAGAGCCTTCTTCACCGCTGGTCCCGTCCAGCACAGAGCCCTCTTCATCGCTGGTTCCATCCAGCACAGAGCCCTCTTCGCCGCTGGTCCTGCCCAGCACAGAGCCCTCTTCATCGCTGGTTCCGTCCAGCTCAGAGCCCTCTTCGCCGCTGGTCCTGCCCAGCTCAGAGCCCTCTTCGCCGCTGGTTCCGTCCAGTTCAGAGCCCTCTTCATCGCTGGTCCTTTCCAGCTCAAAGCCCTCTTCATCGCTGGTCCTAACCAGCTCAGAGTCCTCTTCGCCGCTGGTCCTACCCAGCTCAAAGCCCTCGCCGCTGGTCCCGTCAAGCTCAGAGCGCGCTGATCCTGAGCCAGAGACTGTTCACGTCACTTCTGCCGATCCAGAGACTGTTCACGTCACTTCTGCCGATCCAGAGACTGTTCACGTCACTTCTGCCGATCCAGAGACTGAGCTTCACGACACTTCTGCCGATCCAGAGACTGAGCTTCACGTCACTTCTGCCGATCCAGAGACTGAGCTTCACGTCACTTCTGCCGATCCAGAGACTGAGCTTCACGTCACGTCAGCCGATCCAGAGACTGAGCTTCACGTCACGTCCGCCCGTCAAGAGTCTCGTCCCGCCGAGACTGAATCTGTTCCTGAGCCTGAATCTGATCCTGATACTGAGCCTGAATCTGTTCCTCTTCCTCTTTCCGCGCCTGTGTCTTCGGACAAGATGGCCGACTCCACGCCTGTGTCTTCGGACAAGATGGCCGACTCCACGCCTGTGTCTTCGGACAAGATGGCCGACTCCACGCCTGTGTCTTCGGACAAGATGGCCGACTCCACGCCTGTGTCTTCGGACAAGATGGCCGACTCCACGCCTGTGTCTTCGGACAAGATGGCCGACTCCACGCCTGTGTCTTCGGACAAGATGGCCGAAACCACGCCTGTGTCTTCGGACAAGATGGCCACCGCCGAGCCAGTGTCTCAGGACAAGATGGTTTCCGCCGAGCCAGTGTCTTCGGAAAAGATGGCTTCCGCCGAGCCAGTGTCTTCGGAAAAGATGGCCGCCGCTGAGCCAGTGTCTCAGGACAAGATGGTTTCCGCCGAGCCAGTGTCTTCGGAAAAGATGGCTTCCGCCGAGCCAGTGTCTTCGGAAAAGATGGCCGCCGCTGAGCCGGTGTCTGTGCCGAGCCAGTGTCTTCGGAAAAGATGGCCGCCGCTGAGCCGGTGTCTGTTCCTGAGCCGGTGTCTGTTCCTGAGCCGGTGTCTGTTCCTGAGCCGGTGTCTGTTCCTGAGCCGGTGTCTGTTCCTGAGCCGGTGTCTGTTCCTGAGCCGGTGTCTGTTCCTGAGCCGGTGTCTGTTCCTGAGCCGGTGTCTGTTCCTGAGCCGGTGTCTGTTCCTGAGCCGGTGTCTGTTCCTGAGCCGGTGTCTGTTCCTGAGCCGGTGTCTGTTCCTGAGCCATGGTCGCCTCCCTGGCCGCCTGAAGGGTCGTCTCCTCCCTGGTCGCCTGAAGGGTCGTCTCCTCCCTGGTCGCCTGCACAGCCTGCTCCGCCCTGGCCGCCTGCACAGCCTGCTCCGCCCTGGCCGCCTGCTCCGCCTGCTCCGTCCTGGCCTCCCGTATTACCGCAGTCTCAAGGTCCTCTTCTGCTCCACGGACCTGGCCCTCCATCCCGCCCCCGGATCCGCCTCCGGGCCACCTCCCACCTGGACAGTTTTGGAGCGTCTGGAAGCCGCTCTTTGGGGAGGGGCTATGTAACGATAACCAGCTGGAGTGCCCTTGAGAGCCACCAGAGGGCACTCCACACCTGACTCTCATGTTCACTCACAGACTACATCTCCCATCATTCTCTGCCTGGACTCATCAGCACTCATTATCACATTCACCTGTATCTCATCTTCTTGTTTAGTTCACCCCATATAAGCCTGGTTCACCCCATCACTCACTGCGAAGTTTTGTATGTTGTTGCACTGCACTTCTGAGCGTTTTTCCCTGGTTTTGTGTCTCTTGGTTTTTGGATATCTTGCCCTGTTCCCTGGATTACTCTCTTGCCTCTGGTCCCTGGATTACTCTCTTGCCTCTGGTCCCTGCCTGTTTTGTTTGTTTGTTTTGTTTGTTTGTTTGGACTGCCTTCCAGTGTATGACCTATTGCTTGTTCTTTGGATTACCCCTAAATAAAGCTGCGTTTGGATCTTTACCTTCGAGTCTCGGAGCAGTTCGTAACATTAACTATGTTAGTTAGTATGAACTAACATTGAAAAAAATTAAAGTGTTTATTAATCTCAGCTCAGTGTGGCCCAGGCACGGCGCCAGGATTCCAGTTTTGGATGGGCCAGACCAATTGTGGGTGGGCCTTAAATTAAAAACGTTAAATTAAAAAAAAAAAAAAAAAACTTTTTCAATCACTGCTTAACCTAATAAAAAAATATTGACTAATATAGCCTACTGTTATATTATCTGTTCGTATACATAATATAGATTTTAATAGCTTGATGCTCTTTAAATATTTTGTTGCATTGTTAAAAGTTTCGGTGCATAGGACAGACATATCCACGATTGCTCTCCATGGTTCTGACCAAAGAAGAGCGCTTTGGAATCTCCATTACGCATCATACCTGGGCTGCGTTTCCCGATAACATCGTCTCTTAGCGCGCTACGAAGACTCTTAAGGTATAACTTAACTAAAGGTATACTACCACTAAAGGTATATCATTGCTAGGCGTCTTCAGGGCTATCATCCACTCGCGAGGCAGAGGCGCTGAGAGGCAGAGGCGCTGGCACCCTCCTAGCAACGGCGCTGTTTTTGGTAAAACATGATTTTGACGACTTAAGTGTTGTTTTATAGAAAACTCTTTTTAAAAGATATTCGTTTTGTATAAATTGTATCTTAATTTTGATCAATGTTTTATCAATCAGTTGCCCGTATTTAATAAATAAGAAGCAAATATATAGCAGACAATGTAATAACCTTAGTGTAATTGACAGAATTACTAAAAAATATTTTAAAGTTTTTTTTATTACTAAAAAATATTTAAAATTTTTAAAGTTTTAAAGTTAAAGATTTTTTGTGTCACGCATGCATGTCTATTAAATGCCCTCATATTAAATATAAAAGGCATGTGGACTGATTTTTTTCCAATGTCTGGACTCCTTTATTAATGGAGTATATAAACAAACGTTTCAATATTGGTATTAAATGCATTTCCTGAGAATTTGTATTTCAAGTTTTTACTGTAAATGTCGAAATGCGCGTTATTTTGTTCATCAGTGCTTGAGTCACTGATCACATTAGAATAAAATATCTCATAATAAAATACAAAATTGACTGATTTATGAATGTATATGCATAGTTCTCGTCGGAAATACAGATAAACGCTTTCATTTGTTGTATTTTTGATCCTGAAAGAAAACAGAACAACAAAAGAGCGAATCATAGGCCTACATGGAGTCTTTACGTGTTATGCTTCTTACGCTGACTTTTGGGACTCAGTTTTTGTAATGATGTGGAGGACGCAGAAGGATCCATTTGCAGCTTTATTAGAATAATCAACAGGCAGGGTAAATCAGGGGCAGACAGAACAACGGAGATAATCTCAGAGCAGAAGTAGATAACAGGCAAGGGTCGAGGCAGGCGGCAGGAATCACAGTCCAGTGAACAATCCGGGTCGAGACAGGCAGCAGACGGTCAGTAACAGTTCAGCAAACACAGGGAAAACGCTCAGGAATTGTACGCCGGGGCAATGCAATACTTCGCAATGAACTTGAGAGTGAACAGGGTTTATATGGGTGAGTGTGGATGAGCTGCAGGTGTATGTGCAATCAGTCCCAGGTAAGCAGCATGATGGGATGTTGAGTTTGTGATGGTTAATATTCTGGTGAAAGTGTCCTACAGTTGTGAAGAGGAGGTGGAGTGGAAGCCTGCTCTGTAACAGATTTGAACTGGTGTTAAGGCGCAATGAATGAAATGCACAAATGGTAATTAAATAGAACCCCTGAAATGAACGAGAGCGAGCTGTTTTATTTTCACAACATTTCATATGGTTTGGAACATTAAAATTCATACCGGTAATATCAAGCCACTGAACGAACATATAGAGCCCTATATTGAAATAGCATTGACAGTCAAAACATTTAAAGCTATGAACATGCTAGTAGACACATACGCTACTCAAAAAGTGCATTAAACCAAAAAAATTAATTCATGCATTTCCAAAGGTGGATCTTCTTTCAGTTGTTCGACTTATAAATCTTTTTATCAGAGTCGAGACATCGATTTCATCCAGGTGAGATCACTGTGGGCATTCGTAATGGCCAAGTGCGTTTCTCTCCTGTGACATGGTGTTATGCAGCCAGGTTTTCAACCTGCGCAAAGCCGAGAAGGAGCGCTCTGATGCAGCGACAGATATGGGCAGGCACAGGCATAGCGCATTTCTGAATATTCCGCTCCGCTCGTTCATTCCGCAGGGTCGCTCGCTCAACCCAGAATGGCCTGAGCCTGGTTCGAAAATATGTGGAATAAGGGCTGCCTCCAACAACATTTTTTTTCTAGTCGACTAGTAGTTGTTCATTTAAGCCATTAGTGGACAAATCGCCCCTTTATATTAATTTAATTAGCCTATAGGCTAATGAGCGTTTACGTAATAGCCGCACTCAAGCGCACGACCGCACGCATAAAGCTTGCCACAAAGAACCGGTAAAAGTAATGATTATGAATGTGTCTAAAATAGCAAGGAGACATTTAATTGTTTATTAATAAACTGTTGTTTTCTGTGTCGCTGCAAAGATGAAGTTGATGATGCGGATTCGCCATGACCGCCAGAGAGAAATGCATCATATTACATAATCAGAGAGTGGCCAATTTCTTTTGGTTTTGAATATTTTCGTTTAAAAGTAGACATTTCAAGCTTTCTATAATAGATAGCCTATATTTCTCAAATCTGTGATGCACAAGCTGAGTTTCGGCGCCCTCCAGTTCACGTGAAATGTAAGTGATCGTGCCGGCGTCTTATTATCTGCTATATATTTGCTTCTTATTAAATACAGGCAATTGGTTGATAAAACATTGATCAAAAAGATACAATTTATACAAAACGAAAATCTTTAAAAAAGAGACTTTCTACAAAACAAAACTCAATGAAGTGGTCAAAAAGTGGTCATGTTTTACCCACTCCATGTCTCCAAGATATATTGCGCATCTCAAAATGTATCATATCTTTTTTCATGCTGCATGCTCATTTTCATAATCAACATTGATTAAATTAAAAAACATAATGACGTCACATATTTTCCAACCCAGCCCTCAGCCCTGTTGCAACCGTCGTTGTTTAGGTAGGCTACCTTAAACGCGCACGTACAGTCTCTGAGTCATCGCTGCAACCAGGAGATGAAGAGAGCTGAGATTAGGGATGGCGAAAACAAAACATTTTCTTTACCGACCACCGAGCCTCATTAGCCGGTTGAAACCGGTTAACCGATTAGTTTAAAATATAGGGCTGTGCGCATGAGCAATAGTCACATCGCCGGAACATGCGATGTGAAGGCTATAGCACCCATGGTGTATTAAGAGAATGATATTTCTTCCTCAAAAGAAAGTCAAAATCAGCTATTTGGGACTATTTCGTCTACAAAAAGGAGGATGTTGACTGGAGTGTTATAAAGTTGTGGATGGTTGTCTTTTTTAAAAAGTCTTTTGTCTTTTATTTTTCGTGTTCGCATTTATGAGGAAAAAACTATTTTACGTGACAGTTCTCCATTACGGACGCGAGCGCTCAAAGCTGCACTAAAAGACTGCTTTAAAACTGTCACAGAGACCTCAAACAGAAAGCACAAAGCCTTTCTTTAAAACGAATTTCGTTTTGTATTAATTGTATCTTAATTTTAATCAGCGTTTCATTATCCAATTTTCTCGATTTAATAAAAAAAAGTAAATATAGCAGATAGATATCACGACACGGAGGCGCCAGCGCCTGAACTGGAGCTAACGTTAAGCTATCATCCATGAACCGAAACTCAACGTATAAGGTAGCTTACTCGTCTCACACACCTAAAAAAATAGAAATATATCTATTATCTACAGAAATCTCTACTTAGAAAGCTCTAAACTAACTAAAATGAAGAATAATGTGTTTATAGTCTCTGCACAGGAGAGACTCTGTGTTGCTTCAAAACAAAGGAAAATATGTATTTATTGGTACTGGCCAAAACATGTTGTGAAATATCAGCATATGGAGTATCAGCAAAAACCCAATATGGTGCATCTCTAGTGTTTAGTGATGTATTAAGAACAGAGGATTGAACTATTATTCAGTCTGGAGAAATCCTTCACTAAGACACAGTATATTTCACTCACCCGGCTGTGTGTGTATCACTGTTGTTTCTCTCAGGACACTGTTTAATGTCACACAGAGACACTGGGATGAAATAATCAAAGTCTAAATCCAGCATAGAGGGGTTCAGTGAATGTGGTGTTGAGTGTGTGTAAGTGTGTGAGTGTGTGTGTGTCAGAGACGCTGTAGAAGGACAGAGTGCCGGCCGACACGTCCACATACACTCCTGCTCTCTTAGAGGATGAAGAGACGACAGGAATATCAGTGTAGTTCTTATTGTGACGGACAAAGAATCTGTTATCATAGCAGAACAGACTCCAGGATTTGTCATTCCATCCAAACATACAGTCATAACTCCCTCCTTTCCTGCTGATTCCTTTATATGACACTGATATATCAGCACTTTTCCCGCTCCATTCAGCCTCCCAGTAACAGCGTCCAGTCAGACTCTCTCCACACAGAACCTGAAGAACATCATCAAATCTCTCTGGATGATCAGGATACGGCTGATCCTCAAACACACCCTTCACTGTCCTGTTCTCATCAGACAGAATGAGTCGAGTGTTTGCTGTGTTTGGATCCAGTGTGAGATCACAGGCATCTGAACACAAGAAGAGAAACATGTCACTAAATGACACAAATCAACAATAAATCACTAAATGATTGTGTGTGTAGACCTACATTTGTGTAATCCTGCTCTCATTCTGAACTCTCCACAATGATCCACACTATAAAACACAAACATGATTCATATTAATTTCTAAAGGAAACATAAGAAACACACACACACACAATTTGTTCTGTGACTAGAGTTGACATCCGTCCCAAAGCAAAGAGGACACGGACAACAACTGACTTGACAGAGTAGGTTACTTATGATATATAAAAATCTCAGCTCTCAGGTTCTGTCACTTTTATTATGAAATTCAAACAATAAATACCGTTTTGGCGCTTGTAAATGTGACGTGACAGATCCCTAGCGGCACGTGACCCGATCATCTTTAGCTAATAGTAAATAAACACGAATGAACACTGTTGAAAGATACAGTACAACTTACCGAAAAAAAAGGGGTCAATAAAACAGCTGGAGAACAATTATGTCACATAACATTTACCTCAGGAAAGCCATTTGATGACCATAATATAGGCTATAGCACGTTAGTTGGCTAGAAAAAAAGAGCAATAGAGAGTATTTTGCTAAATATGTGTACTATATTATTATATTTTACTTATATCATTAAATAAAGTTGTTATTATAATAAAACAAAATACGCATTATATCTCTCTCTGTATGTTTACAGCATTAGGTGAGTTGTTTTTTTCTTGAGAAAAATGAATGCCTATATTGTGTAGCCTACCTAATATTTATCCAAATGAGTCAATATTAAATAATGGAATTGAATTGAAATAATAAAAAAAGCGTAACTTCCCAGACATGGTACCATGTAAACATTGTAACATGTTGTCACTAAACCTAATAAAATTCAGTTTAGTTACTAAAATGTTTTGACAATCACAATACACTTATTGTGATGCAATAATTTTTTTTACATGATGAAATGACGGGAACACACTTTGCTGTGGGGAGTTGGCTGAAAGATTAGCCTATATTTATCCTAGCTAGCCACAAGTCTCTCCTGCGCTGGCTCAAGTTTTGGAGTAACAGTTTTAAAAACAAGTCGAGATCATGACCCCCCTTTGAATTCTTTCTTAAATTGGAACGTAAAGTTCACACTAGAGGCTTAGTAACTACTAGCTAGTTTGTAACTAACTCTGAACTTTATTCCATTGCACCATTTGTTCGTAAGGCAGAACATAGCTAGTAGGTCGTAATCTCTCCGTAAAGTAATGCGTAGTCGCATAATATGATAATGATAACATAATATGACGTTTAGCCTCGATGATCCAATAGCAGCCTTCAAATACGTGAGCAGTTGAAATGCTGTGAATTTCAGTTTATCCTTCATTCTTTTGCCTCACGTTACTAACGGTAAAAATAAGTTTCCATTAAATACGATACTTGATCATGAATAGCATAAGTGTTTTAACATTCAGAAACTGTATTTGAAATGAAATGAATAAGGATCAATAAATAAATATTGATACAAAAAACATAAGAAATTACGTTTATTGATTATGCCTGATATTTGACATGCACATGGACCGATGCACACAGCGTTTAGTGTGCTGTTTAGGATGGGTTCGTGTTAAATATAGCCGCTAACAAAGTAATCTTTTCACATAATGTTCTCTCTCTTAAAATGTAAGCGAGTGTAAATGTCAGCATAATCATATATGTCTAAAGAATTGAAGTCTGTTAGGTAAAAGAAGAGCTTATTGATGCAGTTCAGTCTGTCTGATATTTTATTCCATCCGTTACTCCTGATAGGAGGCTGCCGTAAATATTAAGTTTATACGTAGAGTTACGCTTCAACTAAGTTTAATGGTGCAACGCAAAAATATTTTGAAGTGCGCAAGTCGTAACTTAGTGTCCATTTACGTCAAAACTAGGCCAAGTTATAACTTACGCACAGCTGGTGCAACCGGCCCCTGGTCATCTCTAGGCTTGACTACTGCAATGCTCTTCTGGCTGGACTTCCATAATGTGCAACTAAACCTCTACAAATGATTCAGAACGCTGCAGCTCGTCTTGTCTTCAACGAGCCCATGAGGGCCCACGTCACTCTTCTGCAATCTCTCTGCACTGGCTACCCCTCGCTGCTCGCATCAAGTTCAAGGCATTGACGCAACCAGGAAAAAGTGCTACTGGCCTGCATGATTATCTGGGTAGCCAGCATATTAGTATTATTCTTAGGCCTTAATGTAAGCAGTAATGTCAACGAGAAAGGAATAGCCTCCTGCTCGTCTAAAGAAGTAATCATAGAAAAAAATTTTTAGAATCAAACTGTATCTCTAAATAGCAAAGCAAAATATGGCCCAGAAAGGATTAGAGATATGTTTGAAGGATTTATAAGAGATATAGATAAGTCATTTTGAAACTGCACTGTTACTTTGAATAAGAGTGCCCTGTACGGCCCGTTGTTATACGGTCCAACTGTGCGAGGAAATAAAACCAGGATAAGTTGGAATGTGCTTAGAAGCCATAACCTCACACATGTAAAGCTACAAGGCTTAATCTATAATATTAGTGATATAACAAATTTATCGGACACCGTAGATGTGAACAAACTGTGGAACAGTCCTTTTTTGAAAGTAACAAAGATAAATGACTGGAATTGTTTGACTAAAAAGGTTGTTTCGGTAGTCCAGAATCATTGGATAAGACCAAAAGAGTTTGATAAAGTCGAACCAATAAGATTGGATTTTAAAAAAGCCAGTCAGCCGACTGGAAGGTCAGCTCTGGTGAGCGAAGCATATAAAGTAATTACACATAAATGGGTCATTGAAGATGACTTAGATCCAGTGTAAAAAGGTCACTGGCCGAAGGGCCTAAATCCGTATGTATTAATTCTAGGAATCTTTAAAAAATAAGCCTAAACCTGCTTCTGAAGCATTTAACTGGGTAACATGTGCCAAATTGACTATGCCAACTGCATTATGTGAAAATTCAAGCCATTGCCGATTTTTAAATAGAAACAAATTTTTAGGAAAAAATCCTAACAACCGACTGTAGTATGACATTACTAAACATTGTGATGCTGAGTATGAGAAAACCAGCGCTTTTGGTGTGTTACCTGGATAGCAACACAATGTGGAAAGAAACAGAGTTTAAAAAACATGTCAATAAAGTAACTGAATTATGGCACAAAAGGATGGATAGCCAAGATAAGAGCAATGAAATGGTCAAGCGAGAGAAAGAAAGATCTACTTGGTCCATTAATGACACCTTGTGGAAAAATGGGGTAAGGGTAAATAGATTTCACCCTTTGACTTTAAATTAAGCACCACAGCCTGGTATCACCCTAGACTTGGCAAATGTCTCTGGGATCCTGGAGTATGTGCTAAACAATATCCCTGATCAGCAATATCGATCTGCAATTGTTTTATATATGATGGTCTGGAGTCCAGTGACCCGTGTTATAAACACAAATCAGGGAACTTGGAGTAACCATACAGATGGTTGTAATAAAAATAATCTAATGTGGATTGGACTTTCTAATTTCTTGCATAGGGATTGGGATGTGTTTCCAGTAGCAATGGGGATGGATAAAACATCCAATAGAAGCCTGACATGGAAATCAGAGTATAGACATAGTAATCAGATGAACCATCAGTTTTTAACTCATGGCTATTGGAGTAATAAATATTATCTACCAATGATGAAACCATCACAACAGAGAGGTGGGCAACAAACTGATTATAAAATCACAATGTCACCACCTAAGTTTGACGTTAGATCGTCAGCGCCATTTTCCAGAAATAGTCTAAGACTTAAAGTGGATGGAAATGACCGCAATAAAATGAGGTCAAACACATGGAATCTAGGCTTGGGAGAATTCGTATATAGACATCAAAGCAAGGTACAATTTTGGTGGATTCCAAGATGTTTGACTCCTGGAAAGTGAAAACTCCAAACCCATTATTTCATCCGAGCTGAACTTGGATGCATAAGGAGGAACATTTATTCTGTACATTTAAAGAATTAATTGATCTAGAGGGGGCAGATGAGGATATAAGTGTTATAACTCCGGCGGCACCACTAATGATGATAAGTCAAAATCAAGAAATGAAAAAATGTGCCTTTTCCTCACTTGTTAAGAACAAAGCGGAATTAGGTGATTTATTGGATCCTGTTGATGACTTCCTGGAGGGGATATCTATGGGACCACATTGGTATGTTGTGCAGGACTTTGCCTCACAATTAGACAGGCCCAGCAATAGTAATATTTGGTCTGCATACTGGAAGATACAAACCAAATCTGTCTTATGGGTATTTGTTAACCTTAAAGAGTTAGCAGTTTCTGTTTGGGAAACAATTGTGGGTTGGTGGTATTGGGTTAAATTAATTTTGATGAGTCTAACCGTTATCATTGTAGTAATTATATTACTAGTAATGATAATCAAATCTTCTAAGTTATGCATTGTCTGCAAAAGCCTGACAGAAGTTACTGCTTCAGCAGAATATTGCAAGGTTCCTCTTTTTCAGGACTGCTCCGAATCAGAGACGGAGGCCTGAGGAATAGAGTGTTTGTAGTTGATAAATACCATGGCTTGAAAGGAGAGAGTTTAGCAAACCGACCCTGACTGACGATTTGACTGACTAGTGATTGAACCCTTTGGCTCACTACCAACTAGTTTCCAAATATAGAAAAGACTGAAAACTATGGCAAGCAATAACACCTGTTCGGCATGATTCTCAGACAAAGGTCCAAACACAATTGTAAGTATGATATCTATCAATTTCAGTTTAATTATTTATTGGATAAGTGGAATCATTACTTATCGAAAACCTGAGCAGATGGTGTTATCGCTTTTGAACCTTGGTCTGTATAATATTTTAGGAACATTTTAATTGACAACTATTTTTGTCTCACAGCTGCTTTGAAGCATGAGATATACATTTATTTGGGTTAACGGGAATTATAGCATTGATGTTCTTATCAATGTGCATCACTGTGCGTGATTTCATAAAATGCTATTTCAAATTCACTTGGCTGGGATATTTTGAAATTGGGTTATGGTTACCGTGTATGTTTTTATAATGTTAAACTTGACGAATTAGACGTCATTGTGCCTAGAGTACTAATGGAAATTTAGTACTGCAGGAATATTAATAGAAAAGAAGATCACACTACAGCTAGAAAATTACAGAAAATGAATAGCAAATTACAGTTTAGAGATCGTGTGTGATCAAGAACTTTTGAGAAATACCAGTAAATCAGTATAAGTCAGAGACATTACAATTCTGAAACTAAATGAAAAAATAGATGTTGCTCAAAACTAACTAAAAAGAATAATAATTTGTTTATAGTCTCTGCACAGGACAAACAAAGGAAAAAATATGTATTGGCCAAAATACAGTATTTTGTGAAATATCAGCATATGGAGGTTCAGCAAAAAACCAATATGGTGCATCTCTAGTGTTTAGTGATGTATGAAGAACAGAGGATTTAACAATTATTCAGTCTGGAAAAATCCTTCACTAAGACACAGTATATTTCACTCACCCGGTTGTGTGTGTATCACTGTTGTTTCTCTTAGGACGCTGTTTAATGTCACACAGAGACACTGAGATGTTAAAATCATAAATCCTAAATCCAGCACAGAGGGGTTCAGTGAATGTGGAGGTGTATGTGTGTAAGTGTGTAAGTGTGTGTGTGTCAGAGACGCTGTAGAAGGACAGAGTGCTGGCCGACACGTCCACATACACTCCTGTTCTCTTAGAGGATGAACGGACAGGAGGAATAACAGTGCATTTATTATTGTGCCAGGAAATGAATCCGTTATCATTGCAGATCAGACTCCAGGATTTGCCATTGTATCCAAACGCACAGCCTCTCTCTTCTTTCCTGCTGATTCCTTTATATATCACTGATATAGCAGCACCTGGTCTGCTCCATTCAGCCTCCCAGTAACAGCGTCCAGTCAGACTCTCTCCACACACAACCTGACGATCCTTATCAAATCTCTCTGGATGACGAGGATACGGCTGACGCTCAGACACACACGTCACTGTCCTGTTCTCATCAGACAGAATGAGTTCAGTGTTTGCTGTGTTTGGATCCAGTGTGAGATCACAGGCATCTGAACACAAGAAGAGAAACATTTCACTAAATGACACAAATCAACAATAAATCACTAAATGATTGTGTGTAGACCTACATTTGTGTAATCCTGCTGTCATTCTGAACTCTCCACAATGATCCACACTATAAAACACAAACATGATTCATATTCATTCTTAAAGGAAACACATGACAGACACACACAATCTGTTCTGTGACTAGGGTTGCCATCCGTCCTGTAAAACACTAGATCGTCTCGTATATTTACAGGTAAAATGAAGCGTCCCGTATCAAATCAATAAGGGTTTGTCGGATTTGTCCAGTATTTTACATTAGGCTCACACAGTTGAATTAACACATAAGGATTCTGCAGTATAAATAATACTAATAGCAAATAAAATCAATGTCACAATAAGTAGTAGAGAAGCTCATTTGCATGATTGCATTTTAGCGTGTTTGTTTCCATAGCGACGGAGTCTCGAGAACATGCGCTGTAAACCTGCATTAATAATAATAATAATAATAATAATAACTTTATTCTTATATAGCGCCTTTAAAGCAGCTTCTCAAGGCGCTTTACATACTAGAACAAGCAAATTTAAAATACAACACTACAATAAAACACAATACAACAATACACAAAAAATAAAATAAAAAATCAAGTAAAAGCTAACCTAAAAAAATGCGTTTTTAAAAGAGATTTGAAATTACTTAGAGACTGTACATCTCTGATATTTGGAGGAAGAGCATTTGTTCAGACTGTCTGATTTAAAGCACATCTATGCTTTACATCTATACATTATTTGGATAATCTATTAGTATTATATGTCACACTTTATCAGAGCTTGGCAGACAGATAATTATTACACTTTTAGACATTAGTTAGTTTAATTAATAGATTATAGCTATTTATTGTGAATTTATAATTTATTGTATTATAGCTGAATTTTCAGCATCATTACTCCAGTCTTCAGTGTCACATGATCCTTCAGAAATCATTCTAATATGATGATTTGATGTTCAAGAGACATTTATAATTATCATCAATGTTGAAAACATTTATTTACATTTTTATTTCAGGATTCTTTGATGAATATAAAGTTCAAAAGAACAGCATTTATCTGAAATAAAAAGCTTTTGTAACATTAAACACTACCGTTCAAAAGTTTGCGGTTTTTATTCTTTTGGGGGAAATAATTTAAAAAATCTATATTTTTTTTCATCAAGGATGAATTCAATTGATCAAAAGTTACAGTAAAAACATTTATAATGTTACAAAAGATTGCATTTAAAATAAATGCTGTTCTTTTAAACTTTCTAGGGGCAATATTGGCCACCTTAAATTGATTTTCAGGGCCATTTTCACCTATGTATGGACTAAACTTATTTAGAGGTATGCATCACCTGTTATGTCAAATTCTAATATTCAAATTAAATTCTATTAGAATAATAACCCAGTACCACTGTTACCAGTCAAATTAAATAATTAAATCAAAATTAATCTTTGCAGTGCAGAGGTGACACAGAAGCGGCATTAATATATTTACACTCCATTTACAATTGCATAAAAAAGCTATGGGATTATTTTTTGTTCAATATTTAAAAATCGAAGTTCTGTGTGATCGGGGCAGTGCAGTATGCCTTGCATTTTTTAACCTGAAAAACGTGTAAAATTAATACATAGCTTATTTAGTATAACAATATATGAATAATATCATAATAAATACTTTGCTTGTTTCATTAATGGATGAATCAGCATTTTTTGAACGAATCTTTTGAATGAATGATTCGATAACAAATACATTTAAGTCACTTGACGCCACCTATTGGTGTAACAATGAAATCGATACAATTGTTATTTGAAGCTCCATATTACTTTCAAAAGGAGCTTTTCTCTATTTTGATCGCTTCTGTAGACATCAGTGTTTATATCCAAACTATAATATTTAATTCTAGTTCCAATTCAAAGTTCTTATGTGATAAAAATAATATTTGCAGCACAGAAATAACAATACTGTGTAGTTGAATATACTCTCTGGGTCCTTCATTTTTGGTGGGTGTTCCTAAATTTTTGCTAGTGCTCCTAACTTTTTGAAGTTGGGAGCACCAGTGCTACCAAGTAAAAACGTTAATTCTGAGTTCTGTACTGGCAGTTTTAGTTTCTTATTTAGAGTATAATTAGATTTTAAAAAATATTTCATTTTTCCATATTATAAAACAACATTAAAGTTATAGTTCATAGAAAAAAGAAATTCCAAAAATATATGTGTAATAAAATCTATGCTGAAACAAATACTTCTTTCTGATGTTACTTTTAGTAATGTCTATTTGATGCTTTGCACAATTACTTTAAATTATCTTTTGGGGGTAATTTCTCAGCCAAATTTGATGTGTGACTAATTTGTAGACTAAATTGATGTGCCACATCATGTAATTAATTAGATAAAAAATGTAAACTGCTTGACAGCCCTATTCAATATATTGGTAATGAATACATTCTATGAGAATTTATATTTCAAGTTTTGACTGTATATGTCACGTCCATTACACTGGAATTGCTCTATATCCAAATGAAAGTAAACAACTTGTGGCCAGATCACGCCTCTTATTGTCCCACATACTTGAGTATCTGCAGTGAGCAGTTTGGATCCATCTGTTTGTCAGAGAGCACCTTGACTCCTGATTCTCCTGGGTGATTGTAGCTCAGATCCAACTCTCTCAGGTGTGATGGGTTTAAACTCAGAGCTGAAGACACATAACCACAGCCTTCCTCTTTCACCATACAGCCAGACAACCTACAGACACACCGTCAGATCATCTACAAAAACATACATGACTGGCAGACTGTAAATAATCTCTGTAGCAACATTGGCTATGAATCATGGCTCGTTGAATCAGAACAAAAACGCACATTCCTTCTTGCTGTCCCACTCTGAACCCCCGAAGGTAAATCAGTTGTGTTGGCTCCAGCTAGTCTGCAACAAATGGTCTTTCGCGACACTTTATTGCACCTTGGAGGATAACCAGTCAACACATTCCCTTAACTTTGCAAAGTTCTGCATTCCAAACCCCCTTCCCCTCTCTGGACAGAGAGATAACGAAACTTTCTATGTGACACACACACACACACACACACACAAACATCCTTTGTGTGTTATTCAGGATAGAAATATAATGTTAATGTATGTAATGCAGATTTGTATTTGGCCTTCCTGTATGCATGTTTTATTAATTTGTTTGATCATATAATTATGATTTTCTAGTGTTTAGGTCTGAAATGTATTTTTGAAGAATGTTTCTCCCAGTGGAATTGCATCCCGTAACCCGATCTCACGGCAGGTCATAAAGTTTGACCACCAATGTTTCAGCGGCACATCAAGCTCCTCTGCTAGAGAGATAACGGAAAGTCAACATTCCGACGCACACACATACACAAACTTTGAATATTAAACTTATAATATAAGCATGTAATTTTTCATATACTCCTGAGTGTTTTCCTAGGTTATATTCACTTAGTTTATGACGTTTATTTGAATGAACAAACCTTAAATGTGTGTAATTATACATATCTTATGTAACTTTGTGTATTCCTATAATCTTTCATATGACATGTTTTATATCATTTTAAATCTTGAGAGTTAACGGAGTTGAATCTCGATAAGAGATTGCAATGATATGATTATTACTATATGAATCGTCTTACTAGAGTATAAAGGCTCAAATTCTGACAACACCATAACTCCCTGGAGTGGGTGTCTTCCCCAGAGACAAAGGGAACTTTTTCCCGCTTCAGATCTTTGGACATTCATTGGTTGGTCATGCGAACAGAGGCGTGAACCCCTCCTCTGCATAAGAGACTGACACCGAAGTCTCTCTGTGAGCACTTTTCACGAACCCACTTCGTCAGCGAGAAGATCCACATGGCTCCCTTTTAGGGCGCATTCTCCGTTTCTCTTTTATTTTCTTTAAGTCTTTCTTTATTTTCGTCTTCGGACTCTACCTACGTTCAGTGAAATGAACAGCCGGCAACTTCAACATTAAAGAGACTTGAACATCCCGCGATCGCGCTCGCCAGGAAGAGACGAAAGAGCATGCCCCGCTCTTAAGGAAACCCACGCGCAACTCCGCGTCACTCCCGACCTGGCTTTTCTTTCCTTTACTAAGTTTTATTTCCATATCTGCCTCTCCCTCCACAAAAGGAGATGAACTCTGAATCATGTGTTTGGCAAACTCATGGTCGGTGAACCGTTAAACTTCGCGCGAGTCTGCTCGCCCTAAAGACACGGGAAAACACGCCCAGCTCTTAACCCTCTGGGGTCTGAGGTGTTTTCTGGGCCCTGGAGGTGTTCTGACATGCTTTGACATTTGTGCTTATTTCTGTTACTTGTGACATTTTCATGGCTAAAGTCTGATTACACTGTATTCAGCACAAACTCTGCTACAATAATATATCAATAGCATGTATGTAAAAGTTTGTAGTTTTGAGATAATGACATTTATGCGTGGTTTGTGAAAATACAAAAAAAAATTCTCACTGATATAAGGCCATGAAACCCATACTGATTATTTCTTCACAAGACTTTTGAATATTTGCTCTAAAACTATGTGAAAATCACCCTGACTGCTCATTCAGAGAAGACAATATATTGATTTAAAATTTTTACGACGTGTTTTGTGTGAGAAAGCTCTATGCGGAGGTCATTAATATGTATTGTTTTCACACCTGAGAAAGACAAAGACCATCCCCTAACGGCCATATTAGGAGCTATCAGGCCCTGCCATTCTGAGCAACCTTGCACAATACTGTAAATGAGGAGATTTAAAAAACAATGGGTTTTAAATTGTTTGGATTTATTTACAACACAACATAATCCAAATATACACAACAAATGGCAAAAAAGCACTTATTGAAAACAATGATCCAAAGACAGAGACCTTTGTGCCATTCCTAAAAACATTGTACATACCTTTAATTTCCAAGGTGTTTGATTTTCACTTTACCATGTTCATGTTCCAGAGACTCATGTGAATGTTGAAGTCGGCAGGACTCAGTGGCATCTGGGCCCTGAAAAAAAAAGTGAACATACTGATATCAAGAGAAAGGCCTGCACGATTTTGGAAATAAATATTAGATTTTTCTGGTTAAAATTGCTTTTTAAAATTCACAAAATTTTACGACACAAAACACACACACACACACACACACACACACACAAATGTTTCCAACAATATATAATATAATGAACACCAGGTTTGTTGTGCCTTGTAGGCATAAGCTATGCGCAGTGCTGGATAAAATAATAATAACAATAGATAGCAGTATAAATCTTCCAAAAGATTTCAGTAACAACCAAGCTAGAGAAAAATATATTGATTATCATGTTACTTCAAATGTTTCCATTCGTTATGATGATATGAAATGAGATAATAGTAAAAAAATGAAGCCGTTTGGTGTGTTTTGCTTTTCAAATGATACATTCAAACTGCAAAATATGATACATTCAAACGCGATCGCGCTCAAATATAAAACATTATGGTTACCATATACATATCTACGTTTGACCAGATATCCAAAAACACAGTAGGCCTAACAGTAAACACGGGTCTAAATATTATAATATTCCCCATATATCTAGCAACAGTTCAACTGCAATGTGAAATGTATGCAACAATAACAAACTAATATGTAATCATTTCTTACCTTACATCTTTCTTGTCTTCAAATCGCGTTCTTCTTCATCTGATGTAAATCCAACGTAAGCTCACGGTGCGTCTAATTCAAACTCGACGAAAAGTAGAGACTTGTGAAGTGTTTTGGTGTTTTGTTGTTGAGGTAATGAGCGAGTTCGCGTTCCATGTGGAGATTAGCATGTGAATATCTTTTGCTCGAGTGGGCGTGGCCAAATTAACTGTAATGCATCTTGTTGGTTTTGTACAAATTACTTAAACAGAGAATATTTGTTTTCGTTTTGAATCCGATCATTTAAAAGTACACACTTAAATGTTTATAAAGGTGTATGGCCTATAAATGTGTGACAAGTATTCGCTGAGTTTTGTTTCAGTTTATAGACGTGCTCAAGAAAAAAAAAGTTCACTGCGACGGACAGGCAGAACGCACACCCTGTTTATTTTCTTTATTTTACAAAAGCACAATGTTTTGATTTGATTGTAAGTGGACACATACAAAAGTAGAAATATCACAGATTCTTTTTTTATATTTCTTTTTTCTGTATGACCATAAATGACGGAGTAATTTAAGTTTATAGTGCTACAATGTGGAGAAAATCCAGCAAAACGCGCCCGACCTCAGAGGGTTAAAGGAGCTCTTCTTCAGCAAATACAAAGAGAACCATATGCAAGTATTTTGATTTGTGATTTGATGAATCTGATTTCTTGTTGTCTCTCAAGGTTACATTGCCTGTGATTTTGCCATGCTGAGATCATCTCGGTGATCTCTCTCATCCTGAACTTTAGTTTCACTTTCTCCCTTTCATCCTCTCCCTCTCTCATCTGTTATCCGTTTAGTCTTGTATTTGTCTTTACTGTTTGTATTGTTATATGCATACTCATGTAAATTGTAGAACTTGTATTCCTTAGTTCGATGTAGTATTAGTCCAATTATTAAAAACGCCTCGGTTACGACTGTAACCTCGGTTCCCTGAAGAGGGAACGAGCGTTGCGTCGAGAATGGGGAACGCTTTGCGTGATGACGTCTTGAAGCACATGTAAAATCAGTCCAATGGTGTGGCGGAACGTCAGAGTCGGGTGACGTCACGTACCAGGAAGCTATAAAAGCCGGCCTGAAACAGAAAACGAAAGCTTCGTATAGTCTGAAGTCGGGCTGACAGGCATGAAGGAGATATGGCAGGGCGACGCAACGCTCGTTCCCTCTTCAGGGAACCGAGGTTACAGTCGTAACCGAGGCGTTCCCTTTCAAGGGAACTCGCGTTGCGTCGAGAATGACGCTATGGGGAACGTCTATACCAACGCCTCCATAGCTACAAGTGTCTGTCCTGTGTGAAATCTGGAGAGCAGCACTAGGAAGACAGAACATGAGACCCTGGAGCAGAGTCTAGATCCAAAGAGTAGAACCTGACGAAGGTGTGCGGTGAGGACCAACCTGCCGCATCACAGACGTCCTGTAAGGACACTCCTGAAATAAGGGCCTTAGAGGCCGCCATACTCTTCGTAGAGTGTGACCGGACAGCCAAAGGAGAAGGCTGCCCAGCCGCCTCATAAGCAAGTGAGATAGCCTCGACCACCCACTTGCTCATTCTTTGCTTAGACACCGGACCTCCCTTGTTAGGGGACCCCAAGCATACAAATAACTGATCACTTTTACGCCACAGGGCAGCTCTGTGGACGTAAGCGTCTAACGCCCAAACTGGGCAAAGCAAATTATTAGCCTCCTGGTCCGCATTCTGAAAAGGAGGAGGACAAAAGGCCTGCAGAACAATAGGTCTGGCCACATTAGTGGGGACCTTGGGGATATAACCCGGTCTCGGATGTAGAAACGCTTTAACCATACCCGGTGCAAACTCTAAGCATGACGGAGCAACCGACAATGCTTGCAGATCCCCTATTCTCTTGAGAGAAGAAATAGCAAGAAGGAAAAGAGCTTTCAGAGTTAGAAACTTCTCAGGAACCTCCTCAATGGGCTCAAAGGGGGCCAGGGACAAGCCTTGTAATGCAATGGACAAGTCCCATGGTGGCACCCTAGAGCGAACTGCAGGCCTCAGCCTCCAAGTGCCACGAAGGAAACGAGATACCAAAGGGTCTTTCCCCACAGACATTCCACCCAAAGGAATGTGGTAAGCACCTATGGCCGCCACATAAACCTTTAAGGTGGACGGGGTCAGACCTGCAGTGAACCGGTCCTGCAGGAACTCCAGAACTGTACCAATTGGGCAGTTGACTGGATCCAACCGACGGTCACTACACCAAGAAGTGAAGACTCTCCACTTCAGGGCATAAAGTTTCCTCGTGGAGGGAGCTCTGGACTGTAGAATGGTCTCAACAACCTCAGTTGAGAGACCTGACTCTATGAGCTGGGCCCCCTCAGAGGCCAAGCCCACAGGTTCCACAGTTCTGGGCGGGGGTGAAATATTGAGCCCCCTGCTTGGGACAGAAGGTCCCTCCTGACAGGAAGCTCCAGAGGATGCCCGTCGAGGAGGGACACAAGATCGGGAAACCATACTCTGCCCGGCCAGCGCGGGGCTATAAGAAGCAGGCAAACCCGGTCCCTGCGAACTCTCTCCAGAACTCCCGGGAGCAGAGCAACTGGGGGAAAGGCGTACAGACATAGCCTCGGCCACGCCTGTACCATAGCATCCAGTCCCAGAGGAGCTGGATGCGTGAGGGAGAACCAAAGTGGACAGTGAGACGTCTCTCGAGACGCAAACAGATCCACTTGAGCTTGGCCAAACTCCCTCCATATCAGCTCCACCACCTCAGGGTGGAGCCTCCATTCCCCGGGCCTCGGCCCCTGTCTTGACAGAGTGTCTGCTCCTATATTCTGGACCCCGGGGATGTAAGCTGCCCTGAGTGACAGTAACTTCCCCTGGGACCACAAGAGGATATGGCGTGCCAAGTTGGATAACGGGCGCGAGCGCAAACCCCCTTGGTGGTTGATATAGGCGACTACCGACGTGTTGTCCGTGTGTACTAACACATGGTGTCCCCTGAGATCTGTGATAAAGCTCCTCAGAGCCCGGAAGACAGCTAACATCTCTAGGCGATTGATATGCCAGGAACGATGATGGTCTTCCCACAGACCTTGAGATGAGCGACCCTCCAGGATCGCTCCCCAACCCGTGAGGGAAGCATCCGTCGTTAGCAGTTTGCGACGACAAGGAGCTCCCAACACTGGGCCCTGGGACAGGAACCAAGGTTTCTTCCACATAACCAGGGCACGTAAGCATCGCCGCGTGACCTTGATTGTGCGAAATGGGTTGCCCCTCGGGGAAAAACCCCTGGTCCTGAGCCACCACTGCAGGGGCCTCATGTGCAGTAGTCCAAAAGGTATCACGTTGGAAGCTGCTGCCATGAGACCCAACAGTCTCTGAAACTGTTTGACAGTGAGTAGCTGGCCTAGCTTTACACTTTTCACAGCTGCAAGGATGGACTCTATACGTGGCGGTGACAGGCGCGCCTGCATCGACACTGAATCCCAAATTACGCCTAGAAAAGTGGTCCTCCTGAGTGGAGAAAGCACACTCTTCTTGGCGTTCAGCCGTAACCCCAACTCTCTCATGTGGGCGAGAACAACATCTCGATGTTGAACCGCCAACTGATGCGAATGAGCTAAAATCAACCAATCGTCGATGTAGTTCATGATGCGAATACCCTGGAGGCGCAGGGGCGCCAGAGCTGCATCCATGCATTTGGTGAAAGTGCGGGGTGATAAAGCTAGGCCGAATGGAAGTACTCGATATTGGTATGCTTTGCCCCCGAAAGCAAACCTCAGGAACTTCCAATGACACGGACGGATGGAAATATGGAAATATGCGTCCTTGAGGTCTATCGTGACAAACCAGTCCTCGGACCTGATCTGTGGCACGATCTGTCTCAATGTTAACATTTTGAACTTGAGCTGCATGACTGACTCGTTCAGAACTCGAAGATCTAAAATGGGACGCAATCCCCCGTCCTTCTTTGGAACTATGAAGTACCGGCTGTAAAACCCGGTTTCCCTGCTGGAGGGAGGTACATATTCTATGGCCCCTTTCTCTAACAGAGTGTTTACTTCCTGTTCCATAACCAAAACCTGCTCGGGGCCCACCAGTGTGGGCAGGACCCCCATAAACCGAGGTGGGCGTTTCTTGAACTGTATCTGATACCCTTTTTCCACGGTCTGCAGGACCCAACGAGAAACATTTAACAGTAGCTTCCACGCTGTCAAAGATTCTACTAGAGGTACCAGCCTCTCGAGACTGGTTTCTGGATTTTGTTGTTGTTGAGTAGTCAATTCGTCGCCCTGTAACGGCGCACCGGCAGGGAACGACCGAACAGACTGCTCTAACACCCTCCTCGGAGGGGGCGGGCATCCCGAGGCCACTACGTTTCCGGGTGGTCCTTGAGATATGTGCTCGCCGGAGACCGCTGCGCCCTGTAACACCGGAGGCGGCAGGGTTGGCAGAACAGTCCCCTGAGGGTACCGAAGGGAGACGGGCACCGTAGAAAGAGGTGTTGACCGCTGCACTTCGGGGGGGACTACCCTCATTTGTCCTGAGCCCTCGGACATCAGGACTTTTTCCCAGCAGCCTTCTTGGCGGTAATGACGGTCCGCAGATCCGTTTTACCCCTTGAGGGCTGCTGGGTTTGAGAGCGCCCTCCGTGTCCCCGAGATTTTTGTGGGGGAGCACGGGAGGACACACTCTGTTTTTGAGTGGCACGATGTTCAGCGCTCTTTTTAGAGGAGTGAGGCTGCTCCCGCTCAGCAGCCTCAAAGAATGAACGGCGGGGGAGAAGTTTTTGAAGTGCAACTGCCTGTTTAGAAGCTTCTTGTGATTTAGCAACCGCACTGTTAACAGCATCACCAAACAGACCAACAGTGGAGACCGGAGCATCTAAGAGAACATACTTTTCTTTATCTTTTATGTCGCTCAGATTGAGCCACAGATGCCTCTCAGTGGCCACCAGGGCTGCCATAGACCGCCCGATTGATTTAGCGGTCTCCTTGGTGGCCCTGAGAGACAGATCTGTGGCTCTGCGTAGTTCAGCCACCGTGTCAGGACCAATTCCCCCGCCCTCCTCTAAATCCCCCAATAATTCAGCTTGATAAGCCTGCATAATGGACATCGTATGCAGACACGCTGCAGCTTGACCAGCGGCTGCATACGACTTATGAACCAGGGAAGATGTCATTTTAACTGGCTTGGATGGAAGTGTAGGAGCCTTCAGGGAAGATGCCGTTGCTGGAGAGAGATAGCTCGCAAGCGTCTCCTCCACCTTCGGCATCTCCCCATAACCATACTCTTTATATTTATAAATTGAAGAGTAGTGAGATGTGTGTGGTGTAAAAACTCTGTAGGACACTGGTTTTCCCCACGATCTCGACACCTCGGTGTGGAGATCGGGGAAAAACGGAAGGCTCCTGCGCTGGGGCTGCGCACGAGATGGCAGGAAGCGTTCGTCGAGCTTGCTTTTCGAACGAACGTCCTGCCTATCCTCTGGCTACTCAATAGAAAGTCTGTCAACTGCTCTAGTGATTACATCGAGCAGTTCCTCAAACGCGTGAGACTGAGGTGGCGAATCCTCAGAATCAGCGTCAATACTCACAACATCCAACTCCTCAGAGCTGGATAGTTGCAGTACTGGTACCTCCATCGGGGGGGAAGAAACCGCAGCGCGTGCTTCCACACCCTGATGAGAGGCACTGGATCTGTCAGAAGGAGGCTGAGATAAGGCAGAGCCCGTCTCAACATCCACTGACAGATCCATTTGCGAACCCCAGGTCTGAGATCGCCGCCGAGCCTCAGCCGCGGCGGGACCCGAGCCCTGGGGAACGTGGTCGGGATTGAACCGAGCCAAGCGGGATCGGAGCGTACGCAATGGAAGCGCACAGCAATGCTCACAGTCACCACCCTCGAGTGCTGACCGGGCATGCTCCTCTCCCAAACAAACAACACAAAGAGTGTGAGTATCACCTCCCGTAATATAACGCGGGCAAGGATGAACACACACTCTAAACTGCTGCTTGCTCGCCATACTGAATATATATATAGACAGACAACACCAAATAACAAGGACAGATTCAACACAGAGCGCGACTGAAGACTCAGAAAGCTTTCGTTTTCTGTTTCAGGCCGGCTTTTATAGCTTCCTGGTACGTGACGTCACCCGCCTCTGACGTTCCGCCACACCATTGGACTGATTTTACATGTGCTTCAAGACGTCATCACGCAAAGCGTTCCCCATAGCGTCATTCTCGACGCAACGCGAGTTCCCTTGAAAGGGAACCCATTATATCCTAGATTATCTCTGTATAAGTGTTCATTTTACAAGTCAATGAAACGACGATCAAGCTACGCTTTACAAATGCGCTACTGTTAAGTAACCTACATTTTATAAGAACAAGAAAGTAATTTTCATGGCCAGAAAATATAGCTTTCTTCGAATTATAAGAAAGAGATAATTTTGTTGAGAAGTTGATGGAATTAATTTTACGACCAGTTTGCGGGACAAACAACTGTTTAATTAATACATTAATTTCCCTTAAAAATTATTCTGATTAATTGATCTGAAAGAGGGACCTTTTGGTATATTAATGATTAAATTATAATTCATTGTAATTGAACATTGATGTATACGAATGGGTCTAAATTTCAGCTTCAATAATTTATTAATATTGTAAGAATATAGATGAATCAACCCGATTCATAATTTTGATTCCCTATAATCATTTGAGCTAAGTCATATTCGTTACATCTCTTATATGTTCTTTTTTCCATTTCAGAGAAATGTATACATTTATCAAGGCAGAAATGCTTCTTTACAATAAAACAAAAACATATACATCAATACAGTATTACAACCCATTAGGGCTGCACGATATTGGAAAAAAAATGACATTGCGATATTTTTTCCCAACGATATATATTGCGAGCCATCAATCCAGGCTAAAGTCAATAATTACCATTCCATGATATTAATAATTTCACTAATAAGCAAGCTTCACAAGAGACAAAAAGGCCACTTAATATTTTATTCCAAAATTAGAACATATTTCTGTCAGAATTCGGTGAACGTTCGCAATCCAACGTGGCGGCGCTCTTAACAGATGTTTGTTTGTTCATTAGGCTATAATTCTTGCTGATTCAGTGACGCGTTCATGTAAACGGCACCTAAAAGCTATCACAAAAAAACAGCAAAAGTAGTCTAATGATTATGAATATGTAAAATATTACAATGAGACGATGACACATTAATAAACAAGTGTTTTCTGTAAAGATGAAGTTGACAATGCTGACTGCGATCTTCGCAGTAGGCTAGTGATCGCGCAGGAGAGAAATGCACTTTTCATATGGATTGCATAGTTTTATCTTGTTTTGAATGGTTCTGTCTAAAAGTAGAGATTTCTGTAGATAATAGATATATTTAAAAAATATTTAAACATCACGTGTCGTGATTATGTCTGCTATATTTACTTTTTATTTATTAAATCCAGGAAATTGGTTAATGAAACACTGATTAAAATTAAGATACAATTAATACAAAACTAAATTCGTTTTAAAGAAAGGCTTTGTGCTTTCTGTTTGAGGTCTCTGTGAAAGTTTTAAAGCAGTCTTTTAGTGCCGCTTTCAGAGCGCTCGCGTCCGTAATGGAGAACTGTCACGCAACATTGTTTTTTCCTCATAAATGCGCACACGAAAAATAAAAGACTTTTAAAAAAGACAATCATCCATAACTTTACAACACTCCAGCAAATTACCTCTTTTTGGTCAACATCCTCCTTTTTGTAGACGAAATAGTCCCAAATAGCTGATTTTGACCCGGATTCTCTTCGTCACCCATTTTTAGCTATAGGATTGCCAGTGAATGTTGGCTGTGAGCGGTGAGCTGCGGCACAGCTAACCAATCACTGTGCAGTCACGCAGAACGTGTATGTCACCCCAGCAAAAAGCCATACAACAAACTTTGTTTGTTTACTGTGTGCTACCCTGGTGCTATGGGTGCTCCTACCCTTCACATCGCATGTTCCGGTGATGTGACTATCGCTCATTCGCACATCGCAATGTCGATGTTAAAACAGAATATCGTTCAGCCCTACAACCCATCATGTCTGCCAATGGTCATGGAAATTATGATGTTGGAAATGGAATATACAGATGTTTTGTGTTTTCCTCATTTTGACAGCAACTATGCACAAGAACAAGGGGAGCTATTACTTATAATTCTTAAAAACCTTACCTTACAGACCATTTATGCTTCAAGAAATGTCAAGAAAAGAAATAATACAAAAATTATAATCAGTAAACAATTTTTTCCATATTGAACAAATGTATTCTATCTGGGTTCTTAAGGAAAGGGAAAGCTTTTGCATCACATATATATAGTGTAATATGTCAATCCAATCATCAACTGTAAATGGCTCTGGTTTTAGCCATTTCTTTGTAATCACTTTTTTACTGGCTGTCAGAAGAATTAGCATGTTCTTATCAATGTTATTCCACCCATCAAAAGAAATATTAGCCAAATATAAACATTCACACTTAAAATGAATCATCACCTCAAAAATAGCTTCCAAATTTCCTTCAATCTCTTGCCAAAACTGGGTTAATTTCTGCAGGGTTCGTACACTTTTTCCAAGGTCAAATTCAAGCACTTTTCAAGCACTTTCCAGGTCCATTTTAAAGCTTTTTCCAGCACCTTACACTACCGTAAATTACATACCAATACATAGTTAAAATTATTATTTAGTGTTTTTATCACATCAAAAGAGATAAACAGCCAAATGTTTCATAATAGCAGAGATATTGAAGAAAAATTAGATATGCGATAACTCGTTAAATAATGTGATATTCAATATGCGATACGATAATGCTTAAAGTGTGTCAAATTAACTTAAATTATCTTTAAATTATCTTTAAAATGATATAACCTACACATACGTGTTTCACATTCTTTTTGTGATAAGAAAATATCCCTACAACTTCAGTGAACATCAGTGTTCTGTAGCATAAGAAGTGTTATTTTAACATCACTGGGGTTTAGGGGTTCAGATTATCCTACATTAGGTTTATTTAACAACAGAAACTGATTAATCAAATGTAAAAATAAACACCGCTTAGTTTTCACTACATGAATTAAATATACTGATTCTTATTAAAGCTACAAAAGTTAGCCTATTCAGCCAAAAGCAGTGAGTGATTTTCTTTGTCTTTTGTTCACGACCCCAGTTATTGCAAGCCGTTGCGATATGCAATTATGCATATTGTTGTAATATATACATTTGCAATATTTCGATATATTGCGCAGCCCTAATATTTAAGCCAATCACAAGTTTTATTCTTCAAAATGTATCACTAAGTATATAGCCTAAAGCATATGAATAATATACTTTTCATTATATTAATTTCCAAATATTGCTTACCAGATAATGTGATTTATAGGCTGTAAAACTGAATTAATTTCAAATATGAAGACTTAGGATTTGAACAGAAATATTTGACAGGCCTTCCCGTGTTGGGACACATTCTTGATATAGACAAGGTTTGAACAATATCTGAGTGCACAGGCACCTGCCTGATAAATGTATTTCATTGCCAAGATGTCTTGGGCCAAGACATAATGTTAGCTAATACATTTACTGGAATAGAGCAGTGTAAATATTGCATAGGGCCATCCTAAACCTTACAGTAACAATATACTTATGACACTGACTGATTTCAGTTCAGTAATCAACGACTGTTGTTATGCACTGGGCTAACGTTTGCAGGTTAATTTGCACGTTACAGTTCTGTAATTTTGGCAATGTTCACTGCATATTCCACAAATGAACGTGACATAACGAACATGCAATACTTACATTACATTATCACACCAAGTACTCTCAGTCACTAATGGCCCTTTCAGATAGGACGCGGACCGCGCTGCGCTATGAAATGAAACCGATATATCTCAATGGCTTGCGCCGCGCGACTCGGACCAAAGCGGAGCTCAGCGAGCTCGCGCGCACGCCGCGGTCAAAGTTTAAAATAGTTCAACTGTTGCCGCTGCGTGGCCAATAAAAACGGTGCATCCAAACAACCGCGGAAATCAAAATGAAACCTCCGCCTACTTTTGCTCTGGCCAGCGTAACGCAAATCAATCTGTATCTGATTCTGAAGGGCTACATTTTTTTCCTCTATTTAATAAAGAACTATTTCGTCAGAAAGATATTTCTTGTGAAAGAAATACAGTTACAAATTCAAGCATTTTCAAGCATTTTATCCAAAATTCAAGCACTTTTCAAACCTTGAAAACACAACATCAAAATTCAAGCACTTTCAAGGATTTCAAGCACCCGTACGAACCCTGTTTCTGACACTCCCCAAACATATGATAATGGTTAGATTCCCTTTTCCCACATAATCTCCAACAGCTAGCACCTGTCCCTTTGTATCTTTTCTGTGTTGGTGTGATACATCTCTTATATATTATTAAATACCTCAGAATCTGCAGCTGACAGTTTTTACTCTTCAGTCCTTCACAAATAATCTTCACTCCTGAATCCTGCAGGTCATTGTTCGTCAGGTCCAGCTCTCTCAGGTGTGAGGGGTTTGAACTCAGAGCTGAACACATATAACCACAGCCTTCCTCTGTCACCATACAGAGAGACAACCTACAGACACACACAGTCAGACCATCTACAAACACACTTTGACATTATGAATGGCAGACTGTAAATAATCTCTTATATGTTCTTAAATACCTCAGAATCTGCAGCTGACAGTTTGGCCTCTTCAGTCCATCAGAAATAATCTTCACTCCTGAATTCTGCAGGTCATTGTTACTCAGGTCCAGCTCTCTCAGGTGTGAGGGGTTTGAACTCAGAGCTGAACACACATAACCACAGCCTTCCAATGTCACCTTACAGCCAGACAACCTACAGACACACACAGTCAGACCATCTACAAGCACACATCGACATTATGACCGGCAGACAGTAAATAATCTCTCATATGTTTTTAAATACCTCAGTATCTGCAGCTGACAGTGTGGGCTTTTCAGTCCATCAGAAATAATCTTCACTCCTGAATCATGCAGGGCATTGTTACTCAGATCCAGCTCTCTCAGGGCAGTTTGAGGATTGTAGAGCTGATGACACAATTTCACAATCCTGACCAGTGAGATTACAGCCAACAAGACTAGAAGAGAGTAAATACAGCACAATAAGTTTGGGTTCAGGGTGCTTTTCTTTAAAGGGGCAGCAGTATCACCTTAACCTTCTTGCTGCAATAATACATTTTTGGTCATTTTCAGTTTCATTTCTTTGACCATTCAGGCTGTTTGTAAATGGTATGTAATTTGGCAAAATTGTGACTTTTTGGATCAATTTCAAAAATTGCATCCCATGTTGCATAATATGTATAAACACACACTGTGTAGATCAAATAGGAACATATACCACCATAAAGACCAAAAATGGCCCATTGAAACCCATTAAAACGTTTAAAGCAGAGGCCTTCATTAATACATGAATCATGACTTGTGTTGAAACATCCTTTCATTTTGAAGCAAAAGCATTATATTTGCATTATATAGTGTATTCCACCAGATGACATCACTACATAGGTATTCCCTATGGGGGGAAATGCACGTTATTTTCCTGGTTTCCACTAGGGGGACTATTGACTGTGTTATGAAGCATTTTAATGGCTCAATGATCTAAAATGATGTTTCTGAGTATGTGCGGATGTCTGAGAGCAATGTGTGTCTGCGTTGACAAAAGTGTGTGTGAGTGTGTGTGTGTGTAGGGCCTAAATATAATACATGGTGTTTAGGCGATTGACAAAAATCATAATATCCTGAAGGTCATATTTTACCCTTTCTGGCTATACTCTCTCTCTCTCTCTCTCTTCTCTGTGTGTGTGTGTGTTGGTGGTGTAGGATGTGTGTGTGCATTTAGCAAGAGAAAGCGCTTCTCACTGCATTGTTTTCTTTCGGTTTGATTCATGCATATTTTACGCACAGACATGAACCTTTGACAAAGCTTCGTTTTTTTTAGCAGTCTATGTTTCAAAGTTAATTGATAATTTCTCACCTATGTAGAGGCACAAACACAGCCATGCATTCAGTCCTTAGACAATAATAACACCTTGCATCTTGCGGCAACACAAAAATGTAGCTGCGAGGGATTAGAATAGAATAGTTGATGATATCGTCACCAAAACTGGAATTTAAAGAGTTAAAATCCTGAAATTAAATAAGTATTTGGTAGTTATAATGAGGACTGATGCTGGTTCAAAGATTTAACTTAGTAAAAGTGGAAAATAATAATATATAATATTTTAGGCAGTGTTTATAATATGTGACCGTTTTTGGTCCTTAACGCGCTGTGTGATTTTTTATTTTTTTATCTGGCATAACACAAAAAATAAAAATGCGTAAAAATCAAAGTTGCTGCTAATCATGGACATATACCAGGCTGTGATAATTCCCTCCCAATAAATCCACCTAGCATGTTGTACACAATTGTTTTTATTTTTTTGTTTTTTCCAAAATTAATTTAATAATTATTAATAAATGTGAATCACGATTTTTCTCCATGGGAATTGAGATCACGATTCTCTTACACGATTCTCATTTTTTTTAGCCAAAATTTATTGCACAAAAGTTTAAGTTTAAGTACAAAAAAAAAACAGAGGACATTCAGTATAATACAGTGCAGGAGTAACAAAAAAATTTCTCTTTTCTTTATTTTAGACCCCTTAAAGTAAATAATTTTAAAGCTTTATGTTGTTGAACATAAGAGAACATTAACATATACAATAATAAAGAACCTGTGCTTTTTGCTCCAATTGGCACAGAACCTTAAAGGTTCTTGGCCAAGAACACTAACCTAGTGGTATTTTGAGGTGTGGCTCCCTTGTCTTTCATGGCTAACTCGGTGATTGTAGAGATTAGTGGTGTTACCTTGCGGGGGTTTGATGTACATAGTACTTACATCTACTGTGTACGGGAATACTCGACTTGGCATTTTGAAATATTTCTGTGTTTATTTGGCCGTTTAGGCGCGCAACTGAGGACAAAGATTACTATGCTTGTCGGTGTTGCGCTCGGAGCGCGCACACAGCATCCTGTCAGTATAATTCAGTTCTCATTCGCCACTTATCATGCTTTTAATATCTCTTTTCAATATAAAGCACACTCTGCTCTTTTCTTTCTCTTTCATTCATGATTTGTTATTAATAACTTTAAACAGAATCATCAACTGAAATCTGTGCGGATTATCAAAAATACGACACATTTACAGGACATAAAAGGGTCTCTGTGGCAAAAGTGAAAGTAAAAGCACAGCAAAGCACCCGTTTCAATAAAAGGGTATATTAAAGTTTATATAACCTACTTTTACATTTTCGCTGCTGTTCTAAAATGGTTTTCGCCATTACCTTAAACAAGCTGCAGCTGCTTGAAACTCAGTGCAGGAGCTGTAGGTTACAACTTACCACAGAAACGTAAGCGGTTATTTGATTGCTCTGGTGACTCGTGACACGCACGAACAGCACTAAACACGCATTTTTGCCGGTACAACTTGAATATTATTATTATTATCATACATTGCTCATTAACTTCGGTAGGCTGTACAACAAGGGAATTGTAATTGGCTGCTTTTTTTGCAGAGAGCCGATCTCTGTTGATGTGTTTTAATTTTTTTATCTTTTGTTGGTAAAGGGTGAGAGACCTTGCGTGCTTTTCGTTGAGAAGCCGAACGGTGTCCAGTCCTCCGCGAAGGTACAGCAACATGGCGAAGGGATGACACGTCTCCGTTCCCTGTACTCAGGGAACGAGGGTTACATACGTAACCGAGACGTTCCCTTTTGACGAATTGAAATCCCTAATAAAACAACATGGTACTGGCCCCTTCCAGTGCCCAGCTAAGCTACCCTGCAGCAGTTTCTTGTAATACGTTGCTGGAGCTAGCTAGGGAATCACACTGCTGTTCCGCAAGACCCGCTACTGGCTGTCTTGTGAGCAACACTGTTGTTAATCATCTAATGTATGCAGACGATCTTGTCCTGCTCTGTCCATAAAGCGTTGGGCTGCAGCAGATGCTGAAAGTCTGCTCGCAATATGGCCTTGATTATGATATTAAATATAACACTAAGAAAAGCCACATAATGGTAGTTAGAAGCAATGAGGACAATAAATAAACTTTTCTGACTTGTTATCTGTCAGACAGCCCTCTTGCTGTGTGTGAGGAAGTTAAATATTTAGGTCATGTTATATCTATAATGACTGGATGGATGACAAAGACCTATACTGTCGGCGCTGTAAAATGTATGCTAAAGCCAATATCCTCATAAAGAAGTTTTATATGTGTTCTGAAGTGCTCTTTGTTTAGAACCTACATCACACCGCTATATACTGCTCAATTGTGGTCTAACTATAAGAAAAAGAGTATGCAGCGGCTAAAGGTAGCATACAATGATGCAATGAGGTTGCTGCTCCGTGTCCCTAGGTGGCATAGTGCCAGTCATTTGTTTGTGTCTAATAGAGTGCCAACCTGTGAGGCACTCTTAAGGCAACTGATGTTTGGTTTTATGTGTCGACTGGACAATTCAGTGAACCATATAATTGAAGCCCTAGTCAGTCCTCTGAAAAGCTGTTATAGATACACTTCGAGGCTTAGACGACACTGGTGTAATAGCCTGTATATTCTATAGGCTATTATGGAATTATGTATTTTTGTATCTCCTTTTTTATACTGTATGTTGTGCTATATGGACCTGTGTCTGCAATAAAGCTTTATAACTGGGAAAGCATGCCCTAACCCATTAAAAAAGGGGGGGGGGGGGGGTGGAGGAACGCTGCGGAAGCCCCAGACTGCCTGAGGAAGGCCTGGAATACACATATGTACTAGCCCAGTGGGATAGTGATACATATGGCAGTCCCTGAGGTGGTCCCAATCCGAGGGAAGTGGGAGCGTACTCAACAGGGACGACAGAACGAGTCCGTCAAGGGGAAGACACGGCTGAACTGCACGTGGCATCATGGGTCACCGTAGAGACCACTGGATAAACACCCAGTCTACTAGCAACTCCCTACTAGAGGTAGCAGACCTGGCGCCGGGCGGTCCGCCACACCTGGCACCGGAGGGGTGATGGAGGAACTCACGAGGCTCACCGACGTTGGGCGCCATACGGAGCAAACAACGCACTTATTCGGCCGAGAGGCGGAGTGGCGTAGCAAGCCGACACAACCTATTCCCTTGCACCACTGGCCGTAGCAAGTACTCGGGAGAAAACAGGTTCCAAACGTAGGCTATAGAACCTAGCGAACGTGTTCGATGTCGCTCAGCCCGCAGCTCTACAGATGTCTGTCAGCGAAGCACCTTGAGCCAAAGCCCAGGAAGCGGCAACACCTCTAGTAGAGTGAGCCCGCAACCTGGGAGGACAAGGCTCACCCAGAGACTCATACGCTCGGGTGATAGCATCCACTAGCCAGTGGGCTAACCTCTGCTTGAGGATGCGAATGCCTTGTTCTCTCATGGGAACAATGGCCGCCTCCGCGACTTTCGTAAAGACGCGGGGCAACAGGGCCAGCCCGAAGGGAAGGACTTTGTACTGATACGCTCGACCCTCGAACGCAAACCGTAGAAACAGTCTGTGTCAAGGAAGAATCGAGATGTGAAAGTACGCGTCCTTCAGGTCGATCGCTGCAAACCAATCCTGGAGACGGATGCATTCGAAAATGCACTTCTGCGTTAACATTTTGAACGGGAGTTTATGCAGGGCCCGATTCAAAACTCGCAGATCCAGGATCGGTCGTAACCCACCGCCTTTCTTTGGGTACAATGAAGTAGGGGCTGTAAAACCCGGACCTCATCTCGGGAGGAGGGACCTCTTTCCAGGAGGGATCTCTTTCCGCAAGACAGGGCGATCCACTGACCGCACATGGGTGAAGTGGATGACTCTGAACTTGGGAGGCCGGCGTGCAAACTGAATTGCATAGCTGAACCGGATGGTGCGGATGAGCCATCGGGACAGATCCGGAAGCGCTAGCCAGGCTTCTAGAGACTGTCCCAACGAGCCAACCTGAACCACCGGTGTACCCGCGGAGGGGCAGCGAGGTGGAAGACAGGGACCCGGCTCTGGTGGCGTTGTAGTGACCGAGAGTGGGGTCTGGGCGTTTTAACTTGACACCAACCTACTTCCACCGGGGGGCAGACGGCAGAGAAGGCCAGTGGGCATTCTGCTGCGGGCTGCCCGGTGGCGAAGGGAGGGGGGAGACAAGGAACGAGGCCCTGACTCCTCGTGTCCTGGTCTATGCGCCTCCGGGCCCAGCTGCAGACCGGAGCGACGCAGCTGAGGCTGTCACTGCTATCCGCGAGCTGGGGAGAGGGGAGCGGGAGTGGCACCATTTGGGGGCAGTGCGCACTGCCATT
Source organism: Abramis brama (assembly GCA_022829085.1). Lineage (NCBI taxonomy): Eukaryota > Metazoa > Chordata > Actinopteri > Cypriniformes > Leuciscidae > Abramis > Abramis brama. The sequence goes on from CM040767.1 coordinate 61,829,948, forward strand.
CTGACCCTCTCGGACGGAGGAGACTGGTCTTATTTTACTGCCAGTCTCGACCGTGAGGGGAAATGAGGAGCGAGGCCCGGGGGCATCGAGTCCTGGTTTCCGCCTCCTCGTCCCTCACTGTCATCTGAGCGCTGGGGCCCGTGAGTGACCTAGAGGAAGTGGACTGCTCAAACTTTGGGTACCGCTGACTGGAGGACCAGCGGCGGAACACAAACAAAATTCTCCACCCGGCCCTCCTCCGGGGGAAGAAGTGGTGATGACACGCACTCCCGAAGAGCAGATGTCACATACTCTGGGTCGCTCCTCTCAGGGTCGTTTCCCTTCCTTTTGCTTAGGCATGTTTGGCTTGCCATATTGGCACCAAAATGCTTCCATACTGCCAACAAATTTTCACACCCATCCAGGCACTTTAGAATAGCCCAGGAAGTGTGGCTGTCAAATCTGAATCCTCAGCATGAGAACACACCATTATAGTAGGAACTCAGCATCATTTTCAGAGTATAACAGCCCTCTCTCCGATGTAGCGATCGACATCTGTCCTCCCCTGGACCCCTGAATGAAATGCTTGGTCCCTCATGAGAAGGACCAGAATCCCATCCGAAAGCCTCGACGGCACATGGCACGCTGAGCGGCTCAAGCCTTTACGAGAAAGGGGAGACGAACAACGTGCCGATGTGGTCATGCACTCATGAGAGAACATGAACCACCCACAAATGCAGTCTCAACACACTGATTAGGCATGTGAAACAGTAATCGTGGCCGTCAACCAGGCATGCAAGACAGTGAACGTGGCCATCGCCTCGATGACACACGGCACGCTGGGCGCTCAAGCCTTCAGGCAAGGCGAACAATGTGCCGACATGGTCATGCTCTCATAAGAAAGCATAACCCACCCACGAACACAGTCTCAGCATGTTTGCGATGCGCTAGAGGAGTGGGAAGCTCGTGAGGGTCTTTCACCTGGCGAGACATTTCGCACTGTAACCCCCAGATCACCAAATGCTCATTAGCCAAAGTAGTCCTCCCCTTTTTTGAAAAGGAACTAGATTGGGGAATAAGCAAAGGGACTCAACCTCGTAGAGGTACACGAGTCTCGACCGCGCATTTAGAGCGCCGAATGACGCGCGCTGGGTTGCTGTGACAACCCGCGCTATCAGCCGGCGCTCGACGGCACACGGCACGCTGAGCGGCTCGAGCCTTTAAAAAGGGGAGACGAACAACGTGCCGACGTGGTCATGCACTCCTGAGAGAACATGAACCACCCATGAACGTAGTCTCACACACTGATTAGGCATGTGAAACAATGAACGTGGCCGTCAAATGAGGACAGGAAACGATCGCATCCAGAAACACACGAGTGAAACGTCATCCTGAAAAGGACGCGATCTTCATTCGTGTTGCTCTTTTAGGAAAAAAGTACTCTCTCTATTGTGCTGAAGCACACAGGGACCCAACGCGGCAACACAGCGGGGAAACTGCAAGCCCGCTGTGCGCACTCAACCATTTACCAGCTGTGAAAACAGCTTTTGAATTATCAGCGTTTAGACGCAGCCAGCAGACAGGAAATCGCGCGGTCGCTGAAACGCCATCTCAACAACACAGAGAGATCCCCTCCCAAAACAGCAGACTCATAGAGCGTAGGATAGATACAATCTTAAAGCTCATTCACTGACACTCATTCACAGACACAACCGGTCGGCTCCGAAGCTAAAAGCAGTATGCATGCGTTGCTTCCGCCTTTTTATACCTGCGCTGTTAGGCGGGCTGCGGAATGCAAATCCTGCATGCCAATTTTCATTGGCTCGTTTTAATTCACTCGTAGGCAATTGGTCTCCCTAGCGTGATCCCAATTTGTCAGGGAACTCCCCCGACGACACGTCGGAGTTCCCAGGATGAAAGGGAACTGAGTTTGGCTCTCCTAGTATAAGTGAACCTCAAGGAATATATTAAAACAATGTAAAGATGTAAGCTGTGTTATTAAAAAGGATTCTTAAGCTATTAATGATTAAACACTCACAGAGCTTTCCTGCAGTTGACCACAGCTGGTATCAGTCTTCTTCTACACTCAGCTGATATGCAGTATTTGTTGAGGTTCAGCTCATCCAGCGCCTCCTCTGAGATTTGAACTATGTAAGAGATTGTTGAGCAGTGAGCATCAGAGAGAATCTCCTCTGAGTGTTTGCCTGATTTCACAAACTCCTGAATCTCTCTGGACAGAGTCTGATCTTTGACTTCCATCAGACAGAGGAACAGATTGATGGATCTAGCATCTGAGATATGGTGGACATATGGATCTTTGATCATGTCTTTAATGTGCTGTGTGATTCTCCTGATGTTCTCTGAGCTGTTCTCTGTGTGTGTCAGTAGATCCTGTAAGAGTCTCTGATTGGACTCCAGTGTGATGCCCAGCAGGAACCACAGGAACAGATCCAGATGTCCGTTTTCTCTTCTCAGGACTATATTTACTGCTAATGTTAGTAGATTATGCAGAGGGTCTTCATCAGGTGTGTGCTTCTCATTTATATATTGACGGCCACATATAAGGTTATGTTGGTATTTTGCATGCAGAATCTGCAGTGGTTCCTTGTTCTTCATTAAATAGCAGTAAAACACATAGAAAGCAGCGAGAAACTCCTGGACACCCAGATGAATTAATCTGTAGACTTTCCTCTGATGAATCACAGATTCCTCCTTAAAGATCTCAGTGAAAATCCCAGAATGCACTGAGGCGTCAGTGATGTCTATGCCGCTCTCAACCAGGTCCTCCTCATAGAATATCACATTGCCCTTCATCAGCTGATGGAAAGCCACTTTAGCAAGTTTCACAATCACTTCTCTGTTGGACTGCAGGAGTTTCTCTGGATCTCTCTCTTCATACTTCTGATTCCTCATGTTGATCTGAATCAGCAGGAAGTGGATGTACATTTCAGTCAGAGTTTGAGGGATTTCTGCACCCAGATCTTCTTCCAGGAGCTTCTGAAGCACAGTGGAGGAGATCCAGCAGAAGACGGGTACGCGGCACATGGTGTCGAAGCTTCTTGCTCTTCTGATGTGTGAGATGATTCTGCTGGCTTGATGCTCGTCACTGATTCTCTTCCTGAAATATTCCTCCTTCTGAGGCTCACTGAATCCCTGAATCTCTGTCAGACGGTTGATGTATTTGGAGGGGATCTGATTGGCTGCTACTGGTCTGGAGGTGATCCAGATGAGAGCCGAGGGAAGCAGATCTCCTTTAATGAGGGTTGACATCAACACACCCAATGATGAAATCTCAGTCACATCAGAAACTTTCTGAGCATCTGAAAACCTCAATGTGATTCTGCTTTCATCCAGACCATCAAAGATGAACACAACTTTACAATTCTCATAAATCTTTGAGTCCAGATCTTGAAGTTCAGGATGAAAGTCCAGCAGAAGTCTGTGAAGACTGTACTGATGATCTCGGATCAAGTTCAGCTCTCGAAATGGAAGCACAAACATGAAATCTACATCCTGATTGGCTTTTCCCCCGGCCCAGTCCAGAATGAACTTCTGCACAGAGACGGTTTTCCCGATTCCAGCAATGCCTTTAGTGAGAACAGTCTTGATTTGGTCTTTCTCCTCGCGTCCTGGTTCAGGAGAGGCTTTAAAGATGTCATTGCAGTAGATTGGAGTGTCTTGTGAGTGTTGTGTTCTGGCTGTTTTCTCCATCTGTAAAACCTCATGTTGTTTATTCACTCCTTCACTCTCTCCCTCTATGATGTAGAGCTGTGTGTAGATCCTGTTCAGGAGGGTTTCATTCTCTTGGAGTTTCAGTCCCTCAAATAATCTCTCATACTTTTCCTTCATGCTGGTTTTGTGCTGGTCTTTGACTCTCTGTAGTTCGTCATTCACTGGTTTAGGAGAATCCTGGTCTCCAGTCTGATCATCTATATTCACACTGCTGAGAAAAACAAAAGTGCACAGTTTTAATAACATGATAAATAACAAATTAAAATCTGTATCTACAAAATCTAGTCAATTTTATATTTTCTGTACAATTAATGTCTTTCATTTCAGTTTTAGTTCAACACTTTTTACATTGCATATTGTTCAGCTCTCTGACTCCAGATCCTGAGAAAACACAAAGAAATAATTCTTAACCGCAATAAAACGCATATGGAAATTAGCGGAGGACATAGAGTGATCTTCTGCGGGAAAGGTGCAGGACTCACGTTGTCCAAAACATGAGAATGCTTTATATTTTTAAGCTCTTCAAACAAAAGCATAAGCGTTTACCACAGCTAGCACGGTTGTGCTTTGACAGATGTGTGTGCTGTTTATTACCTTTGAGATGTGTTTTCTCAGCGCATAACTTACATTTCACAGTTGTTTCCTGTAAATGTTATTTATCTTATTTACCGTATTTATTTATTTATCTTATTTATGTTATTTACATTTATCCGTAAATGTTAGAAAGGATTTCCAGTGTTAGCGTATTTCCATTTTGCATAAACAGACAAGATAAATGAGTGCTGATGAGCAAGCTGACAAATGCATTTTTAATAAACTATAGTCTGAATAAAATATACATTTTGCTAAAATATTTCATATTATAAATTAAATGTAGGGTTAAAGTTCTTCATGTAACACAAATAATCATATTTTTTATAAATGCAGGGATACTGTTGGAATAACTTATTAACCCTCTGGGGTCTGAGGTGTTTTTGGGGTCCTTGAGATGTTTTGACATGCCCTGACATTTGTGCTTTTTACAGTTGCTTATAAACATATTAATGGCAAAGGTGTCATTACACTCTATTTAGCACAAACAGGGCTACCACAATATGTGAGCAACATGCATGTACATGTTTGTATTTTTGAGAGAATAATGTTTGGTATGCATGGTAAAAAAAAAGAAAAGAAAAAAAGAAAAAAAAAAGAAAGTTTCTGAAATATGGCCACAAAACACATACTAAATATGTGTCCACAAGACTTTTGACTAATGGATGTTGTCGCTAGGCTTGAGTATCGAGTATTGATTGGAACCAGGACTAGCTTTGCGATTGTCCCGGAATCGTTCAAAAGTTTTAAATTTCAAATCCTAGTTTCGATTCACAGTCCGCCGACCAGAAGAAGAAACCGTTGTCTAAAGTTACCAATTTGATAATTTCAAGCCCTATTCTGAACTGAAGTAACTACCTAATCGATTTCAAACTGCCAAATGTTAACTCGCTGAACACTGACAGCTGTAGCCTACTTCCCTACATTAGTTAAACATTTGTAAACTGTAACGTACACACGGCATGGTAAATGCGTGTATTACTAGCACAGGTGTAAGCATATATGGATTGTTATGCTAAACTGCGAACCGATACATTTTATGAGACGCTGTGTGAGTTGCCTTATTAACTCACACAGTGTCTCATAAAATTTATTCAGAGCAAACAACCCTGACATTAAACCTTAAAGAGCACCTATCATGGAATTTCGAAATTTACCTTTCATGCAGAGGTGTCAAAAGTATTCACATTCATTACTCAAGTAGAAGTATAGATACTAGGGTTTAAAAAGACTTCTGTAGAAGTTGAAGTATCAACTCAAGCTTTTTACTCAAGTAAAAGTATAAAAGTACTGGTTTCAAAACTACTTAAAGTATAAAAGTAAAAGTAATGTAAGGAAAATGTTGGGGATATTTTGGGGATATTTCATTTTATTTCATCAATCAATAAATTCCACTAGAAACAAACCTTGTTGTATTATTTTATTTTAATTTAATACTGTGAAGCTGCTTTGATACAATCTGTATTGTGAAAAGCGCTATATAAATATACTTGATTTGATTTAATTTGATTTGATTTGAAAAAAATGCCATTAAGGACAAAAGCTTAGGCCGCGCCACAGGGGCCTATATAGTGCACTACCCCAGCTCCTCAAAAAAACACATTTTTCTAAAGGCCATATTTGACTATAATTATATTAAAATGTTGATGTTGAAAATTTTGGGATGATGCACTAGGCTACTGATTCAGCCGTATATGCCCATTGAAAATTAATTTTCTAAATAAATAAGCTAAATAAGCTGAGGAATCAGGAAATTAATAGGATAATGTTTTAAGGTTTTTAGTCTATATTGACCTTAACAATACGCAAATTAATTCATTCTGTAATGTTACAAATAACTAATAAAGACATGGTGGCAGTTTAACAGAGACTTAACTTTACTCCGCTCATAGTGCAATGCAATAGTGCAATACTGTCTTGTTCCTTGCTTTTTGAAGAAGCCAAACACATGTCTGCATCTTTCATTAAAGGGAGTTCACCCAAAAATGAAAATCATTTACTCACCCTCAAACTGTTTCAATCCTGTATGAATTTCTTTCTTCTGATGAACACAAAAGAAGATATTTTGAAGAATGTCGATAACCAGACAGTGGATGGACCCCATTGACTTCCATAGTAGGAAAAAAAAAATACTATGGAAGTCAATAGCTACCATCAACTGTCTGGTTATCGACATTCTTCAAAATATCTTCTTTTGTGTTCATCAGAAGAAAGAAACTGGTTTGAAACAACTCGAGAGTGAGTAAATGATGACAGAATTTTCATTTTTAACTAAGTGAACTAATCATTTAACAGAAATTAACTGTTGGCATATGTTTCACATCACATCAATTCTGTCCAGTTTGTTCTGTTGGACACGACACACAGCAATACAGTCAAGAGTCACTTGTGACCATTGCTCTGAGCCATGTTTTCAGTGTCCTAACTTCTTTCAGTCCAGCTGATGAGACTGGGATGATTTGATCAACAGGCCTCTCAGTTCAACAAGACCAGCCTTCAACAGACCAAGTAATGTTATTTTTTCATGTTTTATGGGGACTTTCCATAGACATAATGATTTTTATACTGTACAAACAAACTGTGTATTCTACCCCCCTATAGACTAACCTTACCCATCTAAGAAAACTGTCTGCATTTTTACATTTTCAAAAAACAAAAGTCTGATTTATAAGCTGTTTTCTGAAAAAAAAAAAAAAAAAAAAAATCCCCAAAAGGACAAGGATTTCGGATATTGACATCTTTGTGGGGATATTTTGACCCTATAATGTAGAGTTGCACACACACACACACACACACACACACACTCACACACACACTCTCTGCAACATGACATCATGACTTTGCGTAAACATACACTCACTCTCTCTCTCTCTCTCTCTCGCTCACACACACACACACACACACACACACACTAACGATTATGTTAGTGTTATGTTACGATTGTCATTATATTGTAAAAACGTCTGTCCCCAAATCAATATTTGACGCGATTTGCCCCGTATTCTTCAGCACAGAACTGTTGATTTCTCCCTCGCTTACCGCATCTAGGTTTCCTTAGGACTCGGAGGAGTTTTGGCGCATCGCACAACCAAATGTGACTACAGCCTCTCACAAGATAGAAAGAAAACACAAAGCCAATCAGTTTAGCGATGTGTGTTCAGGAGGCGGACTATCTATTAACCATTTGTGTAATTGGCCAATTTTTTTTTTTTTTACGACGACAAGCCAGAATGAAAACAAGCCGAAATGAACTAGGAGTCTAGGAGTAACGAGGCTATTTTTAAAATGTAAGGAGTAGAAAGTACAGATAATTGCATAAAAATGTAAGGAGTAGAAGTAAAAAGTCGTCTGAAAAATAATTACTCCAGTAAAGTATAGATATTTCCAAAATTTCTACTTAAGTAATGTAACGAAGTATTTGTACTTCGTTACTTGACACCTCCCAGCCGGCACATGACCGACCTTCAACGTTGAAATATGGTTGAAATAATGTCAGTTGGCATTTCAACGTTGAAACAACGTTGATATAACGTTTAATGCTAAATGGTTGAAAACCAACTGGTACATGACCAACCTTCAACGTTGAAATATGGTTGAAATAATGTCAGTTGTCATTTCAACGTTGAAACAACGTTGATATAACGTTTAATGCTAAATGGTTGAAAACCAACTGGTACATGACCAACCTTCAACGTTGAAATAAGGTTGAAATAATGACAGTTGTTGTTTCAATGTTGAAACTACGTTGAAATAATGTTTAATGCTAAATGGTTGAAAAAGGGTAATAAAAACACTTATAAATCAACTTTGATTTTTTTTTTAAAGATATGTTGAAATTAATGTATACAGAATAAATAATTTCTGCATTTTAAATTATTATTAAGATCATTATTATTATTTTATTATCATTTTGCATTTTTTATCATGAACCTCATCTCAGTAATTCATCTTATGAAATAAATGTGATCTGTTGTCAAGGTTTAAGTCTGCTGTATGCAGAATGATCAAACAGGAAAACAATTTTCTGTTATGAAATTTCTTTCTTTTATGTCTCTGTGTGTGCACAGTAGCCTACTATAACTTTCAATTCTGCGATTTCTGAGAGCAGTAGGCAAGGAATCTCAAGTGACAGCTTTCATTTTTTTTTTTGGTTTCTGAGTTGGGTGTTTAGGCCTACATCACCAAATCTAACTTTATCTTACCTGAATCACTGTCTTGTTTGCTAAAACATAGCACCTTTTTTCTAAACATGTCAGCAACGTTCCCAGAACTGGTTATTTTTGATTAACTGAGTTGCAGGAATTCAGCATAAGGGATATGTAAACGAGTTGAGATTAATAAATTGATAAAGCACGCAAACCGTTCACAGCAGCCGAAAACAAGCCAAATTTGAGGTGCACAAACTTTCTACAGGCCTCCAGAGAAATCAAGTGTTTGCACAATTTAAAGATTTAAATTGTGTTAAAAATATTTACCCAAACTGATCAGTTAGTTTCACAAGCCAGAGAAAAGATTACGCCAGCATTATCAGGCAGCAGAGGGCACAATGTTTTTAGTGTTTAGTTGTAAGAATTTTCCGGGAAGGCCCCAAAAACTGCATTCAGGTCTTGATTCTTGAAGCAAATTACTAGACAACTGACAAATTGAATCCAGTTAGATTAGGCTATAGCATTGGAAACACTTACAAGCACATTATCAATATCACCTGACGATGATTTACTATCCACATGTGCAGAATCATGTTGTGATTAGTCAGTATTTAACCACTGATACTTTATAATTCACTTTTTCCCCCATCATCTAATAATTGTAAAATGAGTGGAATTGGTTGCAAGATTGTAGTACCACACACGGTGTCTGAAAGGCAATCTCTTTGAAAGGTCTCTCAAAAGCAAAAGACGAGACATATCCCAGCTGACATTTTAACGTCGAGTCACTGTTGAATCAACGTCAGGTGCCAGTGTTGGATAACCATTGAATTTTGTTTAGATTTTGCAAATTGACCAGGAAGAAGATTAATAAAGACATTTCACTGACGTAAGAAACATTCTTTATTACACGGCTGCAAGTGTGCCAACATTTCACACAACAATTTTACGTGTCGAACTTTAACCTTTAGAAAAACGTCCCGACCATTGGGCAACATTGAACACGGCTGGTTAAATCTTCTCTTCTAGTTACTTCTTTCTCCCACCGCCACCCATCCTCTGGTGCATATTTCAAGTATTTGGCCATGTATTCATTTACTTTTGTTGTAGTTGTATCAAATGAGCTCAAGACAGCGTCTGATGAGGGGGAAAAAAACAGATCAGTATTAGCAAACGCTAACCTCTTAAAGGGGTGGTTCAGGATTTTGGACATCGGTCCTGATTTACACGTTAGCCTGGGTGTTATTTATCAGTGGAGACATTTTTCAAAAAATTTCACCCAGTCCTTCCAGTTGCATAGTTCGCCGGTGCTAGGCTAGCGCGAGTCAACAGTATCCTCTAGCCTGCCATTAAAAACAGTTTTACCCATCCACAGTACACCAAAATCAAATAAATTATAACGCCAGACCATCGATGTAAATGTCTGTTGAGAGAATAAATAATAAGGCTAACTTGTAAATGAGGTCCGATGTCCAAAATTCTGAACCACCCCTTTAAATTAAAATATTTTTCAAATATCAACTTCTGTGGCTTTGCCAATGTTTCAAGTATATAAATTAGTATTTATCAATGTGCAAGGTCATTGATATTCATGTGCTTGGGCGAGCAACAAAAGGCAGTTGGTAGTAACCAGTGTTGCCGGTTAGTCTAGCCCAGAATGGAGTATTATATATAAATATTAGAGCATGCTCTGTAGAGTCCTCCAACTAAAATGATTTTTCTTATGAATTATTATTCTGCTTACTATATTCAATTATTTAAAACATTGTTACAAAACTACTAGGTTAAAGCAAACTCACCACAGATTATCTTGTAGAGACGGATCTTCATGAAGGCAACCTTCCCACTTTTTCCTCTGAGGCTCATTATGGCCATCATTTTATTTGTCATAGTTCTGCCATGGTAAAACAGATTTATATTAGAATATTATATTGCAATCGAGTTCATTATGAAAATGTAGCAGAGAGCGAGTAAGTGGGTGTGTGGGGGGAGTGCATGACAGTATATGCCAGGGAACATCACTATAAACTAATGCAAAAAAGAAACAATATTACTTGCGCAGCCATTGACTTCACATGGTCTGCAGCATCAATGCCTCCAAACCTCTTCAGATGTTTACTCTGAAAAGGAGCAACAAGAAATTAAAAATATAACCAGAAAAGTGGTCAGTAGAGTCCAGACCTCCACAAAGCAGGCACATGATGAGGACGAGGAGTTTGTAGTGGTCACCAAGGTGAACAAGCCAATTGTTAATGAAACTTTGCCAGCACTTTACAAGATTAATTATTTAACCCTTTTGTTGTCTTCGTTTTTTTAGAGCACTTGTCCTCCAGGGTACATTAGCTACAACTAGCATAACACACACCTCAGAAGTGCATGAAGCCGGAAAAGGCACTTCCTGCTGTAAAGACCTGGATGAAAACATACTGTTCACGCTCTATAGGCCCCATGCTCCTATAAGACGTGCACACCTCTTCGTCTTGTCTGTCTCTGTTGTTGTCTCTGATCAAAAGGTGAAATGCCCCATGAAGCTGTACTTATTAGATCAGTTTGAGTGTTTGTCTTGTACCCAATCAGGGAGAGGCATAAGAATATCTCTACAAATCTTTAGCATTGAAATTCAGGGCTTAAAGCAAGAAAAGATTTGAGGCCTGAAAAGTTGTCCGGGAGGAAATGTGCACAATGTATTGAATTAATTTAAAAGTGCTCTTTGCCTGAAATCAGGAATGGTGCCTGAGAACTTTAAGCCCTGTACATTCGCCCCATGCACATTAGAGTTGTGAAACCATGTGTCACTAGCCTGATACGCAGACCCCAATAGAGTGCCGAAGTGATGTCACTTTGTAGGCCAAAACGCGGAAGTGAGTTAGCATTTTAGCACTTCCGGTTCCCTCGCCCTAAAAGTCTATGGGTTTTTTGAATGGGTTTTTGCTAAATCGCCTGAAATAAGGTCTGTGGTTAAAGCCTCTTAATATTTTCACGTTTTGATCTATGACATAAAACACACCAGTTATAACCTGCTTGTGATTTTTTAAAACTTTGTGTCTTAAAAACGGTGGTTGCTAACAAGTTGCTAAAAGGGACTACATCCTTTGGCGGGGACTTTAGACGTCATCATGACAAACAGGAAATCTCTCACTAGCCCGCGTTTCAGCCTCACGGTCTTAGAAGTTTACCTTTCAGTTAATATATATAACGTTATATATTTAGTCTATTCAAACTGTAGTTAACGGTAACCGATTACCAGTTCTTTATTTCTGTGGAGAGACTGTAGTTTGACAATGGTGTTTTTTGTCCCGAGATGCAACCACAAGTCGTCGAATGAAAGATGCTCGTTTTACCGTTTTCCGTCCGATGTTACCCAGCGGAGACCGTGTTCGTGCCGTAAGGTAAGCTCACACAACAATGATTTCCATGTGAACACCGTATTTACTGCTTTAATGTGGCCACGACGAAACTTTAATGGTGCATATTGCTTAACACGCTAATGCTACTTTGACGGTCAGACGGAGTTAAAAAGGCTAGCAAGAATAAACGTTTTTCATAACCAAATCAGCTAAAATACCTTTTGTCTTTCTCTTAAAATATCTAAAAGCTTGTTGACTTTGCCACTGTTTAATAGATTAGATCCGCTGCAGTTTTATTAAAGGCTAATGTTACGTTGAGAAATGTGTTTAATTAAAATATTCAAAATAATACCTGGTTTATTGACTTTTATTGTTACTTGTTTGGATATAATTATAGAAAGGGTGGGTCCTTCACCCTGATATTTGTGAACTTGGCTTTTACCCACTTATAATAATATGATTGTATTTGTTAACAGCATTAGGTAACAATGATATTAATCTTTGTTATTTTAGTAGTAAATGTTAATTATATTTAATGTGCTATATAAACGTGGACAGATCAATGAAGAAGATTAATGTAAATGCTGAAAAACTCCATTCTAATTTAATACAAATATTTTATTGTGTGACTTAGTCATTTTAATCTGTAAAGGTGTTCCATAAAACTAACATTGCTTATTTTGAATTTATCCTTAGACGAGCTGACCGGAAGCCCAGTGTCCATTCCCGCATCTGCAGCTGTCATTTTCCTGCAGGGGAAAAAAATGTCCCTGTTTTGTTTTTATCCACAAATGATGTTCCCACTGGACAAATTTGGGAAGATCATTCATACTCCCTGAGACAGGATAGCGCTGATGTGCCTAAAAATGTTCCACCACCCATGGATGAAGAGGAAATGGCTACACAATTGAATTATCAGTTTTTGCAATTAGTATATAGTTTGTTTTCAGTTTACTTATTTTATGAAAATAAAGATGTTTACTACAACTCTTGCTGTAAGGTTTCTTAATTGTTACGAAATGAGTACATGTTTGTTACGAAATGAGTACATATGTTTGTTACGAAATGAGTACAATATGTTTGTTACGAAATGAGTACATATGTTTGTTACGAAATGAGTGAGATGGTCCTCACTGCAGAGCATAAAATACGGGGGGAGGAGTCGGATAAAATCCAACTCCTCCCACCTTACATACCTAAACCTACCAATCTCCACCCCCTGATCCCTAAACCCACCCCTAAACCTACCAATCTCCACCCCTTATATAAGATCCGACTCCTCCCCTCGGATCTTGTGTACTGCATTGAGGTGCTACTGAAATGAGTACATGTTTGTTACAAAATGAGTACATATGTTTGTTACGAAATGAGTACATATGTTTGTTATGAAATGAGTACATATGTTTGTTACGAAATGAGTACATGTTTGTTACAAAATGAGTACATATGTTTGTTACGAAATGAGTACATAAGTTTGGAAATGGTAAGATTTTAGTGTTTGTCAGTGTTAAGTTTTATGCATTTTTGGTCAAACAGACTTGAGCAAGTTTATTAATATATTTATAATTATTTGTATATAGGCTATTGTGTGAATATTTGAATTAGAATTAAAAGCTTTTTCCCTCTGCATTCGGATATCATTAAACCCTTAAGAAAGTGCTTTGTTGTTGAACGAGAATTTTTTCAATAAATTATGTGAAAGTGTAAATGTACAATATAGATGTATATTTAAATTCTAAGAAAATTATTTTTTCCATTTGGTGTAATTGTTCAAATGGACAGTTAATCACAAATTCAGTCAGCATTGTCATGACTCATGTTCCAACTGCAAACTAGGTTGTAATTGAATGTACAATTGTATTATCCAATGATGAAAGGCAAGACGGTGAAACAACGTCACGATATCAACGTTGATTCAATTTGCAAAATCGAAAGGTAATTCAACGTTGATTCAACGTCGAAAGAAGACCATAACCCGAAAGGTAAGAGTGAAACGACGTCGCGATATCAACGGTGAATCAACGTTGTTTCTTCCGCGGTGAAACGACGTCACAATATCAACGTTGATCCGTTTTGCAAAATCGAAAGGTAATTCACCGTTGATTCAACCAAGGTACCTGACGTTGTTTCAACGTTGAATCAACGTTGAAATGCCGGCTGGGCTCTGCTTTCATGTAGTGTGTAACATAGATCTAAGTGAACAAAAACATCCTGCAAAGTTTTAAATATGAAAGTGCACCGTAGCCTATATAAAGTTATTGTCTTTCAAAAGTAAGAGTCGACTCTGAGTCATTGTTATGAATCGTTAGAAGACCGAAGCTTTTTCTCTGACTAGATGACGTCAACTTGTCAAGTTATTTGAATACGATACGCCCACTTATTGCGCTCCAAGACGCCAGTAAAAACGTCATGGCAATGAGACGCTGTGTTCTGAAGTGCGACTCAAAAACAAACTTTTTTCATCTGCCCAAGGAGGAGCATTTGAAGACTAAGTGGCTACAATTCATATAACTATACCACAGAAGTATAGTCCGAGACTTGTGCTTTGTTCGCGCCATTTTGAAGATGATTGCTTTACCAACTTAAAGGAGACATACCATGCTTTTAAATCATTCCTTTTTACATATAAATCATACATTTGTAGTCTATATAAAGCGGAACTGCAATGCTTGGGTCTGAATTCCTCATTATTATAGCTCCACAGGCCCCTTTTCTACCCCTTTTCTGATGTGCGTCTGAGAGCAACTCGTTTTGGTGCGGTCTCTTTAAATTCAATTGAGACACTTCATACCCCGCCCCCTCTCCAGGTTGCAGAGGTACAACTCCACCCCGTTCGGCCATTTTTGTAGTTTGATAGCAGAAATACGATTATCTAGTGGCACAGAAACTTTTTATTCACATGTTATTAACAAAATGTCAACAACGGAAGACTTGTCCAGCCAGCCTTACACGTTCGAGCCGGAGCGAGATGAAAATGAAGACGACGAACCTGCAGAACAACGTCTTCATATGGATGTATCGCAATGGTGTGTTACTGTATTTACACATGAAACTTTGGTCTTCCGACCTTTTACCACCGTGTCGATTTATTTTGATTAATATGTGCGAGGGAGAGAGAGCAAGACAGCGTCTAGTTTGGAGACGGTGAAGTCTTGTTTACACTTTCGCCTGGCTCCGAAGAGAGAGTGCGCGCGCGCGCGACCGGGGTCTCTCTCTCTGCTCGTTCTTTCAGTTAAACATGCGCCCTGTCACAAGCGCGGCAGTTCACCTACATTAGATGGTGTAATGAAGCGTGTGGGTTACTACATCCAACAACCGAACATTTTAACTTACCCTCTCGTAACTTCTACATCCTTTAGCTTGGAGTACAAAACTGCAGCGAGAAATAAAAATGGCGGATTGCTCGAAGTGTTGGGCAGGAAGTCAATGTCCTTATTTGGCAGTTCCGCTGCAAATACTGTGACGTAATAGTTCACAAAACGTCATAGATAACCGGTTGAAAAATAAGGTCAAAACAGAATATAAAGATATCAACGAAACACCTGAAGAGACTAATTTGAAATTTTCTATCCTTCTAAACACTAAAAATATACAACTAAATGCATTTAAGGGCTAAAAAAGTGGATTTAGCATGATATGTCCCCTTTAAGTGCAATCAAACTTGGATTCGCGAGCTGGCTGATATTGAAGGAAGGTTCAGTTCCAAGTGTATTTGCATCAGCTTCCTCCTCCGTATCACAACCTGTAAGTGTTATTAATAACTGTTGCTTTTATGTTTTATGTAGCATGCTTAATAATTATTTTGTTTGTTGTGTAAGCACCGTTTAGCTTCTAGGTCATCAATGACAATTGTATTGAGATATGTGAAGTGTTTTTCGTTGTTTTCGGAGTTGTCTTAAATAATAGAGTAATACCTTTTTTTTTTACGTTATGTTTATGCATCGGGCTAACGCAAACAAAGACTGATTGTGCTTTTACAATATGAACTCTGGGCTATGCTCGCTAACATAACATTAAATTCCTTATCTTATTTTACATTTTTTACTACAAACTACAAAGCAGTGCACTATAATCATTATTATAACACAATTTAATTGATAAAAGCATTATTGTACTCCATGTTAAACAATATAAGTATTATCTCTGTAAACACTGCTAACATTTGACTGGGTCATCAGACCAATCACCGCAGATTAGTGGGGTTTTGAAAAGTGATTCACTAAACAAATCATTTGAGAATCGCGGTCAAAACAGGTAAAAACAAATGCATATTATAAGAAAACTAAAGTGTTTTTTGTCATTGCATGCATGCAAAACTGTTGTTGGGGACTTCTAAAACAATATTAGGAACATTTTAAATGCCATAATAGGTGCTCTTTAAAAACATACTTTCTTACTTACTTACTTTCTGTTTTCTTATTGTTCGGTATCTTGCAAGTTGCAACCATATTCTTTCGTCCTCTGCTCGTCCGTTTGAAAACTGTGCGCGATGCCGGTGAGCGTAAAAAAAAAATCATGAAAATGAAAACACACATGCAGAGCTGCCAACTCTCACGCATTCACCGTAAGACACACGCAATTGACACTTTTCACACTCTCCCACGCCACACATCCATTTTCTCATGCACAATAAAATCGCGAAGCAAAGAGGACACGGAGACCAACAGACTAGACAGAGCAGTTAAAATCTCAGTTCTCAGATTCTGTCAATTTTATTACGAAATTCAAACAATAAATACCGTTTTGGCGCTTGTAAATGTGACGTGACCCCTAGCGCACGTGAACCGATCATCTCTAGCTAATAGTAAAAAAAACACGAACACTATATTGAAAGATACAGTACAACTTAGCGAAATGTATATTCCTCATACATAATATCGATCAATCGGTGTTTTTTTATCAGCGTGAAGAGGTCAATAATATAGAACAATTATGTCATATTTACCTCAGAAAAGTCATTTAATGAACATAATATATAGGCTATAGCACATAGTTGGCAAGAAAAAAAGAGCTAGAGTATTTTGCTAATATATGTGTACTATAGCCTATTACATATTTATTATATTTTTACTTATATCATTAAATAAAGTTGTTATTATAATTAAAAAAACGCATTATATTTAATTTGAGTTATTTTTAACCTTAAATAATACTGCCAGCTGATAGGGCTCTCTGTATGTTTACAGCATTAAGAGTTTTTTTTTTCTTGAGAAAAATTAACGCCTATCTTGAGTACCTAATATTAATCCAAATGAGTCAATATTAAATCAAATCACAATAATTTAATTGAACTGAAATAATAAAAAAAAGAGTAGCTTACCAGAAATTGTACCATGTAAACATTGTAAGTCACTAAACCTAATAAAATTCAGTTTAGTTACTAAAATGTTAGTGACAATCACAATGCACTTATTGTGATGCAAATTTTTTTTATATTTCAATTGATGGAGAAGGTCAGACTATTTCCTTCAGAAAGACCATTGGTTATCTAGCTCATTTAAAATATCCTAAAAAAAAATGTTTAAAATAGATTTGATATTTATATTGTAGTTGAAAACAGCCCTGTGAGAAATTCATAGTAAAGTTCATAAAAAGTAAAAAGTTCATAGAATTAAAATTGATCTAAACTTTTTTGACCCTGCCTCTTAAAAGAATCGGAATCGAGAATCGTTAGGAACCGGAATCGAAACAAGGAATCGGAATCGTTCAAATTCAAACGATACCCAACCCTAGTTGTCGCCTAGAGTTTTTGCTTCAAATGATCTGAAAAATGTCCTGCCTAATCATTCACATAAAACAATACTTTGATTTAAACTATGTAAGGCACGTTTTGTTTGGATGATCATGAATAATGATGTGATACACACCTGAGAAGACAATGACCCACATAATGAGCTGCATAATGAGCCTTTCAGTCAGGTTGTCATGATTCTGCCTTCTTGTCTCTGATTTTCCCTGGTCTTGTGGCAGGATCATGACAGGCCCATGTTTTATGTGCAAGCACATGGCCATTTGTTTGGGCCATGTGCTTGTGTTGTCTCGTCTCCCAGCCCCGCCCCCCTTGTTATCCTCGTTTTGTCATTATTGCTTCACCTTTGTCACCTGTTGTGTATCATTAGTTCCCTATTTAATCCCCTCTTGTCTGCTGTCTTGTGTCGGTTCATTGTGATTCATGTTATCTACTATCATTCATTATGAGACTTTGTTCACTGTGAGTACCCTGTCAAGAGAGAGTTCTGTTTCTGTATTAGCTGTTTATTTGTAGTCTAGTTTTGTCAAGTCATAGTTTAGTTTAGTCACTCGTAGTCCTGTCTTGTCTTGTTTTGCCCCCTCGTGGGCTTTGTTTTCCCTGTTATTGTCTACAATAAATCTTGTGTGAGCATTCTGTCTGCTTTTGGGTTCATCTACCTTCATCCACATGACACATGTGTGTCACTGAGAGGGTACCACAAGAAAGAATGCGAGGACAAAAGAAAGTTAATTTAAATTTTATTTATTTAGAATATAGGCTAGTTAACAATATAATCCAAATATAAATGAAAATCAAAAGCACATTTTTAATACATACCTGGAAACAAATCCTGTTCAAATAGGCTATATGGGCCATTCTACAGAATTGGTTCAAAGTTAGAGTTGGAAATATCTTGACTTTTTTTTTCATTTTTTACACATGCAAATTGTATAGTATCCAAGGTAAACATTTCTAGTAATTGTGCAGTTAATTCTGATACTGTATTTTCAGAATGTTTTGGAATATATCCTCTCCCCAAATGTGTCACTAATAAAAAACAATAATAAATAATTTAATGAGAAGCTATTTTTTGCTATTTTATTAAAACGTTCTCACATGTAAAATCAATAACAATTACAATTTTAACAATATTCCAAGTGTAATCCAGAAGAAGCAGTCGAACAACATGAGAGATCATCAGTCTGTGAGTGTTTACTTTCCCCAGTAGATATTAGCATGGCTCTTTGTTGCAAGGACACTGTTTGATTTACTGTGTTTTTACTCTGGTAAAACATGCGCCCGCCTGGGTTTGTTTGTGTCGTGACTTGAGTTTCGCTTGGCTACGTAGGAGGGCATGGCCTGCTGTATTCAATAACGAGGTATTAGGCGATTCTAAAATAGGTTAGTGCACCGCGGCAGCCCTCGTGTGAAGACCAAAGAAAGACCGAAGAGTGTAAAGACCAACGACTCTACCAGTGCGACTCCACCGAGCAAGGACATCGACAAGGCACTTGAGTATTGATTTTCTTGTTTTCCTTTCTCTTCTACACAGCTCTTCATCTGATCTTTCTGTTTGTGACCCCTCTTACACTGTGTTTTAAAATTATTTAAAAATTTAAAATTATGTGTTTAAAAACTATTACTAACATATGTAAATCAAATGTCACACATCGGAGGCAGTCCAATCCTAACAACATGCGTTCCTTTCTGGTGTCTTCTAGTACTATATTCACCTTTTCCAATTGGTCTCTGGAATTGCCAGTCCGCTGTAAACAAAGCTGATTTCATTGCATCTATTTCTAGTCATTCAGGTCATAGCCTACTGGCCCTGACTGAGACCTGGATCAGACCAGAGGACACCGCCAAACCGGCTGCCATCTCCACTAACTTCACTTTCTCACACACCCATCACCTGACTGGTAGGGTTGGAGGTACTGGTCTGTTCATCTCAAACGATTGGAAATTTGATCATTTACCACCTCTGTGTGACACAGGGCTCCAGACCGAGACCAAATGGTTGCATTTTGCGACCAAAATTTAAGAGTGTGCGACTGAATTTTACATCCAGTCGCACATGTGTGACCAGTCTTTCTTTTTTTTTTCACATTAAACGTGGAAGGGGCGCGTCAATGAATCCGGGATGTGTGGCAGGCCAATGAGTGTGAGAAGAATAGGGAATGGCCACTGTAACTGGCTAATGTGTGGAGGGGGAGGGTCCTAGAGATAATCGAGCGCGTGCGTAAACGTCCGTGGGAAGGAGACGGAGACAAATATCAATATCACAGACAGACACAGTCGGATGATGATTCAGAGTCAGAGGTTTTATTAGGTGATAAAGGCCCGAACCCACCATTTTCAGGAAGACAGGCTACGAGAATTCAGCTGGTTGAGGTACTGTAAGGTGACGAACTCCATGAGCTGCGAATGTTGCAGTCGCTATCCCAGAACTGCGGGGAAAACGAAGTTTGCAGACACTGCAAGCATTTCACAGTTTAAACACAATACGCTAGTTAGACACAATCTCAGCCTCAAGCATAGAGTATGCCGTGACATGTTAATAAATCAAAACAAAATGAAAGTGGAAAAAAAACTGCGCTACACTGTTTAATAATTCGAACCAATAATAGACAGCGCAGAGCTTCTCTCGCCAGTCGCGGGCCGATCTCGATCATGCGAAACGGTTACATCGTGGAGATCCAGTGAAGAAATCCATTGAGTTCGCGACTGAATTAATAACATTGCTGCGAGATCCAGTGAGAAACAGTCAGAATTCTCTGTTAAGAACCATATCAGATCAAACAGCGCTGACGTGGAAACCAGGAGAAACGTGCCATGAACGAACAATTTATAGAAGGCTTTAGGTCCACAGTAGGGCTGAACGATATGGACAAAATTTCATATCTCGATTTTCATGCCAGATATCTCGATATCGATACAATACGATATGACTACGTAACCCAGATAGCACACGCACGTCGCGCAGACATCTGTGTGACGTCGTCGTTTTCATCTGGAAGACGTTTATATTAGAGCGTGTGCTCATATGCTTTACATCGCCGAGACGTCCTTGCCAGCTGTTAGAACGACGTCTAGGCTATGTAAATAAGACGTAAATAATTTAGAACGTCGGCAATCCGCTCTTTTAAAGATGTTCATCAGATGTTCATACATCTCCAAGACATCTGATTTATGTAGTCCAGACATCATTTAAATATATAATTCCTTCCATTAACAAAATTAATTCCCATAAAACGCAGCCGCTTGTCACGCTGTACGAGAACAAACGCAACTTCAGCAGGCGTACCACGTTAAACACTGCAAACAAAACAATGTTTCCTAGCAACGGCAAACCGCGCTAAAATCTAATGAGAAAACATAACACTTACAATCTGCTGTCCTCTTCTGTTGCTCGACTGCTTCTTCTAAAAAGTACTTGCAAACACGGTAAATATATACTTTTACCTGGCTTTGGAAATACTCTTCCTGCGTGAGTCTACATTAAACGTGCTGCTGATGCTGAGTGCGTGGAGAAGACGTGTTGACGAGTTGTGAGGAAACATGTGCTTGAGGTATGTATAAAACAAATATATTTTTAATACTAATTGTGTGACGTTTGTGATCGGTTATATCTTTAAAATTACGTTATGTTGATTGGGTTAGATATGATAATCACCTGTTAATTATAGCAAGTTGTTTTGTGTACGTGAAGTAACCACGCTTTCCTGAACCTAGAATAAAACACGCAATTTGCTGTCGTTTTTAGAAATACATTTATTATAGGCAACATATTTATAATTAATCATTTATATTCATTTTTAATTAATTATAAAAGGCCACATTAACAGAACGCCATATTAACGTAGGCTATTCAAATAAAACAATACACTCTATATTCCTACAATACACAAATATTAATATTACACCCTCCCTGGGGCCAAGCGTAGGAAATCTTTGATGTATTTCTCTGCCTCTGCTTCCGTTGGCGACAGCAGGACGGGATTCCTCATGGCTGTAGCTGCATAAAAAAGAAAAAAAAACACTTTCAAATTTTTTTTTTTTTATCCGAATAAATTGGTCAAAGATATCAAACGTGCAGAGAGTTCATGCGTCAAGCTCTTCCTGAGTGAGTCTACGTAAAACTGCTGAAGCTGCGTGGAGAATGTGTCCTGACGAGTTGTGAGGAAAGATTGGCTTATAAATCAAATATTTTTTATACTAATTGCGTTTGTGGTCGGTTATGTAATAACTTTGAAATTACGTTATGTTAATTTAAATCACCTGTTAGGTAGTGAGCACGTTGTTTCGTGCACGTTTCTGTGGTTGGCCAATACTTATTTAACTGACCGTTTAAACCTCATTTAAGTTCTTAACAAGCTATTATAATTGCTAACTATTTTTGAAAACGGCACGATGCTGTTGGTATTACATGTTTGATTATTACCTCATATGAACATGTTAGCAAGTACTTAACTTAACCTACCTGACTGACTAACTTCCCGCCATCAAATCTAATGCATATCTGTACAACATTTGAACTTGCCTATTAAGAGTGAGCCGGTGTTCGATGACCTTATTCCCCGCTGGTCTCCTCTACCGCACCAGTTCAGTTCCCGGGCGACGCTCGTGGTGAAGAAGACCTTGAAGCAGATTCTCCACACGGTCTTCTTCATTGTTGGCCCGCCACTGATGGATAATCTGCTCACCTTCAACAGGTACATTTTAAGTAATATTAGAGAGCATATAGATGGACCTCTTCTGCACTTTTCTTAGTATCCGTCAAAAGTTTGGAATAATTCTTATTTTGTAATGTTTTTGAAAGTCTGTTCATTGACTATAAGAACTGTTTTCTATTTTGAAAAGCAATTCCTGCTTTGCAAAGCTGAATTTTCAGCAGCACTTGAAATCATTATGCTGATTTGCTGCTCAATAAACCTTTCTGATTATTATCAATATTGAAAACAGTTGTGCTGCTTCATAGTTTTGTGGAAACTGTGATGAACTACCATTCAAAAGTTTAGGTAAGTAACCATTTTAATCAGCAATGTTAAAAAATGACAAACACATTTATTAAATTTCAGAAGATTCACATTTCAAATAAATTGAACTTTCATTTGAACTTTCTGTTCATTAAATGGTTAAAAGGATTAAAAGGATTTAACTGTTTCCTCAAAAATATGAAGCAGCAAAAACTATTTTAACATTGATAATAACCATTATCAATGATTGGGCACCAATAATAATGGCTATTAAACAATGAGAAAAACAGAATATTAGAATATAATGTAACACTGAAGACTGGAGTAATGATGCTGAAAATTCAGATTTGATGAGAAAAAAATACATTTGACAATATATTAAAATGGAAAGGTTTAATCATATTTAACTGTTACTGTTTTCACTGCATTTCTGATCAAGTAAATTGCAGCCTTGCTGAGCAGAAGAAACTTCTTTAATTATTATTATTATTTTTTTTTTACAATCTTGATCTTAATCTTGATAATCTCAGACTTTTGACAAGCGTGTAAACATGCACAGTACATTTCATTATTAGTTGTAGGTTGAAAATTCAGTTGATTCTTACCATTCTCTGCATAAACCCTCTGTCAACTAAACTTTGTTCCAGCCGGTCTAGGTCTTCAATAGATGCGAGTGGAAAGACGTCATCCTCTTCGTCATTCTGCATCTGCGGTAGAATGCGTCTGTTTCCCACTAGAGACTGGACAAGTGAAGTCAGGTGGTTGATCTTCATGTCCATTTTCTCTAGTGTTTCCAGAATTGCCCTTGCTGCAATACAGAAGATCATTTAAATTGATAAATGACGTACATGGTACGGTCTAGATTTTGGTAACTAAAAACTTAAATGCTGCTGATGATTTTCATAACAGCATAAAACAATATACGTATATAATTTGTAGGAAACATACTCTCCTCTCTTCCTTGGTGGTTCCCTGAAGGTCTCAGGACAGAAAAGGTTTGCACTATTGATTGAACAGATAATGTAATTATATGTATGTATGTATATATGTGTGTGTGTATGTATATATATGTGTATGTATATATATGTGTGTGTATATATATATATATATATATATATATATATATATATATATATATATATATATTTGTTTTTAAAGGGATACTTCACTTTAAAATGAAAATTCTGTCATCATTTACTCACCTTCAAGTTGTTTCAAACCTGTATGAGTTTCTTTCTTCTGCTGCACAGAAAGATAGATATTTTGAAGAATGTCAGTAACCAAACATCCAACATCCGGGTACTTTAGCCAATAGAAAAAAAATGTACTATGGAAGTCGAAAAGCTGGGGAGACTCTCACCCCAGGTCTGCTGTTGCTCTTCCGTTTCCCTTTGTTGCTGATTGACAAATACTGTTGACAGTTTATTTGGTCATTAGCAATGTTCATTTTGATATATTTGTGCAGCTGCATGTTTCAACAATTACATAGTTCCAAGGAACAGGATGAAGAACCGCTGACATAGTTGTAGCTTTGAGTAATCATTGTAGATTTGGATAAAAAAATTTAAAAAGATAAAAGAGAAACTTAAGACTTACAGTTGCTTAAAGGGTTAACAGCTTTGCTCTGGAAAACCTCAGTTTGCACAACAGGACCTAATAATAAGGAAATTTAGTTTATTGTAATCTGGGTGTTATGCACTTTTAATCTTACTTATTTCATCAATCATCAAATCAACCAAATTTCAGAAAATAAAAAAATAGTATAATATTGAATGTCATGGATTAATTTGTTTTGGAACTGTCACCATTGACACATGCAGCAAAGATTGCTGAAGTCAACAGATTTTTACTAATAGACTACAAATCTCTCTGTAAAAATAAATACATTATCTTTCTAAACCCAAAGATTTTGTTTTGGCCCAAAATCTCAGGTCAAAATCATAATTTTAACCCCCCTACCCCCACACACCCTCTGCAGAATCATAGATATATTTTTTCGACCTTTGGTTGAGTCGACATGAAAAGTGTATTGTTATTCATAGCATTCATTTCATTAACATTCATTTTTTTTTAAGTTATTTTCCATTACCTTTTTTTTTGGTGCGTTTTGGAAGTGCTGGAGGTTTCGGTGCTGGAGGAACACTTTCTTTGTCTGTGTTTTTTCTTTTTTTAAGGGGTGGTGGTTCTGGTGCCTCATCATCTGATGAGTAGATGCTATCACAACATGTTTTCTTTCTAGGGAAACAAAGAAAAAGTACAATTGGATGCTCTTCACTGTTTAAAGTCATGTGAATGGCCAGAAAGCTCAGAGATTTCATCAAAAATATCTTAATTATTGGATTTTCATGTGTTGAACCATTTATTTTGTCTTGTTACTTACTTGGGAATCCTTTTTCTGGCAATTTCAGGCTCTGAATTTATGTCAGATGTGTAGCTGGCCTTCTTCCAGTTTTTGGCCACATTTTGAAAAGATGCTGACGAATGAAATACAGTTTTGGAGCTTTTACATGTTGTTTATTAGAGCTATGTGAGATCACATTTTACAGTATAGAAAAAAAAATTAAGATTCTGAGCAATGAAATACAGGTATGCTGGGCAAGATCATGTTTAATTTACAGTATAATTTACTCTTACCTGACTCATGCAGGATTCTGGTTCTGTGACGGGTCCACCCTTTCTCTGGCTGTGGTTCCTCCATGGTTCTGACGCTCTTCAACACCCTGTCAAGGTCTTTATATGGAGGCCACCAGGAGTAGCCGTCTGCGTACCATGACTTGGCAATTGGTCCAGTTGTACCTTCTCCCTCAAACTCCACTATTAGGTACATTTTTTTTTTTTTTTTTTATTTTTCAAGCCTGAAACCAATATTATTTAATTACTCCGATAAAATTTTCAACTATGTAATTCAAATGCATAAACTATGTAACAAAAAGCACTGATAAAGAATTAATTTGTATGTAAAAGAGGAACTGCAACAAAATGATGTTGATATGGGATAAGAAAAATTTTGTTCTCTATTTCCTCAAACGTGCAGAACTCAGCGGTTGTTGAGAGGTCGTCAGCTAAATGGATGCCGAGTGTAGAGGATGGCAGAGGATAGTCAAAGAAAGATTCCTAGTTGTTGAAGGTACTGTAGGCAACATAAACTTCATCCTTGAATGAAATTATGTTCTGGATCTTAGAAGCTTTGCCGTCGATGTAGCCGTGACTGTTTGCCTGGTCTAGTTTAAGAGTGTAAGGGCTTGTCCTCAACTCTTTATATTGTGTCGCCTCATGACAGGATGCAGGGAGAGGACCATTCGCATGCTGTTTTTTGAGCAGATGTGGCCTGGTTTTCTGAGGTGTTTTGCCGCTTCTTTGCATCTCTGAGAATCTTTTTATTATTTGACTCAGAGGGCATGTTGGTTTCCTCAGAAGTCTTTTGATTTTGTTCAGGTGATTCTCATACTTAAAAGCACTGAAGTTGTCAAGAATGCCATGCTTTTTTGCATCATCTGCAAGATGTACGAGGGAGTGTGCATTATACGACAAGAACTGTGGACCGTACAGTTGCCCAAAGTGAGTGACAAAAAGAACTAGCATAATCACAGTAATCTTCTATGAAACTGTTGTTGCACAGGATGAAGATTCCCACAAAAAGCAGCATGAAGTTTTTGTACACCTCTGTGCTGAGGAGATCCTTCATCATGACCGGTCCTGTATACAGTAAAAACTGCCTGAACTCTGTTGCCTTCCACCTATCAATTTCCCTCAGTGCCCTTGGTTTCCGTGCAAACTCCATAGGCACATATCTTTGCGCATTCACCAACCTTTCTGATAATGTGTTTATTTGAAAACCCGACAGCCTACAAGTGAGAGGACCCATCTTCAGCCACAAGTGGAGAAGCCGTCTCATGACTCCGAGGCACACAAGGTGCATGTAGTCGAGGGGGAAGCCAGACACCATATCCAGGGACGTTTCTTCAAGGGGTGAGATACCACGGTGATGATCAGAATCGGTCTTGTTT
The DNA here is from genome assembly GCA_022829085.1 of Abramis brama. Lineage (NCBI taxonomy): Eukaryota > Metazoa > Chordata > Actinopteri > Cypriniformes > Leuciscidae > Abramis > Abramis brama. The sequence goes on from CM040767.1 coordinate 61,856,459, forward strand.
CTGAAGCTCTCATTGGTTCTTCGAGGCAAGTCACTTCTTGGAAATGTCATCCTGTTTTCCAGGTACACGCCATCCTCTGTGCATTTTTCACATCCATGATAGCCTGTGTGACCTTTAACATTTTTCAGGAATGCACGAGCAGGTGCATCGCAAACCATTGATGACAGATGTAAAGTTAACCTCACTCCTTCAAATTCACATCCATTGGCCACTTCATTTACTTCAGCGATGAAGTCTTCAAGATACTCAGTTAGCGAGGTAGGTTTACAAGTGCCACAAAATAAGCCTATTGTCACTGGTTCCTCTTGTCTGATATTTTGCAGTGTTCCTAGAATGGGCCAGAACTGTGTTGCTGAGCTCTTGAAGAGGGGCAAACCATCAGTGCTGGCCTGAAGCTCCAGCGTGTGAATGCAGATGTTCTGGTGTAGCACCTCTGTAATGGATTTCAGCAATCCGAAATGGTAATATTGACCACCAGCCTTGACTTGTATTTCAGGGTTCAAACGCATTGTTCCCAGCAATGTCCTTGAGTCTTTTGGCAGATTTAAACTGTGCTGACGCAGTATATCTAATAATGCATTCAATGCAACATGTGTGATTTTTTTGTTCAGTTGCCCAAGTTGCCAAATCGTCTTCCAGGGAAGTTGGATCAGATTCGGACTCTGTGTCTGATTCACTGTCGTCAAGAGCACTTGCCATATTGACACCTTCATTCTCATCAATATGAGAGACACAGTCCATAAATGAGTCTTCATCCTCAGTTTGACATTGACAGGTATTGTCACTGTGCATGCAGCCCAACTCCTCTCCCCAAGCTGTAGTTTGTATTGTCCGCAGTTGTTGATCCACCTTGTCCTTTGCTCTTCTTCTCAGTGTCCAATAGGATGGTTCATTGCAAGCCATAGTTTTAAGACCTTAACAGAAACAAACCCTTTTTTGTAGTTTGTTTACTGGCCTACCAAGACTAGACTAAACTGCATTAACACAATTGATGTCTGAATTGAAATGTCTGATAAAAATGCTTTTTTTATAAGAAATTGTCAGACGGCCCTTAGAGGCTTTTGCATATAAAGTCTACACAGGCACAAAAGTTTAAGACTGGTAAGAAGGATGTGTATATAGCGTTTGAAATAAGTATCTTATAACATTTTTTATTTTTTTTACAATTTAAAATAATTGTATGTAAATATCTAAAAAAAAATATTTATTCCAGGGATGATGGTGATAATCCTTTGATAATAAAAAATGTTACTTGGGCATTTAATCATATTAGAATGATTTCCAAAGAATAATGTAACACTGGAGCAATGATGCTGAAAATTCAGCTTTGCGTCCCAGGAGTAAATAGCATTTTAAAATTAAAAGTTACTTTAATTTGTTATACATTTTTACGTTTTTACTGCATTTGTTTATTTTTATTTTTTATATAATTTTTTTATTATAGTCTTTAGTTAGTTTATGTTGAGTATAAATAAGACAAACAAATATTCTTGTTATAGCAAGATATTTTCTTCTTGCTGTCTAAATGCGTTTATGTATTTTATATTCTTCACTCGAATCTTCAGATGAGAGTATTGAATAGCGCTTAAGTCTCTCGCGAGAAGTGAATTACGATGCTCTTGTTTCAGGGCATGCGATTGGCTGTTCGGTGCTGATGTCACTCTTTCGTGTGTGTGTGTGTGTGTGCGCGCGCGCGCGCGATCAGGAGAGGAGTTCGAGACGAGTCGACGACGGAGAGCGTTGAGCGACACTCATCGTCATGAAGGTAATCGTGTTTAACATGACATGTTAGCAAATAGTGTGTCATGCATAATGACCATCATATATGTTTAGTGCTTGTGTAACTTAATTCGTGCACGCTTGTGTTTACGGGCCGCTCTCTCCCTCGTGCACACATCGTCTTTATATTGGGCGACTAATGGCGGATTATGGCGCTTCTCCACTGCATGGTACGGTATGGCTCACTTAACACAGTTAACGTTAATGTGGAGGAGTGAAAGAAAACGAGTAAGAGATTTCGGACAGCCGCTGAGTAAAATGTGAGTGATTGTACACTCGATAACGTCCACTAAGGTTTCGGAAACCAGTGTTAAGTAGAACAGCGCTTCACATTTGTACGTTAACCTTTCTCATCGTCTAACCAGGGGCGTACAATTTTGCTCCTGTTGAGCCGTTGTCCTGAAGAATTAAGTTTAAACCCCAATTAAACACCTGAACCACCTAATCAAGCTTTTATTAGGTGTGTTAAGACAAGTAAGAGCTAAACTCAACGGGACAGCGGCCTTCTAGGACTGAGTTTGGACGCCCCGGTCTAAACCAATTAGAGCAGCTTTTTTTTTTCCCGCTCCGTGTTGTCGTCACTCAGCTGTTTTGTGAGGAAAGGAAAAAAAACGCACCCTAATCTTTTCCGGTATTTGTTTGTAGTGTTTGTATTTGTGGTTTATTGTGACTGTGTGTTATATTAATGTATAATCATTCTTTATAATAAACTTCAACATATCAAAAGGCTGCTTAATTCATACTTACCAACAATTTGACGAACTGACGACAAACTAAACAAACTTAAAACCGGCTAGTAGTAATGAATAAAACAAGAAGTAAAAACACGTATAACAAATGAACAGATACAAAATATATACAGTTAATTGCTAATTACGGGTTATTAATGTGGGTAAATTGATCAAAATGTTGAGTGTGCAGTAGGCTGAGGAAATAGAAACGGTCATCTGATGCAAATTATGATGGTCATCGTATATATAGCCTAAGGTCACGTGACATTCATTCAGTTTATTTTATTTATTTATTTATTCTGAGCTACAGACAGAAAATACAATGTGCTCATGATTAGAGCGTTTATTAATTTTGCTACATTGTAATGTATTGCTTAGTAGAGAATTAAATTGTTTTATTTTTGTCCTTGCTTATATACCCTTTTCAGTTGGTAAACATGGTGACTATTTGTGTGGGCGGAGCTTAGGTAGAGGCAGAACGATCCCTAGGCCATATGGCCGCTTCACTAACGTTACGGTACGTTCACACGGGTCGTCAGCGTCAACGCTTGACGGAAGGCGTGGCTGAAGTTTGGCACTGACGCCATGGTCATAGCAGCGTCAGCCAATGAAATTAGACAGGAACTCAACAACAAGCTTCATTGTCATTCAATGGTCATAAAGGACCGGGTGATTGCCCACCGCAATAATTAGTTTCTCCTCCATTTTAAAATTTATCCTCAGTTTGCTGCTCTTGAACAGGATGAACGTGATTGGCTGCCGCCTGGCTACTGTATTTGCATAGAGCGATCTGATTGGCTGACGCTTCCGTCGGCGGCGCTTCACTGGCGTTGCTCGCGGCAGAAGTTGAAAAATTCTCAACTTCTGCCGCGAGCAACGCCAGTGAAGCGCCGCCGACGGATCCACAATTCTTTTCGGCAAAGCTTGACGTCACCCATTCAAAGTCAATGGGAAGCGTTGACGCTGACGCCCCGTGTGAACGTACCGTTAGTGTGCAAGTTTTGTTAGCTTTTGTTAGCTTGTTTTTTAACAATGCAGGGCTCAACATTAAGCCTTTTCATGTGCTTGTCCTTTGGACAAGTAAATCTGTCATTCACTTGTCCAAGTAAAAAAGTTGCTTGTCTGGAATTTGTGTGTGTTGTAAATATAATTTATTCTGAAGACATATTCTCATCTGGGTTCAATCAGCTCTGATGTGTTAAAATCTGCATATTGTTATATCTGCACCTTTAAAGGGCTTATTAAATCTCACTAAATTTATGCTTCATCTTTTGTTTAAAATTTTTAAACTATGTATTTCATTCTGCTTACCTGACTCAGAACTGCAGAACTCCTGTCCTGATTGGCTGTGGCACCTCCATCGGCGACTGGTCTTTGTATGGAGCCACCGTGAGAGGCCATCATTTTACTATAGATCTTGTCTCTTCTCCCACAAACTCCAATTTCAGGTACTTTATTTTAATTTTATTTTTTTGCTGCAGTAACGTTGATGTATTTAATCTACAGATTTTCTCTATTAACAACGCCTCTTGCAGTTCAAAACGCTTCTGCTACGTCATGCATTTTTGTCAGTTATGCTTTCAAATTTAATACGTAAGGCAGTCTGTCAGAAGTAGGGATGCACCGATACCATTTTTTCAGAATCGATCCGATACCAAAAATTCAGAGTATCGGCTGATACCGATCCGTACCGATACCAGCGCAGTTTTTTTTTTTTATCAAGTAGAATTTCTATAACTGTGTTGAACTGATAATAAGAACTGAAAAAAAGAAAAACAGCAACAAAATATATATGATCATAATCTTACATAACTGCTGTTATAAACTAGATTAGTGGATAATTCAGCAGTAAAATTTAGTCTAGAAAAATCACGAGTGCACAATAATTGTATAACATCTGAACATTTTGTGAAAAAAAATGTGTAGTGGGGAACAAATTAGAGACTATAAGTGTCACTAAATCTGGTAAAACTTAACACATTGCTCTTTATATTGTTGTAAAATACATTTATAAAAAACAAAATAACAAAAATCAAAAATATCAATTATTTTATATATAGCCTAGCCTACTATAAAATTGAGACATTGTTTAAATGTATAGCACAGCTGTTTAATGAGGTAGCAACATATGATAGATAGGACAGAACAAGAACGGCTCCAGTGCGGCACAAAGAGCTTATGCGCATCCCGAGCGCTTGAAGCAACAAGTCACAGCGCGTCGAGTCCGCATTGAAAAGTTTAAAGCACTAAGGAAAGACATATTGATGTGTAGTGTATTATACAGTCTCTATCTATGCTATAGGCTAGTCTATTCAGCATTTTCTTTTAACAGTTTTAAATTTCAGTAACTGTGCGTGTGAAGAGCAAATAGTGCTCTGACTTTACTCCAGTGTTGAAAGTAACATGATTAAGGTACAGCAATAAAGTCCAGCAGTCCCTTATCTACAGATCAAGTATAATAATATTAACATTGAATCATCTTGGAGAGAGTGTCATCAACACAGCTAAATATGACACATCAAGACATGCATACAAAATAGGGCTGCAGCTATCGATTATTTTTGTAATCGATTAATCTAGCACTTGATCGATTAATCGAATAAAAAAAAAAGTGTGTTTTTAAACAACCAAAACAAATAATGCATAACGAAAATGATGTGGCTGTAAAATGACCAAGCATTTGGCTTTTATTTCTCAAAAAAAAAAAAGGTATTTATTCCAACTCCAACTCCAACATTTGGCTCCAAAACTAAGCCTATTTATTGCAATCTTTACCCATTTAGTGTTTATAAGTGCCAGTGCCAACAATTATATAACAATACAGTTAAGTCAACTTACTGTAAAACATGTATAACATGTAAAACTATGAATACAAACTTAAATAGTAAAAGGCCATTTGGCCTTAGTTTTGTCTTCTTAATACAACATTACAAAAAAAGGATTGCACCTTCTGCAAATTACCCACCGGAGAACAAAAATAAATGAAATGAATATAAAATATCAAGCCAAACAGGTACAGAATGTATACAATTTATAACAAAAATAAGTGTAGCTTTGAAAAGGGGAACGTTTTATTGCAAATATGCATTTTTTTAAATAGAAAAAGAACAGCATTTTGTTTTTCACTTAGTCTAGTTGAAGTATATTAGCACGCTTTGTTAGCCTGGGTTTCCCCATGCTGCCTTGAGCGCAGCGCGATTTTATTCTGCTAGGCAGCCTGGATACTATGGACCAGATTTTCCCCTCAAATAGGGAACCAATCACAGAACGGGGAGGGAGCAGCAAGACGATGACGACGTCTATGCGACACACCGAAGCAGTTTGTTTATGTATGGATCCAACATGACAGACGTAAAAATATATGCATATTTTTAGGAACACATCTACAAAAATATGTCTATTTCAAGTTGATAAAATAATTTAAAATCCACATCAGTTTATTTGTGCCGACACGCCACGCTCTCCCAGGATCTATAACGTTACCTAGGCTACTTCTACTAAAAATTCATCATAACCGCGCGCGCAATCTGCTTGCAGTCGTCGAGATGGATGCTGAGGAGTTGAAGAAAAGAATAGCTAGTGGAGAGATTGTAAAGTTGTCGACAATACGTCATCAAAAATCAAGTCCAGTGTGTGGGAGAAATTTGGAGTTATCTGAAGGAAATATTGTGAAAGGCTTTGCTGCAAACATTTTCGTGTTGGATAGCCGCAAATGTGGAACTTCATCCCTGAGGAAGCACGCAGAAACTGTGGTAACAAAGCAGTTCTATCGAACGGTATTTTTCATATTTAACACTTAAGTATGTGTGGTGTGCAGGGTGTGTTTGAACCCAGAATGGTCAGATGTAGGCTAGACGAAATTGCGTGGCATATAGTGTTGTAGCCGCGTCTGTTCAATTGGTGAAATGTTATAAGGCTACTCAGTTTTGTGGTAACGTTAGCCATATTCTTCATGTACCGGCCTTTTGACAGCTTCGGCTGAAGTTGTCCTTGTGTTAATTGTCGTGTAATAACTTCTGTATGACCTGGCAATAAACATTTTTGTAAGTGTGTCTATAATGTGATAGTCTAAACTGATTTTATGTCGGGTGTCGGTTCTATTTTAAGCGGGTCGGGTGCAGATTTTAATTAGTGCTTCTGTCGGAAAACGGGTCGGGTGCTGTTTTAAGCACTGCGGGTACGGGCGGGTGCGGATTTACAAAATTGGACCCGTGCAGGACTCTGGTGTACACATAAATCTCTGACCCATCGTCGTCTTCTTCGAATATCTGTCGCTCTACATACGCCATCTGGTATAATTGAAGCGATTGGCTATGAGCTACGTACAGGCGCATTTGATAGACATTTGTAGCGCCCAATAAACGGCTCTGGGCATTCGTAAACCACGCCTCAAATACGAGAAAATGAACATGTGGTTCCCAGACCACGTCTCAAAGAGAAAGAGGTCTGACGTTAGCCAGGCTAACGCTTTGTAGTAGTATTTTTTTTTTTTGTTAATTGAAATTGTTATATGCTCAATTACTTTGGTAGCCGATTATGTCTTCCCCAAAAGTATGAGTGGATTGGAGAAGCAGGCTGGGGAGTTTCATTTTTTGTTGTTGTCTGTAACTATTTGGCAGACGTGACGTAGCCTACAAACAAGGTCTCGCAAAGACTGCAATACAATATTTGTTCCTCCAAAACCCCTTTACTGTTAAAATTACAAGATATCGCAGCGGACATTCAAATGGACTCTTTATTATGAATATAGGACTGACCTGAAGAAAAATGCTATATCTACTGTAAATGCAGGTACACTCGCTTTCTCGACCTCTCACAATACTTGACTCTAGCTTCAATGAACAATATCAATGAGATCAAAACATGTTTAAATTGCAAAGAGTGGTTGCTAGGGGTGTTGTTTAGTGATACATAGAACCGTTGGGTGAAGCGGTCACATCGTGAATAAAACACAGCTATTGACCAATCAGAATCAAGGATTGGAACTAACTGTTTTATAAATTGTAGGTCAATCCTTGGGTGTGGACCTTCCTACACTTTCAACATCATTTATAAACAAGTTGTAAAGCAGAAGCCAGTTTAACCCAATAATTATGTTTAAAAAAAAGTAAGAAAAAACTTATGACTCATATGTAGGCTCTGTTTTACAATAGTGTTTTGAATGCTGTCTGGATGAACAAGTAAGCAAAGTCAAGCATGTATTCTATTTGTGACCATCGCCTATAATTATAGCGACGGTGAGTAAGGTATCAAAGATGATGACATACATACAACTAAAAAAATGTTGTATCATAATTGACGTGACAAGAGTCCAATCAAAGCGTGACTTCATCTGTCACATCTGAACTAGCAGCATATTTTATGACTGGAGAAGCTAGGATTATTAGAGTCAGGCATAGACCACAAAACTGACAGTAGCAGAGAAAGTGCTTCAAATACCCAAGCATGTAGTTTATCATGGTTTGCCCTGTCAGATACTTTGACAGATGCGTGTGGACTTGAGGCGCGTTTCTCCAGTGTATAACTTATATTTGATGGTTGTGTGTTGATGGAAGTGCAGTAATTCTGACTAAAACATAAGTTTTGCTAAAATATTTATATGAAATGTAGGTTTAATATTCTACATGTATTTATGAGCCGTAACTGTAAACGGGGTATACGTGTAATTACCACAATTGTTACATGTAATACAATGGCTATGTTCATTTACTTATTTCAGATGAGTGAATATGTAACCAGACTATTTCTGCTATGTCACCGCTGGAACAACAGAAAGTGTGATCATTTCAGGTGTAGTACTATATATGTTAGTGTTGGGCGATATGCTCCATTTTCATATTGTCATATCGTCAGCCTGTGAGATCGGCGATACATGATATTATCGTGAGGGGGGCGGGGCTTACTTATTTGATTATTTCCTGGTATAGTGAGGTAAAAAAAAAGATCCTAATCATTCTTGTATCTGACTCAGAGTATTTCGACATGTCAGTGGGACATCCTTATCCTCTCATGCCGTTACAGATGCATCATTTTAACTGTACTTCTGCACGAGATGAGTACACGTTTTAATAATTTCTTGGGTCAAGAAAGAGTCGGACTCTGCGATATATGTCCTCCTACCAGTGCTCTCTCTGTCTGTATGACCTTCACATATGCGCACCGCACTTCAATAAGCCAAATAACGCAGGTTGTGTTTTAAATGCCGGGAGAAATCAAAGGCAAAAATCTAAAAGTCGATTGGTTATACTTAAACTTATGATAAACTCTGATAAAGGAAAACGGGTTAATGCGTTTACATGACCACATGCATTGTCAGTTTATTCAGCATAATCGAGTTAATAACGTGCATGTAAACGTGCTCATTCCCTGAAAGTGAAAGCAGAAACGGACTGAGCTTTCACTGCATTACCGGCGCGTTCTCTCAAGCCCCTTTCACACAGCGCGATGATCCCGGCAAATTGCCGGGAAATTGCCAGAACGCCTTCTGTGTGAACGCAAACACGACCCGGGATTGATGCCGGGGTGGAGACCTAGTAACATTACCGTGTTCAGTCCCGGAACGCACGCTGTGTGAACAAAAGCCGTAATAATGCCGTGTCGTAGTGATGATGCTGAAGCGCGGGATCGTTCGCCAGCTGTGAAACGGTACGTAATGCGCAAGTTTATGATCGAATGATTCGAATCAGAGAAAAAAAATGCAGAAGTGTTAAGTGCAGAAGAGAGAAATCGCAGCTCATAAGCAAACTTAAAGGGATAGTTCACTTAAAATTCTGTCATTATATACTACTCACCCTCATGTTGTTTCAAACCTGTATGAATTTCTTTCTTCTGCTGAACTCAAAGGAAGATATTTAGAAGAATGTCAGTAACCAGACAGTTTCTGGGTCCCATTGACTTCCATAATAGGAAAAAAATATACTATGGAAGTCAATGGGACCCAGAAACTGTCTGGTTACTGACATTCTTCTAAATATCTTCCTTTGAGTTCAGCAGAAGAAAGAAATTCATACAGGTTTGAAACAACATGAGGGTGAGTATATGATGACAGAATTTTCATTTTAAAGTGGAGTATCCCTTTAAGACGCTGCTGAGACATTACAAGTCACATCGATGTCACGTGTCTTTACGGGATTTTTACGGGTTGTGTGTGAACGCACTCTCTGATTCCGGAAAATCACTGGCAGTGTGAATGAACCAAAATCAAATGAAAAATCGCGGGTCACTTTATCCGTGTATTTTCCGGAATCTCTGTGTGAAAGGGGCTTCAGAAAGCAATAAGCCTATTTATGATCCTAGCTATATGATTATATCACCATAGTTGTATTTTATTATCTTAAGCAATGTTTTTGCTGATGTCTTTGATCCTATCAGAGAATGACCTACCATTTGAGCTTGAACACTTTGAGTTACTGGGTTACAGAACTGGGTTAACAGAACAAACCACTAGTATATGTGCTTTATTTAATGTTAAAAGAGTGTGCAAGTTTGAAAATCATTTTGTTTGTCTTTTATAGCCGTACTGAAAGCAACTCAACTCAGATCTTAAAAGTGAACAAGAATGTTCAAACTGTTTGTTAACAGACAATTGTTTCAGAAACTCTATGTATGTTTAATAATGTTAAAAAAATTTTTTGTAATATTCATGAATTTGTGTAATTATCCATTTCGTTGCGAGTGCTTGGAGCTTGCCGAGCGTGCACTCTTCTGATTAGCTGTGATTTTTACCACTGTGACAAATTTTTGTCGCTAGAATCTTATCGTGTCTGGTTAGGACACGGTGCTGCTCCTACCAGTTAACATTTGATCTCAGCAATACTGGTAAATGAGCAAAACAAAGTGGTTTTTTTTGTAAAGGTGCTCAAAGTGATTTTGGATGACTTCACTTCTTGTTGACGTTGAAAGTTTTGTCAAACAAAACGGAGGCTAGCTAGACCCTCCCTCCTCCGCACACTAACCCCCCAAACCACACCCCCAAATCCTTCTTGTCAGTTATTGGCTGGAACAGTTTGTTGTGTTTCGTGGTGTGGGTGAGCCCAGTCGGTTTTTCTTGCTGTTTGTGGAGCCTGGGCTGTCTACAGAGACTGTTTCTTTACAGTGTTCAGGGGACAGGCAGCTAGCGGATAGTGAGGAGATGTTTGCTGTATGTGACAAATGTTTTGGCCTAAAAAACGTGGCATTGCTTAGAGCACCTTTAATTTTTAAATTAAATACTGTGAGAATCATGTTCAAACTGATTCAATCTGATTTCAATTCCACAGCTATTATCTATTAAGGAGGTTGTTGACAGTATTGTGTTCATGTTTCTTCATTTCACATGGTGTTCACTGCCCATTGTTTGTGAGAAATAAGTATTTTAACCCACTGTAACTTTCCTTATAGAATGCTCTAACATCTTTTTCATTTTCTTTTCTCTACCAAACAGCTCAGGAGAGAGTTCATCCTCAGATGCAAATCTACCTCTAGTCCACCTTCATTCCCACACCCACATGGCCATCAATGTTTCATTAAATAATAAATATGCAATAAAATAATAAATATGCAGTCCATAACCAGTGTCTGCCATGCACGATCTGTTCATTGCAAATGTTTTAGATTGTTCTATTAAAGCTCATTATAATCTTTGAGACCGGTATTATGGTAGCTGCAACACTTCCTAGGGAAGGGATCTTTCGTGTAGGTGTTCTGACAGAACTCGTCCAGCAGGGGCCAGTCATGGGCCGTATCGCTCCGACATCCTCCAATCAGCACCAGCTCATCAGCAGAAGCCAGAGTCGCTACTGGACCTTATTTGTGACTATATTCACCTTTATGCTCTCAGCAGTTACTACATTACATTGTGTACATTGTGTCCTTAATTTTTTAAATATATTTAAAGTTGAATCATTTGGAAAATAAATGGCATTAAATATGTGAGGTAATATGAATCATATTAACATTTGTATATTGTTTCCTCCTAAGGCTTCTTCCTCATACATCTACAAGGGTTTTCTTTACCATTGCCAGCTTTGCCTTGCTCATTGGGAGTTTGTAAGCATCATTATTTTGAACAAAATATGAAAATGGATTGGTGTGTGTTTAACTATTTCCGTGCATGGCATAGTCAAAGAACCAACTGACACAAAGCCATGGATCATGGAATAAATTAAATTGTTAATGAAATTATCAAGCTTGTTATGCTACACTTTACATTCTAAGCAGCAGCAGCCAGGTAGTCTAAGGGTCTAATTTATGCTTTCTGCAAAATACAAGAAATGATGTGAACCACACCTATAATCAGCAGGTAGACTTTTCATTTGACTTGCAAGGAGGTTAACCTCAAATGTACAACTTGGCTGGCTTTTTTTGCATGGCTTTTTTTATCCAGTAAGACGATAAAGTTGCCCTTAAATCATTGAAAGCATTATTTAAATAAATCCCTGTGTGTAATGCTTATATTTTATTATTCTGTACTGAAAAAAAAAAGCTAAGTGTACCTCGTAAATATATGTAGTAAGACAAAATGGATCGGTGAAACTGCATTAGCCAACACAAAATCTCTTAGGTAGCCTAAAACTGTCAGTTTTGTTTTCACATGTACTGGTAAGGGAAAAATGCAACAATGTTTTTAATGCTTGTCAAATTTTATGCTGATCCACTACGAACAATGAGCCATCAATGTATGTATTTTATATAATTATTTAAAAATATATATATTCTGTGTTGTGGATGCGAGTGGCACAATACGAAGCCACACCCGGCCGCGTCTGCGGATCTGCTCGATTCGCGTGGTAGTATGCAATTTAAAATATTTAAGATTCATCGTCTAGACATCGTATAGAGGTAAGGAAGACGGCTCATTAATATTAAAAAACGGTCGTTCGAATGCGATGTTTACCAGACGCTACGATCTTTCAAAGACGTCTCCGCGATGTACGTGTGCTATCTGGGAAGTAATAAAAAAACAATACATTTAGAGTTTGTAAAACACACACTGATGTCTATGGAAGAGGTAATAATAATCCTTTCCATTATAATTCGACACGTTTTATTCATATCAGATACACATTGTGTAAGTAACTTCAATGTTTACTCTATTCTATTCCCAGTTCACCAGCCACTTACTTTTAAGTATTTCGGGAGAAGTGGATGAATTCACGTGTTGTAAACATAGAGGTTGTAAATCCAACAGATCCGATTCTCTGAACTGCGTCTGCGGCACAAACTAACACGGCGGCGCCCATCGCGCATAACGTTACAGCTCAACTAACGCGATCGTTATAAAGGTGTTTAAACAACAATATACTTCCACTTGCATGTATTTGACAATCGGAATATCAGATATTTCATGCCATAGCTAACACATTTGTGAATATTCTGAATAAAAAAGGAAAAATGACATAAAAGCAGATCATCATTCATTCAGCGCTGTTGCTGCTGCGGTGTGTCACGTGACAAGCAATGACGCGTCACCATGGAAACGCCGCCCCCCCTCTCACAATATAGTTCCCACGTCCCTGGTAGTGTGTGCGCGCTGGCTTTAGCGGTGCATTCAAGGGCACTCGTAAAACTGATGTTTGTTGTGACTGCCAGAGTTGTATGCAGGGCGAGCGCGGAGAGGGGAAATCTATATCGTCTATATCGTTGCTTTTTTCGATAGAAATATCTTGAAAGTTCATATCTCGATATAGATACGATAACAATATATCGTTCAGCCCTAGTCCACAGATCAGCAACATTCACCTAGGATTTAATGTAGTAACACTTACTGTAACTATGGTATACTGTGGTCATAACAGTAGCCTACACATCTTTTTCCAGCACTTCAAAGCTATAATATCATATTTAAATGTTATTGTTAATGTGTTGACCAAAACATTTTTTGTTCATCCTTTAAAAATTGTCCCTATTTATAAAATTAAAAGTTTCAAGAAGTAGGAAAAGTCACACTTATTTAAAAAAAAAAAAAAAAAGATTAAATTACCATTGTAAACATAGCTGCAGAGGACGCTTATTGGCTATTTTCACTCCATAATATCTATTTTGTCACTCATTTTGCTTTTGAATTAATATTAAGACATTATGAATGATAATAATTAAAGTTAACTTTATCTATACACCTCAAATTAAGCTCAGTGCTTTGTCATCCCACAGTGCTACCAAACACATTCTGTAGAACTTAGAGCCGCTGCCCTCAAATGTTAGTCTGGAGCCCTGTGAACTTAAAATAAAACTGCATATTGTAATTTCTGTACGTTAAGTCTATTTATTATCAAAGCATTTGTCAGTAATACAGTTATTTTGGGGGAAAATGTGAATAATTGCATTGTAAGGTGATTTAAGGTGTGCCCCTAAATTTTCTGCTTGCGCTCCTAAAATTTTAAGTCAGGGGCTACAGCGCTCCTAATAAAAAAAAGTTAGTCTGGAGCCCTGTGACAACAGCTCATTTCAATCACATTCAATTACCAACATCAGGGCAGCTTGGCAGTTTCTTGGAGGAGCTTGATGTGCTACTCTCATCCTTCCCTGAGGAGGGTACTCCTCTCATAGTTCTTGGAGAACTAGACATCCATTAAACATCCACCTAGAAAAACCTCAGGCTGCTGATTTCCACACTCTGCTTGCGTCATTCGACCTCAAACGAGTCTACTGCGGCTACTCAAAAATCAGGTGATAAATTGGACCTTATTTACACACTGTTGCTCCACTGACAATACACTGGTCACACCACTGCACACCTCCGATCACTTCCTCACTCTCAACCTCAACCTGCCTCAGAACACAACACACACTCCTCCACAGGTCACCTTTCGGCGAAACTACGCTCACTCTCACCCTCTCGTCTATCCTCTCTGGTCTCATCCACACTTACTCCACCTGATCAGCTTTCAACACTAGATACTAACAGTGCAACTGATAATCTTTTCTCCACTTTAACATCCTGCTTGGACATCTTCTTCATTTTTAACCCTCTGGGGTCTAAGGGGATTTTGGGGTCCTTGAGATGTTCTGACATGCCCTGACATTTGTGCTTTTTTCAGTTACTTATAAACATATTAATGGCAAAGGTGTAATTACACTCTATTTAGCACAAACAGGGCTACCATAATATGTGAGCAACATGCATGTACATGTTTGTATTTTTGAGAGAATAATGGTTATGCATGGTTATTGAAAAAACTAAAAACTAAAGTTTCTGAAATAAGGCCACAAAACACATACTAAATATGTGGCAATAATACTTTTGATTAATGGATGTCGTTGCCTATACATTGATATACTAAACAATACATTGATTTAAATCTTGTAAAACGCTTTTTGTTTGGAAAGGCAATATGCGCAAAGGGCGTCAACGATCCAACACCATCATGCATATTTAGTGGTTCACACCTGAGGAGACAATGGGTCCCGCATACTTAATGAGCCATTCATTCAGGTGTGTCACCTATAGCCACAAGAATGCAAGAGCATTGGTTCACAGTTAGAAACATCTCAATTTTACTTGCAAATTGTATAATATCCAAGGAAAACATGTCTAGTAATTGTGCAGTTAATTCTCATACTGTATTTTCAGTTTTGGAATATTTATCCTCTCCCCAAATTTGTCAATAATAAAACACAATAAAAATTATTTAAAGAAAAGGCTTATATTTACCTTTTAAAATTTGTTTACATCTACCTTGTAAATATATATATTTTTATTAAAAAGGTTACAATTACAACAACAATTCAAGTGTAAGTAAGTAAAATTTATTTATATAGCACTTTTCACAGATAGACATCACAAAGTGCTTCACAGTAAAATGTAATACAAGAACAATTTAAATACATTCCACAAAATACAAACAGCAAACACAACAAACAACCATAAAAACCCCTCGACTAACCAAAAGCCTGCTTGAAGAGCAAAGTCTTCCGTTGGTTTTTAAAAGAATCAACTGAGTTCGCGCAACGTAGAACAAGAGGCAAAGCATTCCATAGCCTGGGAGCGACAGTCTGGAATGACTGGTCCCCTCTAGTTTTAAAATGAGTGCGGGGAACAACTCATAGCATCTGATCTAAAGACCTGAGACTCCGCGTAGGAGTGTGAAGCTGTATTAGGTCAGTGATGTAGGTAGGGACTTTTTAAGAACCAGGATTTTAAAATGAATTCTATACTGGACTGGTAACCAGTGGAGTGATGCTAAAACAGGTGTGATGTGTTCTCTTTTCTTAACGTGGGTTAAAAGGCTTGCAGCAGAGTTCTGAACAGCCTGGAGACGATGAAGTTCCTTCTTACTCAAACATGTAAAAAGACTGTTACAGTAGTCTAAACGGTAGGAGATGAACGCATGAATAATCATCTCTAACTCACCTTTAGTCACAAATGATCTTAATTTGGAAATGTTCCTCAGTTGAAAGAAGCAGTTTCTAACTAATTGTTTAGAATGAAGCTCCAAGGACATAGCTGACTCGAAGACAACACCTAAGCTCCTGAGGCTCGGTTGGACAGACGAGCCTAAGTCACCAATATATTGTATTATTTTGGGGATTTTAATTTCAGGGGCGATGATTAGTGTTTCTGTTTTGTCAGAATTCAGAAGCAAAAAGTTGTCACATAACCACTGTTTAATACTAGTCAGACAGTTAATTAAAGAAGACAATTTAAACAACTCAGTTTCCTTAACGGAGCAATACAGTTGGATATCATCCGCATATAGGTGGTAAGATATGTCACTAAACTGACTAATAACCTGACCGAGAGGAAATATATACAAGAGGAACAAGATCGGACCCAAGACAGAACCCTGAGGTACCCCACACGACAACTCAGCAGTTTCAGACATGATCTGATTCACATTAACACTAAAACTTCTACCAGACAGGTAGGATGAAAACCATTTTAAAACTGATCCCAACATACCAACCAGATCACGAAGTCTATTAATCATAATAATTTTGATCAATTGTGTCAAAAGCTGATGAAAGGTCCAATAAGACCAGCACTGTATATTTTTTAGAGTCAGCTGACATCATAATATCGTTTGAAACTTTAAGTAACGCCGTTTCTGTGGAATGTTTTTTGCGAAAACCAGACTGGAATTTGTCAAATAACTCGTGTTTCTCTAGAAAAAGGGTGAGTTTTTCTGCTACAACTTTTTCTAGAATTTTAGACATGAAAGGAAGCTTCGAAATTGGTCTATAGTTTTTCAGTTGTAGCGGATCCAAATTTGTTTTTTTAAGTACTGGCTTAACAACAGCATGTTTAAAACAAACAGGAACGACACCATTTAAGAGTGAAGAATTAAGCATCTCAACAATACAGGGGCCAATGGAGTCAAAAACTTGTAAAAATAGCACAGTCGGGACAACATCCATAGGACAAAATGATGATTTCATAGAATGTAACAGAGAGGTGATGTCATGTAATGTCACAGGTGTAAAGGTGGACCAACAATGGGCAGGAGACAAGTCACAGGCAAAGTTCTGAGCCCTAACATCTCTGATCTTATTAACGAAAAAGTAGAGGAATTCATTACAGTCAGATCTAGATAACACAGTTGTTTGAGAGCTAGTTGGAGAAACTATTGTATTAATGGTGTCAAATAAGATTTTGGGATTGTGCTTATTCGAGGAAATAAGTTGAGAAAAAAAGCACATTCTCGCCTTTTTCAACATCTCATTCAAGGTGACCATTAGATCTTTAAGGTGGAGCCTGTGAACCTCGAGTTTAGAAGATTTCCAAAGACGCTCCACTTTTCTACAATTTCTCCTAATACTTAAGATAGCTTCATTAATCCATGGACAGGCTTTTTTGTGGGAGACTGTGCTCAATTTAATTGGTGCTACTTTATCTAAAATCGATAAGCACTGACCATTAAAAGATCGGATAAATTCATCAACATCAGTGCATTCCATCAGAGAACATGGGTCAAACAAGGCAGAGAACCTCTCTGCAGTGTCTTGATTAATAATCCGCCTTTGTGTCATAATTCTCTGGGGCGGAGGATCTTGAGGAAAGTTAATATTAAAAAACACACAGCTATGGTCACTCACATGTACATCTTCCACATGAGTATTTACTATGTCTAGACCAAGAGAAAAAACAAGGTCCAGGGTGTGACCCTTAATGTGCGTGGGTCCAGTAACATGCTGAATGAAATTAAAAGAGTCTGTAATAGAAAGGAGATTAGCAGCTGTGTTGCATGTAAAATCATCAATATGCAAGTTAAAGTCCCCAATAATTAAAACCTTCTCAAGTTTGATGATAGATGATAAAAAGTCAGTAAAGTCAGTAAGAAAGACACCTGCCGGGCCAGGAGGGCGGTAAATTAACACACTGTAAAAAGCATTAGAAGAGCCTACTTTAAGCATTTGAGATTCAAAAGAGGAAAAATTTTCTGAGTTAATCACTCTACATATGAAACTGTCACGCTGCACAACAGCAAGCCCACCACCACGACGTGCCAATCGGGGTATCCCAGTAACAGAACAGCCAGCAGGACAGAGCTCGTTTAGGTGAATAAACTCATTTTCCCTTCGCCACGTTTCCGTAAGAAACATAAAATCAATATTCTTGCTCATAAAAAGCTTGTTAAGAATAAACATTTTATTAGAGATGGAACGGGCATTAAGCAAGGCAAAGTGGAGTAATGTAACGTTCGGCAGGCCGGCATCAAAAACAGCTGATTGAGACGGAACTGACCGTAAACAGCTGACACAGTCACGGGGTCTCCAGTTGCGGCGAATTGTCAGTCGCTGGTTAGACAGCACAGTAAACATCGGTAACAGCAAGTCCACCACGATCCCATCAACAAATTGCTGGTGCACGCGAGGTTCACATCCAACCGGTAGAGGTATCACGGGGTGTTGGTGCTGAGGAGCATTTTCACCCGTATTTAGAGGGAAAACTGGTCGCAGCCACCGGAATCGTTCACCGCGATATGGCCCGAGCACCCCCGTCCAGGATTGGCGTCTTCTCTTAACTTGAACGCCAGCTCTGCAGCCCCTTCTCTTCGGTCTCTTCTTAGGATTCCCAGGTCCCCTGGTTGTAAACAGGAGCCGGTACTCAGGTGATGAGGAGAGGACGCACGAACGGGGGCGGAAAGGTTTGTCTGAAACTTTCCCAACTTTCAAATAGCCGTTCCATAGACACTCTGATGTCCAACAACGTGCGTCGATCATAAGTCCGAGCAGCAGAGACACAATAGTCAGACGATAGGGCTGATATGGCAACATATAGGGTGAGTACAAACGTAAAGAGTTTACACAAATGCGATGCAGCAGCGGCCAAGCCAAACACAGGCGCCATCTTATTGTGAGCTGAAGAGCTTCAGTGTAATCTTTCTTTGTAAAAACTAAAGTATACATTTTATCATACATATTTCAAAGTTAAGGATTCATTACTTTGAATATAGCCTACATTGACAAAACATACTATATTTAACATATTAGCAAAAATTGGCAAACAAAAGCTTATTTGAGGTGGCAGATATTTTACAGTAAAAATATATAATCTATCCAAAACTAGTCAACGAAATGTTGTCTTTCATGTCTGTAACATAGGTCTTTCGTTTTTATTATAAGGAATATAAATGTTATTTTGCAGTTTAATACGTTGCTTATACAAATATATTTTATTTTATTTTTACTCATCTCAGTATAGCAATATAGTTTGCAAAAAGCGGATCATTCATTCACACACAGAAACGCGATTCATTTGAGAATGAAAAAAACTTACTTCAGTATTCCATCCTTTGCTCCTCGAAATACCAGCATTTCTGAGGTACATTTTCCATGATTATTATTACGATAGCTGTGAGACAGTGTAAACAAGTTCAATGATACAAGTACAAAGTACAAAGCACATCCTGTTTATTTTCTTTATTTTACAAAAGCACAATGTTTTGTTTCGACTGTAAGTGGACACATAAAAAAGACATTTAACAGTTTATTTTTCATATTTCTTAAGTCTGTATGACCATAAATTACGGAGTATTTTAAGTCTATTTTGCTGCTATGTGAAAAAAAGATACGTTTGCCGACCCCAGAGGGTTAATGCAATATAATTACTGTTCAGATAAGAGAATGTGTTTCTCATAGCCAACCTCATGCTTTTGTTTGGGATTATTATAATTTTTAAATTTTGTCATTTCAACTTCACTTGTTTTTTGGTTAAGAACGTAATGCCTGTATTTTAACTTTTTTTTTTTTTTTTGTGCACATAATATACAGCATAGATTAATTCACTATATTTGTTTGCATAGCCTTTATATTACACATTGTTTGGAGGACAGCATTGGGAAGGATGTGGAACAACATTTTTTTTAAATAGTGAATTCATATTCATTTTAATTTTGGAATTTTTCATCTGATTCACTGAAAAAATAAATCAACAAATTAACCCATTATCAAATTAATCGTTAGTTGCAGCCCTATTACAAATCTCATCTCTCTGTGTGAATTCAGTGTGTTTTTTACTCCCATAAAACAGTTGATAATGATGACGCGAGAAGGCGGGGCGATTTCAGATGGAGGGCAGGAAGTAAACACGGAGAATACGTCTATGGAGGAAACCGTTGCGGAGTGTCCGTATTGTACCTTTTTCCGATTTTTTTGACAGTCCATTACACGTTCTTTCAACTCTGACCCATATCCGATTCATGTGTTTACACTTGCCATACTGTCTGAAACATTGCGCATGCTTAAAGGGTTAAATTCTCTTGCACAGATGGGCGGACACGAAATATGCTTGATCCTAGCTCTGCGATGTATGCAAAGTTCGCCAAACATCACCATGATTTTGAGGCGAAGGAGGACGAAAAGTGCCATCATTGCACATATGCTTCAGTTATTGTGTGTGGGAGAGATCTCAGGACTGGTGGGAGCATATTGTGTTTAAATATTTCTGTTAACCGCGGAGACGTTGCCTAATGCCTCAGAAAATCCGATCCGCCTGACAGTCGCATTGGCACATATCCGATTTATTTCCACATATGAATGAGGCCTGAAACCGATCTGGAAATATCCGAATGCATGCGTTTTTTGCCTGTTTACACTGTCATAGAAGAACACATCGGATCTGTGTCACATACAGTGGCGGATCTACGGGGTGGCAAAGGGTGGCAGCTGCCACCCCAGGGAACTAGTCTTGCCACCCCTGTTGCCACCCCATTTATAAATCAGATAATATTTTTTAAGTATATTTTATGTTCATAGCCTACACGTTGAAGGCCAAGGAGACCCGCACCAAACTCCTCTCAAACAGAAATCGCCGATTTAGAATCCCCTCCGCTCCCCCTCACAATGGTTTCACCCACACCAGCACGGCAGCGACCCCCGCGAAATTTCACCAGTGGCAGTTTTTTACAGTCTATGGTGGCAGCAGGGCAGCACGCAGTGTTTCGGAGAAGAGAGGATAAGCAGCTAGCAGCAGTGAGTTAAGAGGTAAGTTTGACACCAAGTCGAAAAAGTCCATAAGCAGACAGTTAACCCTGCAACAACCACTTGTTACGTTATTTACATCCGCAATACTTTGTTGTCTCATCGAATTTTTATATGAACGTCAGGTCAGATAGCTAAGGGTCTAACCGTTAGTCTAGCTCTTTGTGTGTGTTTAACCTGTTCATTTGTTAAATAAACTGTTTATAGTGACAGTTATGTCTTAATTTATGTCAGGAGTTATGAAATGAAAAAATTAGTCGATACCTTTAATATGAATTATGAGCGTCTGCGTCGGCCGCTCCCATTCAGAAAAAAAAAATCCTGTGCTGTCGTCATGAAAGCGCTTGACAAAACAACGTCCCTCAGGGCTTTTAGCTCAAAAATGTGCAGATTTGGATAAATATTGATAGATTCTCATAGGTTTACATCAGGTTTCTATAGACATGAATCTATATTTATTAAATTTATACCCAAATGCGTCAATGTAATAATTATGAGCGCTGGATACTCTGATGTAATGTTACTGTTTTCAATCCATACCAGCAGCCTGAGGGCGTCCTATGCACAGTATAGTCCATATATGGAATACATGAAGAAGAGCCATAATCATGTGACATTCCAGGAAGTCCCTGACACAAACAAAGCTAACAGAGATCTGTAACATGCAGATACTGACGTTTTGAAGACAATAAACATGATTGCAATGATATTTGATTTACCTGTGTTCTTCGAACCACGTCAGGTATTTTCATAATAATAGATTATATTTATAATGTAATGCTAATCGATCTTTCCGTCTGATTTTTTTTTTTATCTGAAGCCAAATCAGGTATGCATCCACTTTCCCAGCATCTATGATTGACTATCCAATTTTGAAAAATGGTCGACATGCCAAATTAAACTGAGATATCTAAGCGGTGTCATAAGCTGGTGATGCACAAGCACTGCACGTTTGACTTACATGGACACCTGTTATCAACAACGTGACCGTTTTCTCTCTGGTTGACCACGCATTTTGCAGTTAGCCCTACATGACTGAAATTCTACTCGATCACAACAAGTAAAAGTAGCCCACTACTTTCAAGCCCTACTCAGAGTAGGCTACTAGTCTAGACATTTGAAGCTGATAGTCAACACATCACATGCTTAGTGCATGAGATGTAATTGCTTAGATTACAGTTAAATATTTCATTGGGTTTGCTGGTAGATGAACCAACAGAAAGCTGAGGCCATCACAGCATCTGATGCATGAATAACCACATTTTTCTTAGTAGCTTATGCAATTTGAAATGTATTTCTGTACAATTACTTCAACTTACTGAAGTGAGTGCCTTTTTGTTAAAAACAAAAATTCCACTACATTCCACATCTGAACACCACCAAAGTCTTCAACCAGCAGAAATTTGGCAGACTTGGTACAAGACTGTCGGTTTATTGAAGACTGGTATGTCATACAATGTATCAGTGCCATGACCAAACTAGAAAGAACATAAACAGTAACATTGTTAACAGCTGTTCATGGCTCTGCAGCATTGTTAGTTAAAAAAACTTCTCATGGGAATACACAATAGTATGTATCTAGTCAAAGTATTTACATTTTACTAAGGATTAAGATTCAGTTGACATGGATAGATAAATTGGAATTGTACGACATGGTTTTAACCAACATGCTATTTTAACGTTTGACAAACTGCAGGTCAGATTAGGATGCAAAATGAAAAGGTTTGGCATAGCCAAGTTCTTTCAACCCAAGAAAAAAAGGGGGGAACTGGACACAGGTGGAGAAGACAGGGAGAGAAGGAGGGAGACTGGAGAGAAGTTAGACAAAGATGAGCAGCACAAGAGACTGGAGCAGACAGAGGGCCAGAAGCAGACCAAGGTTCAGGAGCAGCAGGAGACACTAAGGCGGGCTGAGGGCCAGAAGCAGACCGAGGGGCAGGAGCGGCATGAGAGACTGGAGCAGACCGAGGGTCATGAGCAGCACGAGGGGCAGGATCAGTGTGAGGGTCAGTGTGAGGGTCATGAGCAGCATGAGGGGCAGGATCAGTGTGAGGGTCATGAGCAACACGAGGGGCAGGATCAGTGTGAGGGTCATGAGCAGCACGAGGGGCAAGATCAGTGTGAGGGTCAGTGTGAGGGTCATGAGCAGCACGAGGGGCAGGATCAGTGTGAGGGTCATGAGCAACACGAGGGGCAGGATCAGTGTGAGGGTCATGAGCAGCACGAGGGGCAAGATCAGTGTGAGGGTCAGTGTGAGGGTCATGAGCAGCACGAGGGGCAGGATCAGTGTGAGGGTCATGAGCAACACGAGGGGCAGGATCAGTGTGAGGGTCATGAGCAACACGAGGGGCAGGATCAGTGTGAGGGTCATGAGCAACACGAGGGGCAGGATCAGTGAGGGTCATGAGCAACACGAGGGGCAGGATCAGTGTGAGGGTCATGAGCAGCACGAGGGGCAAGATCAGTGTGAGGGTCAGTGTGAGGGTCATGAGCAGCACGAGGGGCAGGATCAGTGTGAGGGTCATGAGCAACACGAGGGGCAGGATCAGTGTGAGGGTCATGAGCAGCACGAGGGGCAAGATCAGTGTGAGGGTCAGTGTGAGGGTCATGAGCAGCACGAGGGGCAGGATCAGTGTGAGGGTCATGAGCAACACGAGGGGCAGGATCAGTGTGAGGGTCATGAGCAACACGAGGGGCAGGATCAGTGTGAGGGTCATGAGCAGCACGAGGGGCAAGATCAGTGTGAGGGTCAGTGTGAGGGTCATGAGCAGCACGAGGGGCAGGATCAGTGTGAGGGTCATGAGCAGCACGAGGGGCAAGATCAGTGTGAGGGTCATGAGCAGCACAAGAGACTGGAGCAGACCACTGAAGAAGAGGGAAATGTAGGATGAGAGAGAGGGCAAATCAGTGAAGAGTGTGAAAGTGAAACTGGAGCGATGGCTAGGAGGAGCAAATGTCAAGCTGGCCCTCATGGTACATTGAATCACTGCTGTGATAAAGACATGTCCAACTCTAGGCGGCAAAATTAAAACTGATCTTGTTTAGATAAATGCAACAAAAATTGTAACATGTTGTCAGTGCTGTGATTGTGTTTTTTTGTTTTCTCTTCTCAGATATATCAAAGCTGAAGGCAGATGATCCGACACAACCTGTGTTAAAGGTATTTCCCAAAACCATGCAGGGAGGGGCAAGGAGGAGCTTCCAAGGACAGTGGTATGAGGAATATCCTTGGTTGGAATATTCAGTGGCCATGGACGCTGCGTATTGCTTTGCATGTTGGCATTTTTCGTCTAGCAAAACTGTTTATACCTCTTCTGAGGGATACAAAAACTGGCGCAAGGCCACTTTTAAAGATGGTGGCTTTTGTGTACATTCCAAATCTGAGGCGCATTTGAATGCAATGACCACATGGCGAGATCATCAAAAGATGATGAAACGCAACATATCAGTATTAGGCATGATGAATGATGAGAATCGCAAACCGATAAAAGAGAATCAACAATACATAAAGACTATAGGTCAGGTATTGCGTCTTACTGCAGTACAAAATATCGCTCAGCGTGGACATAATGAAAATGATGAGTCTAGGAACAGAGGCAATTTCCTTGAGATTTTGCACGTAGTAGGAGATCATGATTCTTTTATTCAAAAAAGACTATCAGAAGGCCCCCGCAATGCGATGTATACTTCCAAAAATATCCAAAACGAAATATTACAAATCCTGGCAGGGATGGTCCAGGAGGACATACTAAAAGAAGTCAAATCTAGTCAGTACTTCTCTGTTACATCTGACGAAACAAAAGATCTCAGCAAAAGGGAGCAATTGTCCATAGTCTTAAGGTATTATTATGAGGGAGCAGTACGGGAGGGCTTCTTAGGCTTTTGGGAAGCCGAACATTTGGATGCCAGCTCCTTAGCTAACAAAATCATCTCTTCTTTGGAGCAGTGTGGCCTTGAATACAAGGAGAATTTAGTGGGCCAAGGGTACGACGGCGCTGCAGTTATGAGTGGCCGGTGCTCAGGGGTGCAGACAAGAGTTAAACAGGTGGCAAAATATGCTTTTTATGTCCACTGCAACGCTCATTGCTTAAATTTAGTCATTGTCGATTGCGTCAAAAAGGTCCCTGAGGCTGGGGAGTTTTTTACTTTGCTCCAGCAATTGTATGTGTTTCTTTCCGGCTCTTATGTCCATCAAAAGTGGATGGAAGTACAAGCGGAGATGTTTAGTGGCCCCCCTAGAGAACTTCAAAGCCTCAGCGACACCAGATGGGCCTGTCGCGGCATTGCCTGTAGGAACCTTTTTGATAGATTGCCTGCAGTACTCAAAGTGTTGGACGACATATCAAATGAGGTTGATCCTGAAAGATCTACGAAGGCCCGAGGGTTAATGTTTCAAATTGATCTGAACTTCATTGGGCTACCTGCCATATTTAGACAGGTGCTTGGTGACGCAAAGTTTTTGTCTGAGCTGCTACAGTCCCCAAACTTGGATCTCTTTAGAGCTGTAGACTTAATTGAGACCCTCAGGGAGACCTTTGAAGAGCATCGCAATGAGGATGAGTACTTTAATGAGCTGTGGAACACAGTAATCCACACATGTGAAACCTGCAACATCCCCATCACTGTTAGACTAAAAAGAGCCAAACAGACACCCAGAGCACTAAATGACAGTTATGTCACATCCACACTTGGTCACAGAAGCCAAGTTAATGGCAAGGATACCTTTAGAACAAACATATTCCTGCCCATAATGGACTCCATTATTGGGGAAATGCAGAAGCGTTTTTCAACGCCCAGTTGCAATATAATGAAAGGCTTACAGGGGCTAAACCCAGTTAGCAATCACTTCCTAAAAGAGGATATTGTCTTGCTGCTTGCTGAAGCATATGGCTCAAATATTGAGGATCTGAAAAATGAACTCACTCAGGTTGAGAGGCTTTTAGCAAGGAGTAAAAGAGATGGAAAAAATTGCCCTTCATCTTTGATTGAACTGCTAGGTTATTTGGACCCTTTTAAAGAGGTGTTTTATGAGATGCATCGTTTATGCAAGATTGCAGCTGTTTTACCAGTTACCACAGCTGGATGTGAGCGCAGTTTTTCCACTCTAAAACTCGTAAAAAATCACCTGCGTTCAACTATGCTAACTGAGAGATTGTCCCATTTAGCTGTGCTCAGCATTGAGAGTGACCGTGCAAAAGCAGTTGACTTAAATGAGTTTGTTCAATGCTTTGCTAGCATTCATGGAAACCGCCGTCTGCAATTGATTTAACCTGTACAGTTTAATAGTCATGTGCAATAAAATAACAGCATCTTGCAAATAAGAAAATTGCATTAGGTTATAATTTTATCAAGTTAATGTTTTTCATTTCAAGATGTTCTTTTTCGTATGTTTTCTGCATACAATATGGAGCCTCACAAATGCCTGGCATCCATAAATGTTTATCTTGGGCTGAAATGCCCAAACTATAGTTAATATGAATTCCATAGTTCCTGTGGATTTTGAGGTCTTGCCTCAGAAAATTGTGTTTTTGATGTTTGCCCTCAAGTGATCAGCAGTTTAGAGAGAGAGAGAGAGAGAGAGAGAGAGAGAGAGAGAGAGAGAGAGAGAGAGAGAGAGAGAGAGAGAGAGAGAGAGAGAGAGAGAGTGTGTGTGTGTGTGTGTGTGTGATTATGAATGACATTCTTATGTACATTTTAAATTGTTGTATGTAATATTTTAATAAATCCAAAAATAATGTTTGACTAAAAAGGTACTTCACTGGGTCTTTATTGAATCAGAGGGAAATGTTTTGACAGTCATGGTTATCATTGCAACAATCCTGCATTATAATCTTGTTTCAATCCAGATAACCTAAATCTATTGATGGCTTATGTTGTATGACTAAATCTGTCCATATTTCCTCAAAACTCACTAGAAGACATCATTTGAGGATTTTTTATTTTTATTTTTTTATCTCCTGGGGAGCATACTCCCAAACCCCCCAAGAATTGCTTTTTCACACAGTACAATTTAAGTATAGACTACACAGACTTGATAGTGATTACACAGAGAAAGGGTCCACAATTTACAAATTAAAGGGATACTCCACTTTTTTTTGGAAATGGGCTTCATTTTACTCATTACAACTCCCCCAGAGTTAAACAGTTGAGTTTTACCGTTTTCGAATCCATTCAGCCGATCTACGGGTCTGGCGGTACCACTTTTAGCATAGCATAGCATAGATCAGGGATGGGCAACTTCGGTCCTGGAGGGCCACTGTCCTACAGAGTTTAGCTCCAACCCTGAAAAAAATCACCTGCCTGTAATTTTCTAGTAATCCTGAGGACCTTGATTAGCTTGTTCAGGTGTGTTTGATTAGGGTTGAAGCTAAACTCTGTAGGACAGTGGCCCTCCAGGACCGAAGTTGCCCATCCCTGGCATAGATCATTGAATCGGACAAGACCATTAGCATTTCTCTCAAAAAATGACCAAAGAGTTTCGATATTTTTCCTATAATTTGAAACTCGACTCTTCTGTAGTTACATCGTGTACTAAGACCTTAAATAGGAAAAATATCGAAACTCTTTGGTCATTTTTTTGAGAGAGATGCTAATGGTCTTGTCCGATTCAATGATCTATGCTAAGCTATGCTAAAAGTGGTACCGCCAGACCCGGAGATCGGCTGAATGGATTCAAAAACGGTAAAACTCAACTGTTTAACTCTGGGGGAGTTGTAAAATGAGCCTATTTCCAAAAAAAGTGGAGTATCCCTTTAAGATCCACACCATCCAAAAACCTAGCTACATCTCTGATTTGACTCCCACTCTGTGTAATGTAGTGTAGAGAACAAAACACATTCAATGAAAACCGTAGCATTTTAAATTATGAATAATGTCCATGGCCCCCCTCCTGAAACCTCATGCCACCCCTTTGCCACCCCAGGAAAAAATCTCTAGATCCGCCACTGGTCACATATGAGCAGAAAATAGGAATTGGGTCACATTTCACTGACAGTGTAAACGAGACCTAAGTAAATGAGCATTTAACGACAACATAATGCTATAAAAACACAGACACAAAAAACAAACATGTTGGCTAGCTAACATACCTTCGACGAAGTGGTCGCTGCAGACACAGACATTAACAGACTGCTCCTCCCGACCGCAGACGTAATTTACGTTAAAAATCCACTTTTTACGGTGTTGTTCTGTGAGCTTTTTACATTTCTCACCTTTATGAGTGACAATCTTCCTTACTCTATAAAAACCCTTTCACTTTTCTCGATTAGAACGATTGGAGCAGCCGTAAACTACACAAAACATTGGCATTTTTTCAGACGGCAGATCCTCAGCTATTTCACTTCCTGCCCTCCATCTGAATTTCGCACTCTCGCGATGCAGCAGCGTGACGTCACGTGAAACCAACCTATTCACCACAACAGGTTACACTCACCTGGGGTCAGAGGTCACTGGTTCATCACTGAATTTAGGAGGATCCGGCAATGGCATGTCACTCTTCACAGACACACAGCTGACATCTGGAGATGAAGATCTCTTCCTCTTCTCGCTGTTCTCCATAATGAGAAACTGACTTCAGATCTGCACCTGGAAACACACATAACATTTAGATTATTCCAGTAAGTACAGTAAAATCAAATCCCAATACTACACACACAATGACTCTCTAGAGACTTCTGTGTGTTCAGACTGTGTAGTTGCAGCAGATTGTGGAGGATCCTTTTCTTCTGGAGTCCATAAAGTACTGGTTTACTGTGGAAGAACTGGTCTGACTGCACAAAGGCCAGATGTGAACCTCTGAGATGAAGTGGATCAGTGCTTCAGTCTCCATCACCCACCGTCAGTGTCTCTCTGATGCTCTTGAGTCTCACTGAACACTGAACTTCAACAGCAGGAGGAAAAGCCTGAATCTCTCTCTGTTCAGAAGCTTCATGTGTTTCTGCTGCTGTAGAGAGACTCACTGACAGCTTCTCTGTGTCAGAGCTCATATCACACTGACTGATCAGCACATCTGATGAAGAACTCTCTGAACTCTTCCACATCCAGCCGGTTACACTTTTAACCTCCACAATAATGAGTTTTTATGCAGTTAAATAATCAGATACAAGACACAATATCTGGGCATTTCTTCAACTAGGGGCACTTTTAGCCTTGTGAAGTTGGATAAAAAAAAAAACCTGTTCAAAAGTCACGTAACACAGACTCATAAGTTTAAATAACTTGTCTAGTTTTAAGTTCTGTAAGAGGACAAACTAAGATTACAAGAGAAATTGTTAATAATTTTTTTCCGACCTGCAATGAACAAATATAATTTCCACCACATCTCAATATACAGCTGTTATTTAAAAACAGAATAACATTTTTGTAACTCATTTACCAGTTTTTCCACTATGTACAATAATTATACATTTGTGCAATAATGTGCATTTGTCCCGATGTGCTAGTCTATTCGTTGCCAAGGGTGTGACACTGATACTGTGCGACAGCTATATTTTTTATAAAAATTTATATTGATAGTGGTCTCACAGTTAATACTATAATGTTTGTATTATTTTACTAGTGTTTAATTCAGGTAAATTAATAGTTACTAGTCATATTTTTAAACTGTATTATCATTGTTGAAATTAAAAAGTCTGGTTGTGTAACAAGGAGAAATCAGTGATTTTGACACCAATAAAGAGGTTGAAAAGTATGAAAAAAAAAAAAAAAACCATAATAGAAAGGTATTATACAAATGTAAAGTGGTCTTGCTGCTAGTTTGACAAAGAAAGAGGAATTTGTTGAATTTGTTTGAATCCAAAGTTATAAGTATTTTTAAAGATATGACCAGAGAACATAACAAGTGCCCATAGTCTAAGAATCACCCAACTATCAGATTTCAGCCATATCATGTTTCCAACACTCACAAATTGTAAAATTACTTAAAAGGTCGATTAGGGTCCAATAAAATCCATTGTATTTTTTCCAAAATGCACATTTTTGCTTATTCTTTATTATTATTAATAATAATAATAATGAGAATTTTCACATAGGTGAAATTAAACAATAAATCGGGCATTATTTATCATATTATTTAGTGTGGCTTCTTCCTTTAAATATCACAATCCAGACACTTTAATTGGAGAGTATAGATTTTCTGTAGCGATCAGAAATACATCAGTATGTGTATGTCATAATCAATCTTCTCACTAAAGCTGATCGTCTGTGAGTCGACGCCTAGAAGACCGGAAGTGTTCAGTTTTACGTTTCCCAGATAGCACACGTACGTCGGGCCGACGTTGGCCTGTTGCACAAAGTTCCATCGGCACGATGTCGCTCAGAGATCGTTTGCTCATCGGCAATATGTCGCCTCGACGTCGGCCTTTGATCGCAAATGATCTCCGGCCGATGTTTGAACGATGCAAATCTGTAAATCTTTTGCCCGCTCTGCATGGGTTTTATAGGACCTTTATTTATAGGTCGGACCTTTCGGGCTACTCACGCTGCTTTCATTGACGCACGCACTTACGAACACGAACACACACACACACGCACACACACACACAGAGCGGAGATCGCGCTGCAAACTCACTCAGCAGCACAGAAACTGTAGTCAACATTTCCCCGAGACTTAAACTGATAAAATGGCTTCGATACTGAACACATGCAACTTTCATCCCTCTTAAAGGGATAGTTCAGGATTTTAGACATGAATCTCTATAGCTTCCCCATAAGCAGTGTGGTGCATTGACCATGACTTACCCCCGACAGCGTCCTGTGAGCCGAGCTCCGGTCCAGTTTTGGTCAAGATGAAATTAGTCCGGCAAGATTGCTGGGGTCACGGCAATAAAGCTTTTTTCTTCTCAAATCAATATGTGTTCAAAAGAGTGATATATTTGCGTCACTAAAACGTTGTCTATGGAGAGGTCAGACCTCGTAATGGCTTGGCACTATTTTCTTCCCCGTCATATCACTGCGCGCTGCCGCTACCTACAGCCAGCTGGGAGCCGCGCACGTGTCACTTTGTTTACAGCTCGTAAAGAGAACGATAACATGAACGATCATGAACGATAACATGTCTGACTACAGCAGCGACGATGACAACATTGACTTCGACACACAGCCAAAAGGATATCTTTACGAACCTGAATACACAGATGACGAGTTACGCCAGCTGTAAACACTGCCGAACAACTGAAAAAGTGGTGTGCGCCTGCGCAGCTCGCAGCTGGCTGTAGGTAGCGGCAGCGCGCAGTGATATGACAGGGGAGAAAATAGTGCCAAGCCATTACGAGGTCTGACCTCTCCATAGACAACGTTTTAGTGACGCAAATATATCACTCTTTTGAACACATATTGATTTGAGAAGAAAAAAGCTTTATTGCCGTGACCCCAGCAATCTTGCCGGACTAATTTCATCTTGACCAAAACTGGACCGGAGCTCGGCTCACAGGACGCTGTCGGGGGTAAGTCATGGTCAATGCACCACACTGCTTATGGGGAAGCTATAGAGATTCATGTCTAAAATCCTGAACTATCCCTTTAATGGCCATATTCAAGAAAAAAAGTGGAGTAGTTTGACACTTCCATCTTACCTCGCACTCTTTCAACGTTAAACTGATGGAATACATGCTCTGCTTCTGTGAACAGTTAACCCCGCCTTCTATGATTTGATTGGCTATCTATTTGGATGGTCGCTGTAAGGTCCAGACCAGAAACTACAGCCTAAGACCAGCCTAAAATGTAACTTTTAAACCTTTTTGTCATCCTAAAATTTCCAGTTTGACCATTTCCAACTATTGACACACTATTATTGTTATTATTATTATTAACATTCTGTTATTATTGACGACATATAATTATAGGACTTGTCCCCCTCAATGTCTATGTTGATATACAGCCCTGGAGCTACTTGACTATCTAATATGAAAAATGTATGCTATACTGACATTGAAAAATATCTTCTTAATGTTGTGTGTAACTGTCTCTAGTATAATGACCAGACACAATTCAAGTTAAGATACTTTAATGACACCAGAAAGAACTCCAGGAGAAAAGGGATCAAAAAGGAACAGCAACAATGTAGAGAAGGATTCTTCCTGGCAACCTGTAACAGAGTGAAAAATATTGAGAAAAAGCAGTTAGTACTAAAGCTAAGAATACAATTGTCATTGCACTGGATAATATAATTAAAAATCTAACAACAATCAAAGGTACATCAGCTGGCAAACCATTTAGTAGTTTAATAGTCTATTTAAAGGGAATGATTGTGGTGGGGAGTTTGCTCAAACTATGGCAGAGATACAGCGAATAGTTGTTCTAAAAGACGCTTTCAAAGGCCAGTGAAAGCACACTGTCAGTTAATTGTAAGTATCCGGACGCTAACTGTTTCTCATGGGTTCGTATGGTATTTTAAACATTTAAAGGGGCTAGTCTGTGATTTCATTCAGGGTTCCCACACCTTGGTTGACTTCAAATTCAAGGACCTTTCAAGGACTTTCCAGGTCCAATACCCTCAAATTCAAGGACTTAACGTGGGGACACATTTGTTGTGTCCAACAACGAACGATGAGGTACCATCGTAGTTTCATGCGCACGTGAACTTCATGGCAACTTACAACACAAAGTACCTCATGCGGGAAACACTTAACATAACTCAGGGTTTTTCCTGGCTCAAAATGAGTCGGATCTGGTAAAATCCTATTAATGTATTTTAATAATAAGATAATAAAAATTGTATTTTTTGTAGATCATCATATAGCCTATTGTGTTTCCCACATTGCTTTTGTGGGTATAGCTTGGTACCTCTAGGGGGGTACGGGGGCATGCCCCCCCGGAAGAAAATTTTGTACATTTTAAAGATAAATTCATTAATCTGGTGCACTTTGAGTCACCCAAATCCACTGTTAAAAATAGATAATCCACCCGCAAACCGCCCATATTCTTTGATTTAGATATCTGCATCTGATCATCACATTACAATTATTCAAATTCTCAGTGTTAAGCATGATAATATGTGACCCTGGATCACAAAACCAGTCTTATGTTGCACAGGTATATTTGTGGCAATAGCCAACAAAACATTGTATGGGTCAAAATTATAGATTTTACTTTTATGCCAAAAATCATTAGGATATTAAGTAAAGATCATGTTCCATGAAGATATTTTGTAAATTTCCCACCTTAAATATATAAAACATTTATTTTTGTGAGTGGATGCAGCACTATCGCCAATAGAAATGGACAACTTTAAAGGCGATTTTCTCAAAATTTCGATTTTTCTGCACCCTCAGATTCCAGATTTTCAAATAGTTGTATCTTTGCCAAATATTGTCCTATCCTAACAAAGCATACATCAATGGAAAGATTATGTATTCAGCTTTCAGATGATGATCCAGGGTCACATATGGTAACATATCACACTGAAGTAGGCTGATTTAAAATGAACATTTATTTAAAATAAAAGTTCTTCTTTTGGCAAAATTACATAATTCCTTAATAGCCTAAACAGAGGCTTGTCTCCCTTCAAACTTAAATTGTTTAATTTCATTGTTGTTTCAATCTTTCATTACATTACTGTTTGAATACACTCATTTTCTGTACCTTTTATAAAGGGCATTTTTCCCCTAATTTTATTAAATGTATGCTCCATCTTTCATTTCAAATTCTTAAATTTGATCAATATATTCAATTAAAATAATAAGACACTAGGCTGTTACCAATCAAATTAAATAATTTACATTGAAAAATTATAACTGTATTAAATTAGATTATTTTAAATATTTTTGAATATACAAATAAGGAATGTTGAAAAGAATGATACTTTATGAAACTAAACCGCCAGTAGGAGGCGGCAGGCGACCGTCTTAATGAGCGAGTCATTGAGTCATTCATTCAAACGATTCGTTCAAAAGGCTGATTTATTCAGAATGAGGCAGTTTATGAATGGGTCATTGAATCTTTGACTCAAACGATTCTTTCAAAACGCTGAATCATTCAGTAATGCAACAAGTGCTGCTGTGAGATGCGCGATGGTTCTGCGGTGATCTTTGTTTGGAACTATTTTCGCTGCTGAAACAGAACAAAAACAGTCATTGCGTCTAAAATGTAAGTGACTTAATTTGAACTATTTGTTTATTGAACTGTTATGAAATCAGTCTCAGTTTCAATCTTGATGGCATTCAGGCAAACAGCTCTCTTGTCGCGTGTAGCCTAGGCTATATATTGTTTCTTAACTATAATATAAATAACTGCGCGAGCCTCAACAGCGCAACATTGTTACCGTCAGTACATTAGGTAGGCCTATATTATTATCAACTATAGGCTATCAATCACCACTTAGCCTACTTTAAATGAAATAAAACAGAATCATCCTCACGTTTTCGGTGATTCCCTAGTTATTTTTTATTGTCGAGAGACGGAGGCGGCACAAAATTTGACGGAGGCGGCCGCCTCATAATTCTCTATGCAGGAAAAACCCTGGTAACGTAACGCGTAAATGCGCTTAACTAGTGTAAATCAAGCAAGCTAGTATGCAAAGGCCATGAAGTGTTGGCGAAATAACACATTAGGGGACTGGAGTGAATATGGAATTATTTCCAGAAAACTTCTTGCACAAAATAAATTCAAGCACTTTCAAGCACCTGTCTCTATGTATGTTTATTTTCAAAAACTTTCCAGGGCCTTGAAAACATTTTTTCAGATTCACAAACTTTCAAGGATTTCAAGGACCCGTGGGAACCCTGTTCATTGTCGTCCGAATCCATAATGTCAGTGTTTTTTCTCACCCAACCTGCGTACATTTCTGAATTGCTTCTTTTATAAAGAACACCGCTTTCTCACATAATGCAGTGAAGCAGCCCCTGCACGAGGGAATAACTGATTCTCGAGCCATCGATATCAGCAGCATCGCCACGGACAGCACCGGGTAACGTCGCACGTAAGAAGGTATATCTTAAGCTGCTTCCCAAGATATAGTTCGGGGAACACACCTAGTAATGGTATACCTTTAGTTAAGTTAAGAGTCTTCATAGCACACTAAGAGACAACGTTATCGGGAAACCCAGCCCAAGTGTTTATGAATGAGACACTGAATTAATTGGTTTTAAAAGTGTTTGAATTAATTATTCAAATGAGTATCTTTTTTTAAAATAGACTGGAACATGTTATTCCGATGTATGTTATTATCGTGATCTCCATTTTAAACAAAACAAAAACGATTTTAAACCAAATAGATTCTCAGTTTATCCTGAATTAGGGGCCGTTCACATATCGTGTCTAAAAACGTGTGGAAACGCTTTCTCCTTCTTTCTACAAGCGCTTGCGCTCCCGTGGCGTCTGTCATTGCTATGCAACCATGAACTGCGCTCTCCATGATGACGAGGAAGTATCAGCAAAGGATTAATGATTTCTAGCCCTTGCATTAGCTTTACTACTAGATATATTTATGGAGATGAGAAATAAAAACTCGCCCTGTACAGCTATGATCAGCTGTTCAGCCGAGCTTTCCATGTTGTTACGGAAAGGCCAAAGCTGATCGGTTGGTTTTTGTCACATGACCTGCGGTGCGCTTGTGGCATTCTGAAAAGTTGAGATGTTTTCATCTCGCTGTGGCATAGGCGCGCCTGGAAAAACGAGCATGGTATTACCGGTGTTGTCACACTTTAATTAACTGGTGGGGAAATATCCGAACGTATGACTTACAGAAGGTGCAATTATCTAAGAATGTTTTCAGGAAACACGTATTAACGATAAGGTACAGCTTAAGGTATAACTTAGGAACAACGTAGCGTTAAGAAGGTTTCGGGAAATCCAGCCCTTATAATTAATAACGTGTTTCCTGAAACGTTATTTGTGTTGCGCTTTTATGGAGCAGGTCATGCAATAACATAAATTAGTTATTTACACCAATAATGTTATGCGGCTGCTAGGCAATCTGGTGAGTTTTTGAGGTGTGTTTGTTAGGGTTCATTCCAAATATCAACAATGTCCAACAGCGTTTTTGAAATATCACCTTCACCCCACCTTAATATCTGGCAGTTTTGTGTCCATCTATAGTTGCCATCATCTGAAGTCTTCGTGAGTGTGTGCATCATCTGAAGTCTTCACGAGTGAGGCTGGATCCAAACTGGAGCTGCTGTAATCTCTAGTGAACTTGCTGATCATCCTGAGATAGAAACAGTGAAGCAACAGGAGAAAGATTAGCATAGCTGCAGTTCATATTATTTCATGCAAAAGATGATCATGTGCACTTTTTACTATTTCATCATATATTAACTGTAAAACAAGATTATGAGATGTGTTAATTGAATGCTTGGCTAAAGAGATAGGGGTAAAATGTGAGAAATCTCCTTTAGTGAACTTTGACATGCTTTTGGGCAGTGGGCACTACTCACTGATCTATATAAATGACTTGATTGCTCATGACGTCAAGTGAAGCCACTATATTGGTATTCCCTCAAATTATATTGAATTAATAGGAAATCATCTGATTTAATGAAAAAACATGACCTAACGAGCCAGCATTTTTATATTTGAATACTATACATTCTTACAATATAAACATCTTATGGTGCGTTCACACCGGACGCGAATAGCGCGTCAGGCGCGAGTGATTTCAATGTTAAGTCAATGCAAAGACGCTGTGA
Source organism: Abramis brama (assembly GCA_022829085.1). Taxonomy (NCBI): domain Eukaryota; kingdom Metazoa; phylum Chordata; class Actinopteri; order Cypriniformes; family Leuciscidae; genus Abramis; species Abramis brama. Next base: position 61,892,991 of record CM040767.1, read on the forward strand.
TGCCAAGTCACGAGGCTCCACCTGAGAGCGACATTTCATTCACTTCAACCACACCTCAAACTCGACGTCAACGCAGAAAGGGTCACAATAAAAAACCTGTAACTAATAATGCTGCAGATGAGCTTTCTGGGTTACTGAAACATATGGCTGTCTAAAAATATGGTTTTGAATAAAGAGTTTTCTGTCCATTGCTGCTACTCTCAAGTCACATGAGAGAGCAGTGACAAGGGTCTTTGTCCACACATACAAAGGAACTATTGTATCTTCAGAGGGGCAGCCACTGACTCTACAGTCAGGCGGGTTACAGAAATAGACTACACTAGCTGGGATCAGCAGTTGTACATGTGATTGAAATCATGTGTGCCTTACAGTAAATATGATGAAGGCACCTCAATTCGGAGTATAAAAGAAGAGACCTGGACAAGACTCATGGCTCTTCCTTGCGATCTCCAACCCAGAACGCCAGCAGTTTCTGGGTGCAAGAAGCTTCAAGCCTAGCTAACATTACTCTGTTAGTTTAACCCTCAGAGGTCGGAGATCTGCGTGATCTGCTCGCTTTTTTCCTTATGAGTTGAATTGAGACCCCAAATACTCTTTTGACTTTGATTTTACAAAACAAGTTTCATACATCAATCGATTCTGTTAAATGTGTATTATTTTTGTGTATACTCACAATAAAAACAAAGTGTTGTGCTTTTTGCCAAATAAAGAAAAATAAACACGAAGCGAGTTCTGCCTTCTCTCTGCCAGTGTAGTCCATTAATTTAATTGCCATTGGCTCGTGTGATAGTAATATGCATCTTAGTAGTATTTTAAGTGATAATTGATTCTATAAACAACTATAAAAGATACATTTCGGCTTTCTCTGGCTCCCTGCACTGGGCGTAATGCGAAACCGGAAGTGTCTAACCGCACACTCGCTGATCCGAAATCCAAAATGGCGGCCACGTGCACCTAGCCTATTGCGCGTTCATGCGCTGGCTTAAAAGGGGATATGTATCGATAGTAGAAACATTGATCAGCAACGCTGCTATTGGCTGCTCAGCGTGGCCAAAGAGCGGCTCAGTTTTTCTCCTCAGCAGAGCAAGAACTAAAAGTTTATTCGGAATTTTAATGTTTAATCAAAACGCCAGGGAACACCTCAAAGTCTGCAAAGGCCAGGATAGAGGGCTGGCAAAAAGTAGTAGACAATTTAAATCCGTTAGAAGTGGCCATGTTAGATGTTTTTATCACTTAATATCACCTATATTTTTGTATTTTAATAATTGCATAATTACTTTGTTCATTGTAATGTCAGAGTCATCACACTAGAACATGGGAGCAAATAAAAGTGAAGTACAAACATATTCTACATAATGGTAATTTTTAGTTATAGTAGGCCTATAGTCTCTTTTATAAAAGGCACTGTTAAATAAATGGTGTCTGTTTATAAAAGCAACCAAGAAAAAGGCTGAGAAAAAATATCTTAGTAGCCTACACTGTAAAATAATTTTTGCTGCATTAAATTAAGGCTGTATAGTCATTTCAACTGTTAAATCTTGAGTAATGATGAATTGCTTTGACTTGTGAAAGTGAAAACTGATAAACTTATGTTAATGTAAACATATGAGTTATTGATCACATTTTTCCCCAGTGTAGTTCATTGTAATGACATTGTGTTTTCCTCTTTTGTGCACTTTTACAAAATACACCAACACTTGTATCTGTTCCCAAGAAAGTAGTGGCTGAAATATGTGCAGTAAGTGGACATTTTCTAACTTTCCAAAGGAAAGAAAGTATAAGACTTTGTAATGTCCATTTGTTTCCATTGCACTGGACAGTGAATAAACCTTCTCAGATAACTGTCATATGGAGGAACTAGCCTACCTGCAAGTGCATAAATAACTTTACTTCATTTATACTTGTATGCTTTATGGCTGCAATATAAGTTGCAGGATTCCACATCTACAGAAAGGCCTACAGAAGAGTCTGCACAGACAGAGGAGACACAGGCCTACAGGTGGGCAGTGGATAGCCAACTTTTCCTTTTTATTTGTTGCATGAGGCATGTGTCTAATATCTCTTGTTGCAGGCACTTGACCACTGGCTTTTCTTTACAAAGAACAACTGAAATAAAACTCAAGGAACTAAGCATATTTGTCTTTTATTAAACATTTAATGAAAAGTGGGTTTTTTGGCAATGTTGTGTAATATGGCACATGCAACAATGTCACAGGCCCTGTCAGGTGTGCAACCCTCAGACTTTTCAGACACTGAAATCTTCCCTTTAGTTAGCCAAAGTTCATTTCATTGTGTGCCCTTGTCCTGGCTAGAGCTGCATTGTAACTGGTTTGGGTCAGGGAATGGGTCATAAAACACCTGTCTGCAGGCAGGAACATGTCATAATCACCTATGAAAAAATGCAGTTCTGTTAGGATCAGCATAAGTGTATGTAATACAGCTTGATATTTAATTGTGGAACTTTCCTTACCACTTTCAAATAATGTGCATGAATGTGAATTTCTGAAAATTCTTAAGTCATGCACAGATCCTGGCCATTTTACTTTCACATTTGTGATATGGAAGATTTGTCAACTGCATTTTTTATTTGATATAATATTATTAATATTGGGAATATACTGGAATATTAAGATTAAGAATCACAATAGTAACTGGGCTGCACATTTACATTGTGAACCCCCTTTCTGTTCACATAATCCCCTTCATTGAGGCCTTGATGGCAGTCTATGGTCTATAAACCTGAGTGACATATACTGTAATCAGCATGGTCATGATTGCATGATCTTCATAAAAAAATATGATAGCCTAATAATAAAAATAATAAAAAAATTAAAGCTGCAAGCAGCATTTATCGGGGTTCAAGCATTTAAGGCCTTTAAACACATAAGCATTTAAGACATTAAGATTTATTTAGAAAGCTTTGAACCACTGAAATAATAGATGGAAAAGTCCATTTACAGCCAATACAGGAAATTTACCATAGGAAATATATGGTTTTCAAAGCTTTTTAACAGTTATAGCGCCACCTATGGTCCGATCTCCATAAAAATTTCCATGCTTCTTTAGCATGTTATTTCACATATGCCCATCAATTTTTGTGAAGTTCTGAGTTTTCATTTAGGCTTTATAGACGTTTGAGTGTATCTTGCCACGCCCATTTTATAAATGACCCTACTACAGCCATCCAAATGCAAAAGTTCAACTTTTTTTTGATAGTTTTTGATCTAGAGCGTCCAGAGAATTGTCCTAGACTGGTCTGGTTCCGATCGGGCGAAAAACCTAGGACTAGTTCGCAAAAGTAGGTTTTTAACATATTCGTGAATAATTAATAAACTGTTTGATTGACAGCAATGGTTCTTGAGGCAAAGTTGTTCAGGATGAGGAGATCTATCAAATTATATGCATATTGTGTGGATATTTGTAACACCACGTGATTACAGAGCCGTAAAACTCGTTAGCGCCAACTAGTGGCCGATTTCTTTCAAAATTCTTACAGACCTCTAGGGCCTTGAGTCGAACATGCCCATCGAGCTTCGTTCCGTTCGGCCTCCGTTAACCTTGTCTAATAGGTGCTCAAATTTCATTGGCCAATGGCGGCCATGTTTTTTGAGATACGCCAATGTCCTCATACACATACATGGCACCTTGGACCAAGACACTGCATACCAATTTTCAAGTCAATCGGACTAATGGTCAGGTGGTTATAGCCTGTTTTATGTTTTTTTCATGTTATAGCGCCACCATGTGGACAATCGCCGCGGTTTTTTTATTGTGACCTCAGATTGACCTCTTACACATGTGTACCAAGTTTGGTGAAGATACCTCATTTACTTCTGGAGTTATAGCCATTTTAGTAAAATAGGCCCCTCCCACAACATACGTTTTGGCGGCCCTTAGCGTCCGTTAATCAAAATTTCAACTTTTTTTCGATAGTTTTTGATATTCAGACTCAAGAGAACATTTCTGCACTGGTTTGGTTCCGATCGGGCGAAAAACCTAGGACTAGTTCGCAAAAGTAGGTTTTTGACAAAATTCAAAATGGCGGAAAATCTATCATGGCGGAAATGAAATCGGAGATATACGTTTTGTTCGACAGGCGTCCAGCTTTCCAATGATATAAGACACTTGAGTCTATGTCATACGGTCTAGTAGTTATGAGCAGTTTTACGCTTTTGGTTGCTATAGCGCCACCTATGGGCCAATCAGGGTCATACTTTTATAGGTTCTCCCCAAATTGAGGACTACCATTTGGCCAAGTTTCAAGGTTCCAGCTCTTACGGTTTGGTCTGCACGATGCGTTTTAGGGGAAAATAATAATAATAATAATAATAATTAAAGCTGCAAGCAGCATTTATCGGGGTTCAAGCTATTAAGGCCTTTAAGGGTTTTTAAGCACAAAAGCATCAAAAGTTATCAGGTTTTATTTAGCAAGCATGTAACCACTGACATAATAGATGGAAAAGACCATTTACAGCCAATACAGGCAATGTACCATAGGAAATATATGGTTTTAAAGCTTTTTAACAGTTATAGCGCCACCTATAGTCCGATCTCCATAAAATTTGGCATGCTTGTTAATGATGTTATGTCACATATGCTCACCAATTTTTGTGAAGTTCTGAGTTTTCATTTAGGATTTATAGGCTTTTTAGTGTATTTTGCCACACCCATTTTATAAATGACCCTATTACAGCCATCCAAATGCAAAAGTTCAACTTTTTTTTGATAGTTTTTGATCTAGAGAGTCCAGAGAATTGTCCTAGACTGGTCTGGTTCCAATCGTGCGAAAAACCTAGGACTAGTTCGCAAAAGTAGGTTTTTAACATGTTTGCGAATATTTAATGAACGGTTTGATTGACAGCAATGGTCCTTGAGGCAAAGTTGTTCAGGATGAGGAGATCTATCAAATGATATGCATATTGTGTGGATATTTGTAACACCACGTGATTACAGAGCTGTAAAACTCGTTAGCACCAACTAGTGGCCGATTTCTTTCAAAATTGTTACAGACCTCTATGGCCTTGAGTCGAACATGCCCATCGAGTTTCGTTCCGATCGGCCTCCGTTAACCTTGTCTAATAGGTGCTCAAACTTCATTGGCCGATGGCGGCCATGTTTTTCGAGATACGCCAATGTCCTCATACACATACATGGCACCTTGGACCAAGACACTGCATGCCAATTTTCAAGTCAATCGGACTAATGGTCAGGTGGTTATAGCCTGTTTTATGTTTTTTTCATGTTATAGCGCCACCATGTGGCCAATTGCCGCGGTTTTTTTACTGTGACCTCAGATTGACCTCTTACACATGTGTACCAAGTTTGGTGAAGATACCTCATTTACTTCTGGAGTTATAGCCATTTTAGTAAAATAGGCCCTGCACACGACGTACGTTTTGGCGCCCCTTAGCGTCCGTGAATCGAAATTTCAACTTTTTTTCGATAGTTTTTGATATTCAGACTCAAGAGAACATTTCTGCACTGGATTGGTTCCGATCGGGCGAAAAACCTAGGACTAGTTCGCAAAAGTAGGTTTTTGACAAAATTCAAAATGGCGGAAAATCTATCATGGCGGAAATGAAATCGGAGATATACGTTTTGTTCGTCAGGCGTCCAGCTTTCCAATGATATAAGACACTTGAGTCTACGACATACGGTCTAGTAGTTATGAGCAGTTTTGCGCTTTTGGTTGCTATAGCGCCACCTATGGGCCAATCGGGGTCATACTTTTATAGGTTCTCCCCAAATTGAGGACTACCATTTGGCCAAGTTTCAAGGTTCCAGCTCTTACGGTTTGGTCTGCACGATGCGTTTAAGGGGAAAATAATAATAATAATAATAATAATAATAATTAAAGCTGCAAGCAGCATTTATCGGGGTTCAAGCATTTAAGGCCTTTAAACACATAAGCATTTAAGACATTAAGATTTATTTAGAAAGCTTTGAACCACTGAAATAATAGATGGAAAAGTCCATTTACAGCCAATACAGGAAATTTACCATAGGAAATATATGGTTTTCAAAGCTTTTTAACAGTTATAGCGCCACCTATGGTCCGATCTCCATAAAAATTTCCATGCTTCTTTAGCATGTTATTTCACATATGCCCATCAATTTTTGTGAAGTTCTGAGTTTTTATTTAGGCTTTATAGACGTTTGAGTGTATTTGGACATGCCTATTTTATAAATGATCCTCTTATAGCCAACCAAAAGCAAAATTTTAACTTTTTTTTGATAATTATTGATCTAGAGAGTCCAGAGAATTGTCCTAGACTGGTCTGGTTCCGATCGGGCGAAAAACCAGGGACTAGTTCGCAAAAGTAGGTTTTTAACATATTCGTGAATAATTAATAAACTGTTTGATTGACAGCAATGGTTCTAGAGGCAAAGTTGTTCAGCATGAGCAGGTCTATCAAATGATATGCATTTTGTGATGATAAGTGTAACACCACGTGATTACAGAGCCATAAAACTCGTTAGCGCCAACTAGTGGCCGATTTCTTTCAAAATTCTTACAGACCTCTAGGGCCATGAGTCGAACATGCCCACTGAGTTTTGTTCCGATCGGCCTCCGTTAACCTTGTCTAATAGGTGCTCAAACTTCATTGGCCGATGGCGGCCATGTTTTTTGAGATACACCAATGTCCTCATAGATATACATGACAGCTTGGACCAAGACACTGCATACCAATTTTCAAGTCAATCGGACTAACGGTCAGGTGGTTACAGCCTGATTTATGTTTTTTTCATGTTATAGCGCCACCATGTGGCCAATCGCCGCAATCTTTATACTATGACCTCAGATTGACCTCTTAAACAGGTGTACCGAGTTTGGTGAAGATACCTCATTTACTTCTGGAGTTATAGCCATTTTAGTAAAATAGGCACCGCCTTCTTCAAACATTTTGGCGCCCCTTAGTGACTGTCAATCGAAATTTCAACTTTTTTTCGATAATTATTGATATTCTGACTCCAGAGAACATTTCTGCACTGGTTTGGTTCCGATCGGACACAAAACCAGGGACTAGTTCGCAAAAGTAGGTTTTGGACATAATTCAAAATGGCGGAAAATTTGCATACCGGAAATGAAATCCTTGAGGCCTTTTTTGTTCGGCTTGACCCAAGGATTCCAATGATATAAGACACTTGAGTCTGTGACAAACGGTTAATGAGATTTAAGCAAAAATATGATTTTTTTTTGTTTTTTGCACTGTAGCGCCACCTATGGGCCAATCGGGGTCATATTTTGATAACCTCTCCTCGATTTTTGTACTACCATCTGGCAAAGTTTCAAGTCTCTAGCACTTACGGTTTGGGCTGCACGATGCGTTTTACGGCAGAAGAAAAATAATAATAATAAAAATCAGTACAATTACAATAGGGTTTCAGCACTTCGTGCTTGAACCCCTAATTAAAGCTGCAAGCAGCATTTATCGGGGTTCAAGCATTTAAGGCCTTTAAGCACATAAGCATTTAAGACATTAAGATTTATTTAGAAAGCTTTTAACCACTGAAATAATAGATTGAAAAGTCCATTTACAGCCAATACAGGCAATTTACCATAGGAAATATGTGGTTTTAAAGCTTTTTAACAGTTATAGTGCCACCTTTGGTCCGATGTCCATAAAATTTGGCATGCTTGTTAATGAGGTTATGTGACATATGCTCACCAATTTTTGTGAAGTTTTGAGTTTTCATTTAGGATTTATAGGCTTTTTAGTGTATTTTGCCACGCCCATTTTATAAATGACCCTATTACAGCCATCCAAATGCAAAAGTTCAACTTTTTTTTGATAATTATTGATCTAGAGAGTCCAGAGAATTGTCCTAGACTGGTTTGGTTCCGATTGGGCAAAAAACCTAGGACTAGTTCGCAAAAGTAGGTTTTTAACATGTTTGCGAATATTAAATGAACGGTTTGATTGACAGCAATGGTTCTTGAGGCAAAGTTGTTCAGTATGAGGAGATCTATCAACTGATATGCATATTGTGTGGATGTATACAACACCACGTGATTACAGAGCCGAAAAAACTTGTTAGCGCCAACTAGTGGCCGATTTCTTTCAAAATTCTTACAGACCTCTTGGGCCATGAGTCGAACATGCCCATCGAGTTTCGTTCCGATCAGCCTCCGTTAACCTTGTCTAATAGGTGCTCAAACTTCATTGGCCGATGGCGGCCATGTTTTTTGAGATACGTCAATGTCCTCATAGGCATACATGGCACCTTGGACCAAGACACTGCATACCAATTTTCAAGTCAATCGGACAAACGGTCAGGTGGTTATAGCCCTTTTCCTGTTTTTTTCAAGTTATAGCGCCACCTACTGTTAAATCGTCGCGATTTTTTTACTGTGACCTCAAATTGAACTATTACACATGTGTACCGAGTTTGGTGAAGATACCTCATTTATTTCTCGAGTTATAGCCGTTTTAGTAAAATAGGCTCCTCCCACAACGTACGTTTTGGCACCCCCTAGCGACCGTGAATCGAAATTTCAACTTTTTTTCGATAATTATTGATATTCAGACTCCAGAGAACATTTCTGCACTGGTTTGGTTCCAATCGGACGAAAAACCTAGGACTAGTTCGCAAAAGTAGGTTTTTGAGAAAATTCAAAATGGCGGAAAATTTCCCCAGGCGGAAATGAAATCGGAGATATACGTTTTGACCGTCTTGAGCCAAGGATTACAGTGATATAAGACACTTGATTCTATGGCAAATCGTCTAGGAGTTATGGCTGATTTCATACTTTTGCTTGCTATAGCGCCACCTATTGACCAATCGGGGTCATACTTTGATAGGTTCTCCCCAAATTGAGGACTACCATTTGGCTGAGTTTCAAGTCTCCAGCATTTACGGTTTGGGCTGCACGATGCGTTTTAGGGGAAAATAATAATAATAAAAATCAGAGCAATTACAATAGGGTTTCAGCACTTCGTGCTTGAACCCCTAATAATAATAAAAATCAGTACAATTACAATAGGGTTTCAGCACTTCGTGCTTGAACCCCTAATAAAAACTGCTTAAAAAAACTGCTTTACAACATTGGGTCTTAAGTGGCTTGGAAATGCCACAAAAAAAACATAAAACTGTTTTGTAAACCTAAAAACGACAGACAGCACTTTCCATCAAGTTCTCCCCATCTCCAATAGTGTAAAGGAAAGAGCCACTCGCAAATAATCTTAGGGCACAGTGTGTGCTGTAGTTAAAGCCCGACTCTGACAAGTCGAAAATAAATGTGCGTTTCCAACAAATTAATAATGTAAACGACAATCTCACGAGTCACGAGAAAAAATATATAGCCTATCTCAGAAAGTGCACTATCGCGCTGCGCTGGACTTCCCGTATCAGCTCCGCTTGTGACGCCGCGATTTAATCCTGTTAACATGAAATAAGCTGCTCGCGAGCAGGTTTAAGATTGCGCACCTGTTGCTATGACAGCAAGTCCAGGATGAGCTTCGAAGAACCAAACAATCCAAGATCATGCCAAATCGTCAACAATCAAATCCAGCTAACTGAGTTAGCGACGTACGAAGAACGGGCCCCAGGTTACTTTTGATATTAAACAAAGTCTCAACGTTAAAATTTGGTAATTTGTAAAGAAATTTAGACAGTACTGTTTTTTGGCTCTGTAATGTGTCTTGACAGATCGCTGTGGTGCCTCAGTTAAAGCTGCTCGTGAACCGATCATCTCTTCCTTCTAGTTAATTTATAGCATCAAATAAACATGAATGAACATAAGAAGGAATGTAGTTTTAACTGCGGAAAGATGTCAGTGGGCCTACTCAGTACACTCCGTTTTTTCAAGTTCAAATCATCCAACGTTGAACTCTCCTGACTGCTTTGTCGGACAAAAAAAGGCGGATTCGGCGGATTATGATTGGCCAGATCGCCGTCAATCAAACTCCCCGCGAAGGGTCGATTCTCATTGGCTACCTGCCAATGTGGCAGGTAGATTGACAGTGTTACCCGCCAATTGCAGAATTCACCAGGCGGGAAGGAAGTCGACCGGAAGTTGAAGTCGGCCGGGTGCCGACATCTTGTAGCAGAACTTCACTTGCGTTAGCATCCCATTGACTCCCATTCATTTTGGCGTCACTTTGACAGCGAATAACTTTACATCTGAGGCGTTTAAAGACTCCATTTGTCCATTATTTATTTCTAAAGATACACGACAATGTATAAAATGATCCATTACCTTGTAGCTTATGTTATGGACCCGTAGAAGCAGTTTTTGTAAAAGTAGGCTAACGATTGCGTCATAACCACGCGACTCTCTGTCGCACACTAGAGAGATTACCGTATAGACGGGAGGAGAAGCTCGCGGGCAATCGGGGGACGTGGAGGCAAAATGACAATATAATTAATCAGAATACCTAGCAAAAGTTTATCCTGCTCCAAGCTTATGGACAGCTCCTACTCACACTCTCCGTCTCTGCAAGATTCGGAAGGGAATGATTCAGATTTCTCTTGGCACAGCTACTAGAAGACAGACGGGTTGCTCACGTGGTCCGTGTAACGCTTTGCTCGGTTTGAGTCTGCGCGTCAGGAAAGGAAGTGCTAGTGTAACTGGTCTGTTGTCTGCGTTGTGTTTAGGTTGATATGAGAAGAACAAGACAGCATTCGCAGTTTCACCGATCTTTTATTCCTGATGTACAAACATATGTAATCAGCCTCTTAGTGAAATTCGCTCTTTTTAGCTCTCTCCACTTCATCACCAATGCAAAGAGGAATAAATCACAGAACAATAAACATACCTGATGTACAAACACATGTAATCAGCCTCTTAGTGAAATTCGCTCTCTTTAGCTCTATAAAACAAATGTGATGTACAGTTGTCACATGTGCTCTCGTTTCACATTTAGGCTCAGATGCAAAAATATAGCTCAATCAGGACAAAATGACAAAAATAACCACACAGATAGGTAAAATAATATTATATACATAAATTAAAGTGAAAATATAGACACAAAAGCAACAATTAAAATTAGGATTAAATAAGATTATAAGAGCCCAAAATAACCTCACCTCTCCACTTCATCACCAATGCAAAGAGGAAGAGGAGGGGACAGAACAGGAAATTGTATTGACTCATGACATCACATCAATTAAAGGGAAAGCTACTCATTTCACTTAGGCAGTCATATCAGGTACATGTAAACGAACAATTTTGTGAGAATTCTAATAAACTATACATACATTTAACAGTACACTTTCTGTACCTGTTACACTCACCCCTCAGAATTGACACAAAATTTCCAGAGTATAACAAAAAAACACTGGTCACTAGAATTACTTGGTCCACACTTAAAAAAAACAGTGAAGACGCAGCGTAAAAAGCTACCCAAATGAAAGGGATACAAATATGAAGAAAGTTGGCCAAACTTCTACACATTTTGTAGGCATTACCAAAGTGCCCATTACACTTTGAAAAATCTCAGACCAGGTACTCAAACAGAACCAATAGGCATTAGAAAATACAAGACTTGACTCCAAGTATTATCAGAGACAGCAGGAAGAAGAAGAAAGAAGAGAAAAAAACTCTAAACATGAATAACAGGAGAAACAGACTCCATACCAAATAAGGTTTCGAGCTGAACCATTGACTCAATCAGCCTACGAACAGGCCTAATTACTCTACCAAGCCTGGTAGTGTAACGATCATCTGTATCTAAATCAGCTACAGGATCTTGCCTAAAGGGTTCACTGGCAGAGACAGGAATTTGGGGAGAGTGGATAGCACCAGCCACAGCCACAGTATCATCATCAGTCACTGACACATCAACTTGTGCATTTGGCTCCTCTTGATTCGACAACTGAGAATGCACCCATGAAGAAGTGCGGGCATCACCACAAGTAGCAACAATGGAGATGTTCGACAGAGTCTGCATGTGAGAGTTCCTCAGCCTCATTCTGCCCATCATCTGCGTTCCCAGCAGACTCAATTTCAGCATCGTAGAAGGACTCAACACTGCGTGTTTGCTCGGTTAGACCACCACTGCGTGCCACAGACATCCGTGAAGGTACACTACAGGCAAGTACGTCAGCAACCTCACGATCAGTACTAGCCATTTCTGGTTCAAGCAGAGGAAGGAAGTTCACTTGAAGAAGAAGATTCCGATGCACTATTCTCTCATTACCAGCTCTGTCACGGATCTTATAGACATGTATGGAAGGTTTTGAGGCAACAACAGTGTACATGACTGGCTCCCATTTGTCAGCGAGTTTTCGTTTTCCTCTACAGCCTTTGTTAGCCACAAGCACTTGATCACCAACGGCTAGAGGTAGGCCTTTAGATCTCTTGTTGTACTGGCTGGACTGGTGTTTTTGTTCCACAACAGTGTTTTTCTGTGCTAACGTCATGGCAGACTGGAGGTCGCTGGCAAGAGATTTGACATACTTGTCATAGTCACAGATTGCCTTGTCTTGCAGGACACTACGGAACATGAGGTCGACTGGCAGCCTTGGTACCCTTCCGAACATTAGGTAAAAAGGGGCAAAACCTGTTGTTTCATGTGCTGTGCAGTTGTACACAAATGTCATGGTCTGTATCAACTGTGGCCACTTCTGCTTAGGCCTAGGTGGAAGAGACCTCAGCATATTACCTAATGTCCTGTTAAAACGTTCAGTACCGCCATTCCCCATTGGGTGGTACGGAGTGGTTCTCGACTTGTCTACTCCAGCCAGTTCAAGTAGCTCAGCAATCAACTCACTCTCAAAGGTAGCTCCCTGATCAGAATGGATGCGTTGGGGAAATCCATAGACGCAGAAGAAGCTGTCCCAGAGTTTCTTCGCAACTCTTTTTGCTGTCTGGTCTTGACACGGGAATGCATGCGCCAGCTTTGTGAAGTGATCTGTGACCACTAAAACATCCACAGATTTGTTGTTCCGATCTTCAGCAGACCAGAAGTCGATGCAAACGAGCTCCAGTGGGGCTGTGGTCTTAATATTCTCCAAAGTGGCTCTCGCTGCAGGCTCTGGAGTTTTGCTGAGGACACACCTGGGACACTTTTTCACATAATCCCGCGCATCACGCTCCATGTCAAGCCAGAAAAACCTCTGACGGGTCAAAGACAGAGTGCGGGGCTGCCCTTGATGACCAGCCAGGTCGTGTACACCCGAAAGTGCCTCAGACTTCAAGGAGTCAGGTAAAACGAGTTGGAACTTTTTGTGCTTGGTGAGCGGGTCTTTAATAGCTCTGTACAGGATTCCATTAAGCAAACAAAGTTTGTCCCACTGCTTCAGAATTCTCAGCACACACTGGTTATCATTGGCACGTTCACGTCTTGATGGTCTGCGTTTCCTGCCGACATAATAAGACACTCTAGCAATGACAGGGTCTTTGTGCTGGTGATCTTGTATGTCTATCAGTGAAAGAGAATGAAACACTTCCTCGTCTCCACTTATTAATGAGTTCAGATGTTCAGTAAATGATGTTGCTCTACATTCAGTTCCTGTTTCCCATTCACCACAGGAGGACAAAATGGAAGACACGTCATCAGCAGACATTGATGTATCCAGCCCAGCATCAAGTGATCCTGTCCCTAATGTTTGCGGTTGGCAAGTAAGACGGAACACCTCTTGCACATTTCCATCCTCTACACAGTGTACTTGTCGCAACAGTTCAGAATAAGGCTCGGACAAAAGCCGCTGACTCACCGGCCTGACAAATGGATTCCTACTGAGCGCATCCGCCACAACATTGAGTTTTCCAGGAACGTATTTGATCTCAAAAGAATATGGAGCAAGTTTCGAGACCCAGCGCTGCTCACATGCATCCAACTTCGGCTTGGTCATAATGTATGTCAGCGGATTATTATCCGTCCACACAGTAAACTCATGGCCCTTAAGCCAGTGACTGAACTTGTCGCACACCGCCCACTTCAGAGCTAAAAATTCCAGTCTGTGTGCAGGATATTTAGTTTGGCTGCGGCTCAAAGCTTTGCTAGCAAACGCTATAGGTCTTGCTTTGTCTTCACCAGGAGGGATCTGAGAGAGCACTGCACCTATGCCATCCAGCGAGGCGTCAGTACAGAGAAGAAAGGGACGCTCAAAATCAGGATGAGCCAGCACCACACTGTCAACAAGGGCCCGTTTTAGCTCTTCAAACGCTACATCACAGTCAGGGGTCCAGTCCTGGGGTGTCAACTCCCGAAAAGTTCCTGCTTTCTTGTGACTACCAGCAGCTTTCACTGAGCGTTTCTGGCCGGCTGTTAAGTTGAATAAGGGTCTGGCAATGCGTGAGCAACTTGGAATGAATGATTGGTAGTACAGGACCATGCCGAGAAACGATCTGATCTTTTTTTGTGAAGGTGTGATTTTGTTTTCCTTCATCAAGTCCTCCTTCTGAAAAGCAGAGATGACTTTAACTTTCTCCTCATCAACTGAAACACCAGTACCATCTATCACATGGCCCAGGAACTTTACGGATTTTCTCAGAAAGTGACACTTTTTAGGTGCTAGCTTCAGGTTGCTGGTTCTCAATCGAGAAAACACGATCTCCAGCCGCTTCAATGCCTCCTCTTCAGAAGGAGCAAAGACCAACAAGTCATCCAGATAACAGAGCAGACTGGAAAAGTTAAGGTCTCCGAAAATGCTGAGCATCATGCGCATGAAGGAAGCTGGGCTATTGCAAAGACCTTGAGGGAGACGATTATACTCATACAAGCCCATTGGTGTTGTGAAGGCAGTGTATCTTCGGTCAGACTCATGGAGTGGTATGTTGTAAAATCCTGAAGTTAAGTCCATGGTGCTGAAAAGGGCATTACCACCCAAGGCTGCGAGACAGTCAGCTTGATGGGGCAGAGGATGGGCGTCCTTGAAGGTTTTAGCATTCAGCCAACGAAAATCAGTGCAGACCCTCAGATTACCGTCTTTTTTCCAGACCATCACCAAGGGTGACGCATATTCACTGACAGACTTGCTGATTATGCTTTTCTCCTCCATCTCTGACAACACTTCTCTCAATTTTTGATAGTGGGCAGGTGGGATGCGGCGATAGGGCAGACGGAATGGGCGCTCATCATAAAGATGGATCCTGTGCACAAAATCCTTTGTTTCCCCACAATCCAGCTTATCCTTCGAGAAAACATCCTGGTAGGACACAAGAAGATCCGTCAATTTCCTCTTCCAGACCTCAGAAACCTCACATCCATCAATGTCAATATCTTTCAGACCACAGTCTCCCAGCAATCGTGCAAGATCAGAGTGTAACAACAATGACTTTATGTTAGGGAATTAATTAGCTCAAATCAGCGGTAATATTCATCTATGTGAATATGCATATGCTGCTTACACAAATTAAATTATTCAAAATAGGGAATAGGTTAAAACCTCGACTTATATCAGTGATTACACAATTACTCGTAATAATCACTGGTATAGACGGGTAGACTATGCTCAATTTGGGGAAATTTGAGGTAGAAGTTGAGAAATGTTCATTTATTATGCATACTATCCGTCCAGCGAACAGGATGTACAATGTTTGAACAGAAATCTAGCGTCCTTAACACCGATAAATAACCCTTTTCTTGTGGCCACAAAAGAATGATTATTTTCGTGTTTAGACAATCTTAGATATCTCAATAGTAAAATCAAAGGTAAAGCTTATGAGGTAAAAATCTGCACTCTCAGTGATTCAGAATTGAACGACCAGGCAAACTTAATTCAAATGATTTAACAAAGTTTATTTAAACAAGCTAACGGTTACATATACTACTTTAAATCACGCAGGAGTAAATATGCATAAACAAAACAACAATATAACGATCGTAATACGAAATACAATAAAATAAAAGGTTAAGAGAAAAGGAAAAGAGAGAGAGAGAGAATCAGTGAGAGAATAATAACAGTGAGAATAAGAATGCTTTTAGGTATGTGGAAGATGGTAGTTTGTAGGTAGGTGTGGGTGTGTGTGTGTGTGTCCGTGCCACGCGTCTAGTAGCACGTGGTAGTGTGTTTGGGTCGAAACACGTGGGTGAGTGGATGTGTGGAAGAGAGTGTAAGTATGAGTTTAGAGAAAAGGCATAAACAGTTTAGTCATTAACAACAAAACCCCAACAGCTCTAGTAATTCTTAGGCAACCTTAAACAGTGTTTCTTTTCAGATTGCAAATTTAAAGGCTACGTTACTCTGAGTTGAAGATCGACCCTCTTGTATGTTTCGTCTGTGTTGGACAAAGGCACTGAAGTCACGTGGTCACAGCGTTCTGGTTGCTATAGCGACCGAAGCGAGCGAAACTCAGCAAAGATGATCTCTAGCTTTAAGTTGGTTTCGTGGGTTGGTTGAAGAAGGCTAGCACTTGAAGTAGAGTAGTTTTTAGAAAATAAAACTTGGAAAATAAAACGAAATAAAAGCGAGCGAGGCTTCCTTGAAGGAAGGAGGCGTGTCTTCTTTCTCTCTCTGGCGACTGCAATGAGAGGAGGGAAAACACGGCATTTTGAAGAGGCCAATCTCACGCCCCTTCACGCCCGTAGGCCAATCGTCTTTAACAACGTATTAGGCCCAACCTTCCGACGCTTTGCGTGTATACGCCCTTCATACTAGAATGTTGGAATTATAATTTCGTTCTTATCAATGATACCGCTGGTATTTAGTTGAATAACACATTTTCTGATATTTTGTGTTAAAGATTCAGAGCCGTTGGGATTTCTGGAACAAAACGATACCACGGATCGTGGTTATATCAGTTAATAACAAACAGTTACATGTTTCTTGATAATAATAAGCATTTCACTTTTGATTATATCATAAAACTCAGTTATAATGGTCTTCCATATAAGGACCATGACATACCACAGAATACATTTCAAAAATATATATAGAAAAGAGTGATTTTGATCACAATGTCCAGGGATGTGAGTTTCTCTGTGTTTCGTGTGTGTGACCAGTCTTGAAAGTTCATGCCTGCGCGCTGAACTTTTGTCCTCGAGCCGCGGGGTGAGAAGCTATGTGTGTGCGTCTTACTGGCTTTGATGAGATTATCAGCACGCGCATCTGGTCGAACAGAGTCTTGTTGTTTTCGGAGTGTAAATTAGTGTCTAAATGCAAATCAATGTGTCAGAGAAATCCCGGGGGGGGGGGGGGGGGTTTCTGGGATTGCTCTTATTGGTCAGCGGATGTTCGCCGAGTGATAACTTAAAGGTTCTTGTTGACCCAGCAGAAAGGGGTCTGTGTATTCAGATGGGCAGTCAACGATTTACGCCAAATGTCGGCGCCGTTTGGTCTAGTATGTCTTGGGGGCAGAATCTTGAGACAATGGAGGTGTTGTAAATGAGTATTCCAGTACGTTGATTAGGTCCCAGACTAGAGGGGGGGGGGGGGGAATCTGATCACGGGGTAATCTCAGTAATTTAATCAACACACCGTCTGATCATGTGCTTTGCGTTACAAGAGGATGAAGCAGTTTTAACGGGTACTGACTCAGAAATGTGACAATGGGTTCTACTTAAGCCCTGAATGACTGTGAGATCCTCCACAGCTAGACAAGAGGAAACATCGGCCAGTTTAGTGTTGCGGCGAAGCGTCACTGATGTTGGATTAGGGTTAAGTATCTTCATTGGCACCCATCGATTGCCCCACATCGGTGTTATTACTCGTCCGACAAGAATGTTTTTAGGAGCTGAACGTGCAGTGGTCGGCTCAACAATTACAGCACTTCCTGGGGAAACAGGCACATTAGCCGGCAATTTGCCCCAAACAAGATACTCGCATTTGGGAAGCAGAGTGACTGCCTGACAGAGTTTCACAGTTCCAAGTTTATCAGGCTGTTGAGGTCCAGACCATCGGGAAATACAACTCAGAAGCTCAAGGAATTGCTCACACTCAGGATTATTGTTATTGCAGGAAAGAAGTTCCCAGTACTTGTCATGTGATTTCATCTTCTGCACAACACATTTGATCACATTACTTCCAATTATGAACTCATCTCTTTGTCCTGGCACCACAAGAGTAGGAACAACAAACTTGAATCCATAGACTTCAATCTCCAAGTCGTATGTACACTTTGGCTGAATCGTTAGGCCGCCACAGCCAACCAGGACCACATTACTTGCAATCACTTGAGGTGGTGGAAGAAGACCATCAACTTGCAGCTTGGACTCACCCTCTTCACTAAGCGTGCAGGCCATACTACCAGAATCCAGTAACCCCTTTAATGTGTAACGTCCACTAACCGTCACAGGAGCATAAAACAACTCACTTGCCCCATCAACTCTTTGAGACCCCACATATAACACGGTTTTGTCTTCTGGCAATAGTTTGCAGCTGTTAACAAAAACATTTTGCACATCTTCTGTGAGGGAGGTTTTATGAAAACTGCCCATGCTACCCCTCTCGTCGCATGGGCTCTTTAGTTTAACTGAGCAGTATCCGAGGGAGCCGCAGGGCATGCAGCCTTAGGACAGTCATTCTTAAAGTGGCCGGGCTTGAGACAGTGACGACATAGCCTTTGACGTCTACAATGTTCATACGTCGTGTGTTCCTTGGATCTACAGACCCTACATGCAGTGCTTAAGTTGGCTTTGAAATCTGGAGTTTTAATTGGGTGAGCCTGACTGGAAGAAGTTAAAGAGGCAGTGCACAATGACAAGACTCTATCCATCATGCCAACGATGTGCTGAAGGCTGGTATCTGGAGAGAACGGAACAGCATATGGATTAAGATGGCTTACAGGACTAAGTGACTGGGCTGGCATGGAAACAGGCTGCTGAGGAGAACTGGGCATGGAAACTGGCTGCTGAGGAGAACTGGGCATGGAAACTGGCTGCTGAGGAGAACTGGGCATGGAAGTGAGGCCTGCCATAACAGTGCACTGATTGCTTGCTGACAAAGACATTGTGTGCTGCATCCTTGAAGAGACTCTCTTTAGTTCCCTCTGATGACTATCCAAGCGCTCCTGGACCTCAGCGGCGCTCCACTTCTCAGCTGGCTTAAACTGAAAAGACATAGCAAGACTTGGGTCTGGGCAATGTGAAATAAACATCATGACTGCTTCAGCAGCGGGATCCTCGACACTCTTATTACGTCTACGCAAGCACTCATTAGCAACATCTATGGACTTGTTAAGCCGTATCCAGTAATCCATGGGGCTTTCATCTGCTCTAGGGACAGTGTTATAGAAGTCAGCCATAGGCATGTTAGAGTAAGACAACTCACTGAAGTTTCGTTTGAGTATGTCAAACACTGCATTTGGTAGCTCACTGGCACTCAGTTCAGGTCGGCTTCGCAGGGACACCTTAACTATATCTCTCGCTTTGCCAGCCAATCTGCTCAGGATGAGATCAGAGACATCAGTTTGCGTTCTGCATTTTGTTCTGTTCAAATAGCTGTACATCATATCTTCCCACTCGTGCACAGTAAATGAATCACGCTTATCTCCCCTGAAGAATGGCGGAGGTGGTGCATCTTGCTGTACTATCACCTTAAGGCTAGATTTATCAATATCCTCATTGGAGTGCTGAGACTGGCACGGTGGATTAGGCTGTACTGGGCTGGGCTGGTGCGCAAGGTTAAGGCTGGCTGAAATACTCTCTCCTATTTTCTGAGCCAGATCTGAAATGATGCCCCCTAATGACTCAGGAGTAACGACACGTTCGATATCAGGGCGTATGATTGGGGTGGAGCTAGCTGCTGGACCTACAGAAACACCAATCGCCGAATCATCTGTGCGCACATGGTCAAGTCCCAAATTAGCTAATGCTCTCCCTCTCCCATAACAACGTGTAAATTCAGAAACCCTCTCATTTCGATACATTTCAGGTCCACTGCCTCTGCCCAAAGGAAAAGTGACATTAGATTGTTTCACAGGACTGAAATCGTCTTTGCCAGTATCCTCAAACATGCTTCAATTTGTAAAGCGAAACAGATAAAACATGTAAAAATGACAGCAAATTATGTTACAAACAGTGTAACTTCAAATGATGAAAAGTTCAAGCATACTTCAAATATGCAAGGAAATACATGAAATCAAACGACTCAAAATAAAACACTTCAATATCAATTCTGATGAAAATAAAATTTCCCTTCTCAAAATCAATTATATAATTGTCCTTGTTCAAAATGTATCAACAGTCATTGATTATATACCATACAGATAAAGGATACGATGCTTGAAGGACAATGAAGCGTCCCGCGGTGCTTATCAGTCTCTGTTGATCAGAATGCACCAACGACCAACGAAAGTGCTCCGGAGAGAGAACAAAAAGTCGATCAGGAAGTCAATAACTCTTTACCGTCCCTTTAAGATACAACAGTCCGGACCGCGATATCACACGCAGTCCACAGGCGCGCGCGCCCTCCTTGTGCGCGAGCACGGCGCCCCCGCGAGCAATGGCGATGGGGAAGATCGGCGAGGAAGAAGAGCGGCGAAGCGTGCGAGCCGTCCCGCAACCACGGCGATCGGCGAAGCGCTGATCTGATGACCCGAAATGATCACGGCACCAAGTGTAACTGGTCTGTTGTCTGCGTTGTGTTTAGGTTGATATGAGAAGAACAAGACAGCATTCGCAGTTTCACCGATCTTTTATTCCTGATGTACAAACATATGTAATCAGCCTCTTAGTGAAATTCGCTCTCTTTAGCTCTCTCCACTTCATCACCAATGCAAAGAGGAATAAATCACAGAACAATAAACATACCTGATGTACAAACACATGTAATCAGCCTCTTAGTGAAATTCGCTCTCTTTAGCTCTATAAAACAAATGTGATGTACAGTTGTCACATGTGCTCTCGTTTCACATTTAGGCTCAGATGCAAAAATATAGCTCAATCAGGACAAAATGACAAAAATAACCACACAGATAGGTAAAATAATATTATATACATAAATTAAAGTGAAAATATAGACACAAAAGCAACAATTAAAATTAGGATTAAATAAGATTATAAGAGCCCAAAATAACCTCACCTCTCCACTTCATCACCAATGCAAAGAGGAAGAGGAGGGGACAGAACAGGAAATTGTATTGACTCATGACATCACATCAATTAAAGGGAAAGCTACTCATTTCACTTAGGCAGTCATATCAGGTACATGTAAACGAACAATTTTGTGAGAATTCTAATAAACTATACATACATTTAACAGTACACTTTCTGTACCTGTTACACTAAGAAATCGCTGAAAATGGGCTTCACTTGTCTCAATTGAGTTCCAATGGGGTCGCTGTGTCCATTTCTTTTACTGTCTATGGAATTCACCCGCATTTGGCGTGTGGTCGGGTGTTAATTTCAGGCCCTGCTAATATCACCTGAAAGTAGTGAAAACAACAGCGAAAGAGGGAGTTTTCCTGCTTACCAGTCGCAGTGGTCCTGCGCCGTTTCCATGGCAACTCTGCGCCGCGGCCGCTCCAGTGTTTGAAAGTGACTTGAAAGTTCACGCGCACGGCCATTGATTAAACCACGTCAAAATCATGCAGCATTTACAAACATCTAGAATTAGAACATTACTTAAATAAAAATCTCATTAATATTAAATTATGAATTTAAAACTGATTTTGGAGATCTATGACTCGTTCATAGGTGCAATGGCCTATGCCCACACTATACTGCAGTCACTCACAATAATAATTAAAATAAAATAAAAAATATTTGGCTTAGTTATTATTCATTAGTTATTTTATTTTTGCTAAAGTATAAGCCTACTCCTGTTAATTCATTTTACCCCGGGCTTAAAGTAAACAGATGTCTGTGAAAAATAATAATTTAATTAAATGCATTTATGGTGAGATTACTATATTTTCATGTCAATCTGTGTTCATTTGAGTTTTGACCACGAACCATATGCGCTGTCACTTTAATTCAGCGCGTGCAGCACAGGAGAGACGCAGATCGATAGTGCTGAGCATGTCTGAGACGGAGAGCTTTCAATTGTGCAGCCTACTACAGCTCTATACATGTCTAAAAATGTATATTTTATATTTCAGTAAAAAAAAAAAACATTTTTAAAGGTTTGCTGACTGCTGAGCATGTCTGAGATGCACGCAGAGGATTAAATTGTGCAGCATACCGCGCTACATGTCTAAAAAGACCAGCCATTTCTCATATTTTTATCACATAATTTATCAAAATGGTTAAAACACATTTCATTATTTGGACCGCAAACATAAACGCGACATCGGCCTCCCGTATAGTGGGCCGACCTAAAGCCGACGTAAGGGAACTGGGAAATAGAGCACTGACAGTGACAGAGATCTGCCTACGCCTGGCCGACGCCTTTGCGATGTTATAGGGAGGGAGGCCGACGCTCGATGTTGGGCCAATGTCGGCCAGACGTACGTGTGCTATCTGGGTTACTTTCCACCTCTGTATAGTTCAGATTGTAAAAAAAATCCCAGGATCAAAAAGCAGAATCCCTAGAGCTCGATATTATTATAATCCTGAGGATGAACTTGTTGAACTTTTACATGCGTCACAACACGTTAAGTACAAAACGCTTACTTGAAGATCGAGTTTAATATGATAGTAGTGACGCGAAAACATTGTACAATAATATGACATGATATCTGAAACAGATAAATGAACTTACCGTGATATTTATCAAGACTTCTGAAGGTGAATATTTCCTAGGATCTTTACTTTCCGTTACTTTCCGTTTCTGTGAAAGCGCATGCGCAGAGAGCTCAGATATCAACGATAAATCCCAACCATCCCAACCATCTCTCTTCTTCTTCATTCAGTGTTCTGGCGGGTTTAGTTCTGTCGTGAAGGATGTTTAGCGCCTCCTGCTGTATACTGGAGTGTGTGACATCATGACTTCCTCAATCTCTAAGCGCAGAAATACTGTAATAATGGCGTCGTTAGACTTCTCTTTACATCTGTAAATATCATCGAGCTGGTTTTGTAATTTATGAAGCAAACAGTTTGATCATCTGAGAGATTTCCAGGGGTCTGTGATTATAAGAGCAGAAGTTTCATTATTACTGCCTTTTCCTCAGTTTTCCTCACTTAGTTTCTCATTAATTTACCAGTAGCCTATCATATTTTACTAACTCCCAATTATTACCAAAAGAGCGTTAATTACAGCTTTTTTTACAATAATGCTTAACAAAATATTTAATTTTAAGCTTAATGGTATTATATAAGACAGATATTTAACGTCAGTATGATGGTTTAATAAGTGCTTACAGAGAGCTTAGTCTTTATATAGATAGCCTTACAGTCAGTCAGGAGAACTGAAGAATATCAGCTAAAATATTGTGAAGATCAACAGATTCAGAGATCAGCTAAAAGTCTATATGAGAGGAATGAGAAGCGGTCTTGTTTCTCCAGGTAAAAGCTTTAGTGTCAGTGAATTTGGTCCTCCAGACATCAGTCACATCAAGTCTCTCCAGGAATGGAAGAAAATGATCTTTTGAAAAGTGTTTTACAATAAATCATTTTATTCATTGTCAATTATACAGCCCTCGTTTGTTAAACATGACAGTCCAGTGTGCGCTCATATAGAATATATAAATCTCAGTAATCGACACATTACCAGAGCTTTAGTCTTATTATTATCCGCTTATACACCTAAAAATGATGGCATTACTCTCACATATGTTCATAACGTCATGAAAGTCAGTTGTGGTGAAGTAAAAGCACAGAGTTAGGGATGAAGTTTTCCTCAGAAAAGCTCCTGTCAGACTCCCTTTGCGAGCGCTGAGTGATCGACGTTTAGCGGTTTTGTCTCCATTCACTGAAATAAAGAGCAGCACAGACACCATTAATAACTGAGAGAATGAAAAACACTAATGCCTCATAATCCAAGAAAGACTAAATAAGGCCGAGTCTGAAACTACAGTCTCTACTGAGAATCAAAGCTTGTTGAGATTGAAACAAACACTCGCTGATATCTGATGTCTTCCTTCCAGATGATTCTGTCTAATCTGAGGAGGATTCGTTACTATCAGAAATATTTCACACATTTCAGTCTGTCATATTGACCCTGAACACCTTCTGTGTGTATTTGATTATAAACACACACAAATATGATCTTTGTCATGTTCATGATAGAGATATTTCAGTGTGAGCTGAGGCACAGAGGCTGGTGTGTGTGTGTGTGTGTGTGTGTGTGTGTGTGTGTGTGTGTGTGTGTGTGTCGCTCCTGTCATATAAAGCTGTTGTGCTCGTGGAGATCTAATAAAGGATAAAACACCATCATTTCAGAAGAAGATGTTGTGGTGATGAAGGCAGCAGATTGAGCTCTGAAGCTCCTGAAAGACTGGAATTACACCGTGATCATCTGTGTTTAACAGCGATACTGTGAGTGTGTGTACCGGCGCTGATCTGCACAATTCATTTAGTGTCAGACAGTGTGTGGAGAAATAAAGCACACTATCAGGAGATCGTCTGTGTGTTTCATTCTGCTGATCTCTCGTCACATTCATGATCATTCATACTGTCATCAGTTCACATCAATCATTCTCCTTACTCCAGATAAATGTTCATTTAAATACAATGATGAAGAAACTGGTGTAGAGCCAAATGTATTTACAGTCCAACGTCACAAACCTTCACTGGGTGCGTAAATCCAGCCCAAAAAAGTCCTAAAGTAGGAAAAGGATCCGCACACGTCGAATAGGACAAAGACTCTCCAACTGTTGGTTTATTACGCTTCAATAGAGGACACATAAAAGACCTGCAAAAACCTGCTATAAAGTGCTAAACATTTCCTCAATAACTCTAGTTGTCTAGAGTTAATCTCCAAACACTGAAATTTAGTTGAAAATATTGTAAAAACAGAAACTAATGTAAAGATCAATGCTATAATAAGAGCTCTACACAGTGTGTAATTATATAAACTATAATGTCAGTCGCCATAGTTACACAAATAAACGAGATCAATGCATTTATTAACATTCAGAAAGCCGTCTTTTTGCTCTGTCTTCAGATCAGTGTAATGATCAGAATAAACACACACACTATTCTCACTGCGACGGGCTTGAGCTCTCAGTGTGGCGTTGTGAATGTGCTGTCAATGTCAAATACTGATTTTAAAAGAGCCCGTCTGGAGATTCAACGGTCTGATCGATCTTTCATTTGCGGCCCGTCTGACTTACGCTCTCTCTAGAGTTCATGTGTCCTGTGTGTTTCTTTCCTATCAGCTCAATGATGCCAAAAACTCTCTCAACTACAACAGTCACAGATGTTCCTCTACTGGACACATTTCTCTAGAGTTGATGCTGAAGCTCATGACAGATCATTGTGTTCATCACAACACAGCGGTCAAATGTGTGAAATGAACAGCATCTTTTCTCCAAAGCAATAAGAGCACAAGCTTTGTTGAAGTCCAGACTTTAAAGTTAGGCATCTTTACAGATGATCATTTTAATAAATAGATAAAAACCTGCGCTGACAAACACTTGCAGTGCTGTGGATGTTTTCCAGGAGCCGCTGGAGGAGAAACGTGTGCAAAAGCAGAACAAAAGCTCCTGGAGACACAAACTGTGCTGCAACTACAGACTAAACCATGACTTGATGGAGCAACATGAGAAGAAATATTCCAGCTCTACGTGACGAATCTCACATTCTGCTTCTACAGCATCAGAACGCTCAGCTGCTTTCATGGGAAGAGCATCACTGGACACTTCTTTTCTGCTCTTTGTTGAAATGATTTAGACACTCCAGCTGAATAATGTTTAATCGGACAGATTTTGTCGAGCTTCGTTCAGGTGTCCTGACGTTGGATGAAGGCTGAGACTGTTGTAGAGGACATGAAGCTCAGAGAACATATTCTTCACTGCCAAATATCTGTGCTTCAGCATTATTATACAACAAATCATATTTCAGCTGTCTTCTATCAGGACAAATAAAGGAAAGGATCGTAAGGACACAGAAATAAATGTGGCTCAACTTACCCAACATTAGGGGTAAAGTATGTTGTCACCGGGGAATTTGAGTTCAAAATAAATAAATTAAATATTAGTTTTTGTGCATTTTCCCATGACAGTCTTACTTTACAGCACATTATTCAGAATATCTATTCATTAAGAATATTTCCAGGCAGTGAAATATACAACGCCTTTTCTCCAAATGTTAAATTCTTAAGCAACAAAATCATTTATAAAAATGACCTTTTATTAAATTGAACAAAGTAAAACATAATTATTCTCCATTCCAACCATCAAAGGTTGCAAGAAAATATAAAATGTTCCCTTATTGCAGTTCATCAAACTTTGTATGTTTGAAGAAGAATATAATCACATGAAGAAAAAAAAAGAGCTGAATTCTATTTGCCACAACTATCGTCTTTAGTAAAATTATACATTTAATATTTTACGGCTAATCTTTAAATCTTAAAATTAATAATAATAATAATAATAATAATAATAATAATGTACCTCAGCAATTCAAGTATGAAATACACAGTGTCGTGTCATGTAGAACATTTGCTTTATCTTGTAAAAAACTGTTGTGGGATTAATTATTAATGTTACTATGAATTAATATTTTGCAAGAATATGTTGATAACTTCTGATAAAGCCATATTTTCCTGTATCATCACTAGAGAGGCTATTTTACAGCAGGTTGTCATCTGAAATGGCCTGTCGGGTCTGGGACGCTGAATTGGGTCACTGCAATTTTCATTTTTAACTTTTTCTTTTGCACAATCATCAACTGGAAAAAAGTATACATGTAGAATGAGAGGAACTTACAATGTCTGTGTTACAATCTTACAATGATTAACAAAGCTCAGAAAAGTGTTTCGAATCAATAAATGCCCTAGTGAAAAAAAAAGGTTTTTAAAACACATTTATTTCATACTAAATATACTACAAATCCTTTAACATATTTACTGACATATTGCTTGAGAATTACTGACATAAATATTATAATTAAACTTTATTTGGAGTACTTCTTTATTGCACAATGCACATTTCTAAATATTAATCCTAAAATGTGTTTTAATATTATTAGTAACGATAGTATGGTCTCGGTATAACATCAGTCTTTAAATGCTGGATATTTAAAGTGTAACTGAAGTATATTTGCAATAATTCCACATTTGATCACAATCAAATATACTTTAGTTGAACCTCAGCACTGTTTCCGGATAACTAAAGTACATTAAGTCCAAAATAAGTTGTTTGAATTTAGTAGACTTTTTAAGTGTAATGGCAGAATATTTATATTAAGTACATAAATACGTAAATACATTTGTCGTATACTTGGCATAAAATGCCTACACCGGCTACAAAAGAAGCGAATACAATAGGAAATAAACACAAGCAAACCATTGGGTTTAACAGTACAAAGGCAGCGGCACTCTAGTACAATGTTAAAGATAAAAATATAAAGTTATAAAACCTGCCCCAAGACAAAAAATCATAGATGAGACAAAATATTGTCTGTTAGATATACCCAAATAAATTATCATGTTTAACTACTGAGACATCAGTACCAGCTACAAATGTCAGTTTTACACACACACACAGCTTGAGCTCATGGTGGAGAATCAGACCAATGATCTAAAAGTTAACGCATGAATTCAGCTTTCACAGTAATTAATTATTTTATGATGAAGCAGTTCATCTGCAACATTCCCAATATATTTAACTCTCAGAATGAGATCTGGACAGTTATTTAAAGGACAAGTTCGGTATTTTACACTTAAAGCCCTGATTACAGATCGTTTCTGATGAAATAGAACGGTTAAGATTAAATTTTGGACAAATGCTGCTGTCCTGAGAATTTTTGGTTTATTTCGCTTTCCCCTCTACCAGTAGACTGGTTGTATAGGTGCACTGGAACAGTCCTTCCTAAAATGCATTAAACTTTCGTTTACAAAGACGAGAAACTCACCGAGTGGTCAGGGGTGTTCAATGATATGCTCACACAAAAATCGCTGCAAAAGATGCTTTCCAACAGGTTTTATCGTAGTTTTTGTCCAACTCCATTGACTTGCATTGGATGTGCTGTGAGACACGGTATTACTCCACCGCCGGAAACTAAAATGGGGTTGTTTTCTTCTTCTTCTTCATGTTTTTTTTTTTTACGGCGGATCGCAAACAAGCGGCAACCTCCCCTTCTCTCTCTTGAAACCAACACGGAAGTGAGTTAAACTGCAATTCATTAACAGGCCGCTTGGGCTGGCTGCAGAAGTGAGTCAAATCTGTATCTCCCCCATGTTAAAATTATCAACTTTACAGCAGAAAAAAAACATGTTTACAGCCTGGATCTCTATGTGGCTTTGGTCTATACAGCTAATTTTGCCCTTCATAACAACTGTGAGGGGGGTGCATTTTTTTATAACTCATCCGTTTAGTTGATTAATATTTAAATTTCTGCATTTAAGGGTGTGGCCACTTGAGTGACAGGTGGGTTGTCGCTGATGTCAATGCTAGCCGTTTGTCTGCTGTTACTAGCCGTCACTTCACCTCAGCAAATATTGCTGCTGAACTTGCTTTCTCTGCAGTGTTTGTGCTTTTTTTTCGGGATTATTTCATACAATTTAATACACCCACGGCTTTGGATTCCGTCGTTGTCGTCGAGTATCGTTCGAGCGAGCAACCAGCGCTGTATTTCAGTTGTTTTCCTCTGTGAACATGCACTAATGGATGTCTGACAATTTCGTTGCTTTTTGGAGTTTTCAAATTTAAAAACGCCAATAAAGGCTCGTTCGTTCTGCTCTCACGGAACAGATATAGATTATAATATGCTTATGTGTACCGTCAGATGAAATCATGCAGGCGTCGGCGCTTTCTCCGTCCATGCAATAAATGCACATCCTTGAATGAGCGTGGATTTTCTAGCGCATTTACTTGAACTTCATAGGCAATATATCTATGGTTTAACCCATTTGAGAGGCGGCCAAAATCAGAATTTAAAATGGACTGAAAAGCTCTCTACGAACTTGGCGAGCGATGCCGCGCTGACGGACCATAAACTATAAAAAAGTGACTGACATGTATGCACATAAATCACAGTCACACACACTCTCAGAGTAATATTAAGTTACTGCATAATACATTTTCAACTAGCAGAATAGTACAGAATCACGATACACAGTCTCACTTGTAGCCATGTCTTTTAACTATTATATTTCGAAGGGCAAAAACAGGAACTTTTAATTGGCTTTACATCATCAAGTGTCACTTTAGCGCGAGGCACTGTGCAGTCGCAGACTTGGTACTGTCAGTAGCATAACCTTATAGCATTACCCAGAGGCATTAACAGCCTGAGCTAACTCGATCACGTCGAGCTATTTGGGCGTGATTTCTCAGCCTCTTTGCCCATTTTCTGTTATCCGGGAGTGACGCAAGGCCAAGATGGCGACGGCCGGCTCCGCCCACTTTAGGCTTCAAAAATGCTCTTCAGAAACCTACGGGTGACGTCACGGACACTACGTCCATATTTTTTTACAGTCTATGATCGCAAACAATGAAATGCCAGTGGTTTGCTTGCAAAGGTGCATTATCGCCACCAACTGGGCTGGAGTGTCTATTATTCAAGCTCTCAACGGAAGAATGTACAGGTGTGAGACGTTTGGAAAAATAGGTCCACAGTTTTACAACGAATGGTAAAACACCTGTTGGAAAGCATCTTTTGCAGCGATTTTTGTGTGAGCATATCATTGAACACCCCTGACCACTCGGTGAGTTTCACGTCTTTGTAAACGAAAGTTTAATGCGTTTTAGGAAGGACTGTTCCAGTGCACCTATACAACCAGTCTACTGGTGGAGGGGAAAGCGAAATAAACCTAAAATTCTCGGGACAGCAGCATTTGTCCAAATTTTAATCTTAACCGTTCTATTTCATCAGAAACGATCTGTAATCAGGGCTTTAAGTGTAAAATACCGAACTTGTCCTTTAAGAATGATGCTTTATCTGCCTCACTATTCAGACGCAGCTTGTCTTTCTCAGTTGTTGCAGTGTTTGATCCTCCTCTCTCATTTGAAGATCATTCTCCCGATCAGTGGCGGAACTAGAGTTTTATACATGGGGTGGCCAGGGGGTGGCCACTGCTACTTGCGGGGGTACACAGTACACACACACACACACACACACACACACACACACAGTGGAAAAGCTTATGGAAGGAATTGGGTCACTCTGTTTGTGTCTATAAGTGTTGAACTTCCAAAATATTTGCAGAAAACAAAGCTGAAGCACCAAGGAGTTAAGATACCGTAGCATGTGTCTGTTATGAACTGCTGCATTTATTTTAAAAAAACTCTCACATTTACAAAAAAAAAAATGTTTAATTAGATAGCAGGCATCAAGCAGACATGTACTTGAAAAATTTAAACAATTTTATTGCCCATCAATATAAAATCTTATCCTAGGAAGATTTAATACAACATTCTTTCATTATAATAATTTATAATTATTCTTTCTAATTATAATTATTTAATTGAGAATTATTTTTTTGTGTTCAGTTTTGGGTGAACTATCCTTTTAATCTGGCAAAATCATCTCAACTTAAATTCCTAAATATGGTATGTGATTGACTGCCTGTGTCTGGTAGATGCTCTGACTTGTTCCTGGTCCTGAAGTCTGACCACACTGACTCTGACTAGCCAGTGGTGATGCAAGGGCTGTGGTCTGTTTGCATCTGATCTGCCTGTTAGTCCAGTAATTTTAAGCCAAAATGGGGGTCAACCTTGAACAAATTGCAACAGAAGCAAACTCAACTGATTTTGTATCCTCAATATGTCCTAAGTAAGGAAAAACAAGTCCCGAAGAATCCCATTAGGGGAAAGTTTCGAAAAAGACCCAAATATAGCCCATTCATACGCTTATTCATTTTTTCTCTCACATGAATAGGGTAAAAATTGTAACCTTTAGATATCACCATGAAAATTACTGAGTTGATTACTTACATCAAGACAAACAAAAAAATGTATTACAAGTTTTTTAAATTGTTTGTTAACATGGACAAATGGTGCATAATCTAATTATGTATGTGCTAATTTGCATAAATACCACAACAGATCTAAACATTGTGTATAGCCAGGTGAAAATGTCTTGTTGAATCTTGTTGACATATAACTGTAAAATACTTGATGTTAAGGTCTGAATGGAACCCATTTAGGCTACCCATGAGCATTAATACATAAAGGCAGGAAGTACTTTAGAAACCAGCCTTATTCATTTTTAAGAGACTGGGTTTGGGGCTGGGTCTGTGGGACTGTTTCTGGGGGACGAGTCTGAGGGAAGAACTGGAGACAATGGTAAGGAGAATGCAGAAGACAAAAGGTAGGCAAAATAAAAAGTGAATCCCCAGAAACAGTTTTCAAAACTTTCCCCTAATGGGATTCTTCTGGACTTCTTTTCCTTACTCAGGACATATCTCTCCCTTTATTTTTAATTGACCCTGTTCAAAAATATGCCAAATTTGAAACATGATTCCAATCATATTCATATTCTAATCATCATCCAATTACCAACATTTTTATCTTAACTCTTTCCAGTATAAAAAAAAATTGTTTTTGGTAATTTTCACAATTTCATGGCACCCCAGAATATTTTGTTGTATGAATATCTGAACATACCAAAAGAAAGAACAGACCCTGTGCTTTTAAACAACAACAAAAAAAAATCTGAAAAAATTTCTTCGTGCGTCTTTTTTATCAACACTTGAATGTTGGCAAGTTTCATAATAAGCAACATGAGCAAAAAGCTGAGAAAATCGCGTTTTTATCAAAGACTACATCTAGATCAGATATGATTAAAACACAGTAGATCGAGTCCATCAACGCCCTACACCCATAAAGCTTCACAGATCGCATTATGATATCGCTTGTTTCTGCTCTTCTTTGCCTGCGTTTTGATCTCCTATCCTCACATTAGCTAGAACATTTGTATACTGTAACGTACACACGGCAAGGTAGCCTACTGTATATGCGTGTATTAGGCCGAATGTATTCGGAGCAAACCCCCCTGATGCTAAACCTTAAAAACTTACTTCAAATATGATGTTGTCTTATTCGGTGAAGTTCGGTATCTTGCAACCATCTCTCGTCCTCTGCTCGTCCGTTTGAAAACTGCGCGCGCGCCGCGCTACCGGCGAACATAATATTTTTTTTTTTAAATCCGCATCAGCAACTGCCAGTAGCAAATAAAATTTTGGGGTGGCACCCGGGATGGCCAATCGCATGTCAGGGGTGTCCAGTGCCACCCCGGACCCCCCTCTGGCTCCGCCACTGCTCCCGATGCTTCTCGAGGTTACACAAAGCATCTCCCAATGCTTCTCGAGAACCTGGAGCACAGAGAGAGGCAGAATGAAAGAGTGAGATAGAGTGTTTTATGCACAGACAGCCCTTACGGAAAAGATGTATACTTCAAGTTCATTTTATGAAGTATACTTCAGTAGAGATCAAGTATATTTTTAAGTACACTTGATGTAGTAAGTATACTAATATCAATGTACTTGTAGTAAACTTGAAAGTAAACTGTTTCAATACTGCATGGGACTACATTGACCCACTTTTTAGTATATAAAAGTGTACTTTTAAGTGTACTATAAGTGTAACAGTAGTAAACTTTAAGTGCAAAACTAGTTCACAACTACATTTCTCATTTGTACTGCATCTGTACTACAAGTGAACTTATAAGTTTACTATTTTAATACTTGTAGTACATTTTTTAGTTTATGAAAGGACACTTTGAAGTATACTCTCAGTATAAAACTACAGAACTTGTAGTTTACTGCAAGTATAATTGAAAGTTTTCATGTAAGTTTTTTAAAACTACCTTTAAAAGTATTTAATAGGCTACTCTATCTAAAGTGGAAACAACTACAAGCCAAGTATACTTAGAAGTCTTAAAGCTACACTGTGTAAGATTTTCTCCCATCTAGAGGTGAAATTGTATATGACTACCAACTGAATATTACTTTCTAGCCCCTTCCATTTCTGAGGGCGTTTTAACCAGGGGGGTAATCGAGCTCTCGAATAGCGTACCACCCCCGGGAGCCGTCATTGGCTAACAAGCCATCAACTGCTGTTAGCGTTCCATTGACTCCCATTCATTTTGGCGTCACTTTGACAGCGAATAACTTTACATCTGAGGCGTTTAAAGACTCCATTTGTCCATTGTTTATTTCTAAAGAAACACGACAATGTATAAAAGGCTCCATTACCTTGTATCTTACGTTATGGCCCCATAGAAGCAGTTTTATAAAAGTAGGCTAACGATTGCGTCATAACCACACAACTCTCTGGAAATTACCGTATAGACAGGAGGAGAAGCTCGCAGTCAATCGGAGGGACGTGGAGGCATAAAGTCCGATAAAGTCAAGGGAGAAGCACATAGAGAACCATAAAGTTGCTCCTGCTCCTAGCTCATGGACAGCTCCTACTCACGCTCTCCGTCTCTGCAAGATTCGGAAGGGAATGATTCAGATTTCGCTTGGCACAGCTCCTAGAAGACTTACAACTGTCAGACAGGCTGCTCACATCACATCCATGTCGTCAAGCTCAGTTTGAGTCTGCGCAGAACGCTCAGCCATCAGGAAGTGAGTGCTTCTAATTTGCTTCACTTTTCTCCGTTGAAACCTATGGGGTCGCTGTGTCCAGTTTATATACTGTCTATGGTTTTAACTCCTACGGCGGCCGTATTATGAGTACCGTATATACCCGAATATAAGACGACCCTGAATATAAGATGACCCCCCCATTTTCCAGACTTACCGGTAATCTCCCTCGCATTCGTCACGGTGCCACTGAGTAAAAGCTCGAAAGGCCAAGCTTGAATTTACAGGCATGTCCCTCTTTGGCTAATGTATTTTCAAGATGGAGGCGCAACATGGCTGCCGCCATTCGAACGACTCGCTCGTATGTATTCTGAATGGCAGATTCTTCGCTTACGAGAATACTTGATTAGTTGGTGGAAGTAATTACACATGAATGAGCACATATAATTTTGAAAGAACAAAGTGTTCTTTGCTAAGAATCAACTTAAAAAAATTACACAGTGTAGATTTAATTATACTTATAAATATATCTTGATCAAAAGATAGAGTACTAGTAAAGGCCGAATATACTTTTCTGTCAGTATAAGTCAAATATACTTAAGTGCAATTTTAAGAATATTTCTGAGAAGTATATAAAAAGTAGACAAAGTATACGTTTTTATTTTTAGTTTAAAAGAAGTATACTAATAGCACACTTGAATAAACACATTTTTTTGTAAAGGAGGGTACAAAGTTAAGACCAAATCTAGCAAGTTTTTGATGCAACTGAAACCTTTTTATATAAAAATAAGCAAATGTAAGCAGTTTCGATCTTTAATGTGTCACGGTTGATGAATTCATTGACTTTTCCTTGCGTTGTGTTATGTGTGTGTGTGTGTGTGTGTGTGTGTGTGTGTGTGTGGGTGTGTGGGCGTGGTCGCTGATTATCCTCCGGGAGAATCAGCGGCAGGTGATTCTCATTTCCAGTGCCTACTTATACTCACCTTGTGCGTCTTGTGTTTGTCAGATCGTTGTTTGTGGATGTTTCCCCGTACTGTTCCTGTTCCTCCTCGATTTCTCGTGTCTCCAGCCTGTGTTTTCGTTTGGGAGATTCATCGTTGCAGTTTTGTCTTCACGTCTCGTCTTCACTGGGATTTCACCTCACTCATCTGAACGTGCATCTTCGAATTACCCACGCAAGCCTGCGCTGCCAGCGCATCCGTTCCTGTGTTTCTTCCTTCTGATGCTGAGTGTGATCGTGAGACCTGCCTGCAATTAACTGAGACTGTTCCTGTTATCTTCCTACATTTTCTGTGTCTGGTTCCTCGTATTGTTCAATAAAGAACCAGTTTTTACTTGCTATTGTCTCCTCTGTTACTTCACGTTACAGAACGATCTGACCATCATGGAGGCAGCAAGCACACCCGAGCTTGCGGATTATTTCGCTCACAGCACGGCTCGTATGGAACGGCAGGAAGAGAATCTCGCCGCCACTGGTCGAGCGGTTCAGGCGTTGGTAGCGCAGGTGTCCGGGCTCACCCAGCAAATACAACAACTGGCGATGCCCGCTGCGCCAACCCCACCGCCGGCTCCCCCCACTCCTCCCGCACCCATTCATCAACCAGAGCCCCGTTTACCGACGCCTGAGAGCTATTCGGGTGAGCCTAACTATTGTAGAGCCTTCTTGACCGAATGCTCTATGTTCTTTGCCCTTCAGCCTCAGACATTTTGCACTGAAGACTCGAAGGTGGCTTTCGTGCTTACTCTGCTGTCTGGGCGTGCGGCTCTGTGGGGGACGGCGGTGTGGGAGAACCAACGAACATGTTGTTCCTCATTCGCGGCACTCTCGGAGGAGATGAAGAGGGTGTTCGATCGGGCAGTCGCCGGGAGAGAAGCGGCTTGCCAGCTCGCGGACATCGTCCAGGGAGAAAGACCTGTCGCTGACTATTCCATCGAGTTCCGCACCCTCGCCGCAGAGTGCCGCTGGAACGAGGAGGCGCAGTGGGACATCTTCCTGCATGGGCTGGCTGACCGCATCCAACGTGAGATCTACACCCTGGAGCTACCCACGAGTCTCAATGGATTAATTGACTTGGCTCTGCGAGTGGACGCTCACCTGCATCGCCTGGAGCATCGCACCCGTACGACTCCGGTTCATAGAGTTTTGGGACTCCCTCAGCCGAGCGGTCGTGATGCGGTCAGCCCCGTCGACGATTACGAGCCCATGCAGGTGGGTCGAGCCCGGCTCTCCCGGGAGGAGAGGGAGAGAAGGAGATCCCGAGGATTATGCTTATACTGTGGAGGTTCAGGTCACTTTCTCAATAACTGTCCCGTAAAAGAGCGAGTCAGGCAGTAGAGAAGAGGATTCTGTCGGGCAGGGTCACCATCCAGAAACCCTCTTCCACTCTCCTTCCGGTGAGATTGCAGTGGGCAACTCACACTGTCAAGCACTTATCGATTCCGGAGCGGAAGGTAATTTTATGGACTGGTCTCTAGCACACAAACTTCAGATACCCACCATACCACTCACCAACCAGATCTCCGTCAACGCACTCAATGGCCAAGAGTTACCCACTATATCTGACACCACCATTCAGTTAACTCTCATCACTTCTGGCAATCATTCCGAAGAACTGTCATTTCTGCTTCTGGACTCCCCTCACATCCCCATTGTCCTCGGTCATCCCTGGCTCGTGCAGCATAACCCCAGGGTTGATTGGGGACATAACTCCATTTCTGCCTGGAGCACTGAATGTTATGCTTCTTGTTTAATGTCTGCTGGTTCATCTTTGTCCAGTTCTGTTTTGCAGGAGGAGTCGGTGAATTTGTCAAACGTGCCCGCAGAGTACCTCGACCTGAAGGAAGTGTTCAGTAAGTCCAGAGCTGCTTCTCTTCCTCCGCATCGTCCCTATGACTGTGCCATAGATCTTCTGCCAGGTATGTCTCCGCCTAAGGGCAAGTTATACTCTCTTTCTATTCCCGAGAAGGAGGCCATGGAGAAATACATTTCAGATTCTCTGGCATCCAAGTTCATTCGACCTTCCTCTTCTCCAGCGGGGGTGGGGTTCTTTTTTGTGGGGAAGAAAGACGGTTCCCTGCGACCGTACATTGATTACCGAGGGCTGAACAACATCACGGTAAAGAATACCTATCCTTTGCCGTTGATGTCTTCAGCCTTCGAGCGGTTGCAGGGAGCCTCGGTCTTCACAAAATTGGATTTACGTAATGCTTATCATTTGGTCCGCATCAGGAAGGGAGATGAATGGAAAACTGCATTTAACACCCCCAGGGGGCACTTTGAATATTTGGTCATGCCTTTCGGGCTTTCCAACTCCCCAGCGGTTTTCCAGGCACTTGTCAATGACGTGCTGAGACACATGGTAGACCAGTTCATATATGTCTACCTGGATGACATATTGATTTTTTCTTCGTCTCTCCAGGAACACGTTCAGCACGTCAAACGAGTGCTTCAGAGGTTGCTAGAGAATGGGCTTTTTGTCAAGGCGGAGAAATGCGCTTTTCATGCACAGTCTGTCCCTTTCTTAGGTTACATCATCTCGTCTGAGGGAGTGCGTATGGATCCTGACAAGGTAAAGGCTGTGGTGGATTGGCCAAGTCCAGATTCCTGTAAGGCCCTACAGAGGTTTCTGGGGTTTGCCAATTTTTACCGACGTTTCATTCGTAATTTCAGCCAACTAGCCGCTCCTCTGACAGCCTTGACCTCCCCCAGGACGACGTTCAGGTAGTCCGATGCAGCTGAGGCTGTATTCGCTAACCTGAAGAGCCGCTTTGTTTCCGCTCCCATTCTAATAGCCCCTGATCCATCACGTCAGTTCGTGGTGGAGGTTGATGCGTCAGAGGTGGGGGTAGGTGCGGTACTCTCCCAACGCTCTTACACAGACGACAAGATCCGCTAAAAGACTCAACTCCAGGCAGGCTCGGTGGGCTCTTTTTTTCGGTCGTTTTGATTTTACTCTCTCGTACCGCCCGGGTTCCAAAAACATCAAACCCGATTCTTTATCTCGTATTTTTGATCAATCCAAACGCCCGTCTACTCCCGAGTGCATTTTACCCGAGACTCTATTCGTCTCCATACTCAC
The DNA here is from genome assembly GCA_022829085.1 of Abramis brama. Classification (NCBI taxonomy): domain Eukaryota; kingdom Metazoa; phylum Chordata; class Actinopteri; order Cypriniformes; family Leuciscidae; genus Abramis; species Abramis brama. The sequence continues at coordinate 61,930,469 of CM040767.1, forward strand.
ATGGGAGGTCGAATCGAAGGTCAAGACGGTCTTAGAAGGGGTAACGCCTCCGCCCGGGTGCCCACCGAATCGGTTATTTGTGCCGGGATTACGGTCCGACGTTATTCAGTGGGGTCATTGTTCTAACGTAGCGTAACACCCAGGAGTAAACCATACCAGTTTTTTGGTCAAGCAACGATTCTGGTGGCCCTTGATGGCTCGCGACATTCGAGATTTTGTTTTGGCTTGCTCGGTTTGCGCCACTGGTAAGACTTCCAATCGACCTCCAGATGGGTTACTCCAACCGCTGTCCGTCCCTTCAAGACCCTGGTCCCATATTGCGCTAGATTTTATCACCACCCTCCCGCCCTCTCAAGGCAAGAAGGTTGTTTTTTTGACCGTAGTAGACCAGTTCTCGAAGGCGGCTCATTTTATTCCCTTGCCTAAATTACCCTCTGCCAAGGAGACAGCGGTGACTGTCATTGATTACGTCTTTCGTTTACATGGCCTCCCGATGGACGTGGTCTCTGACAGGGGGTCCCAATTTGTGTCCAAATTTTGGCAAGAATTTTGTAAATTACTGGGGGCCACTGTCAGTCTGTCCTCGGGTTACCACCCCCAGAGCAATGGTCAGACCGAGAGAGCCAACCAATATTTGGAGAGAATGTTGCGATGTGTGGTGTCTAAGAATCCTTCTTCCTGGTGCCAACAACTTTCTATGGTGGAGTACGCACACAACTCGTTACCAGTGTCATCTACGGGCCTATCTCCGTTTGAGTGTAGTTTTAGGGTACCAGCCACCAATTTTTCCTAGCCTGGAATCCGAAGTCGCAGTTCCCTCCGCTCACTCCTTCGTCCAGAGGTGTCTCCGTACTTGGACCAGAGCCCGTGAGACTCTGCTTCATGTAGGGGCACGCACCAAGGTTAAGGCCGATCACCACCGGTCAAGACCTCCCGTATACGTTGTCGGTTCCAAAGTGTGGCTTTGTACCAAGAATATTCCTCTCCGCTCCGTTTCGAATAAGTTAGCTCCTAAATTCATTGGCCCGTTTCCTGTCACCAAAGTCATTAGTCCAGTGACAGTCCGACTCAAACTTCATCCTGCGTACAGGGGAATTCATCCCATGTTCCATGTGTACAAATTAAAACCCGTATTTTATTCTCCCATTAATCCGCCGGCCCCGGTTCCTCCACCGCCGCGACTCGTAGATGGGGAACCTACTTATTCGGTAAATCGTATTCTAGTCTCGAGACGGAGGGGAAGCGGATTTCAGTATCTGGTGGACTGGGAAGTTTACAGTCCGGAGGAGAGAAGTTGGGTTCCTGCTAGGGACATCCTGGATCAATCCCTTATTGATGATTACAATCAACAGGTAGGATCTCCTCGGAGCTCCAGGAGGCGCTCCTAGGGGGAGGGGTACTGTCACGGTTGATGAATTCATTGACTCTTCCTTGCGTTGTGTTATGTGTGTGTGGGTGTGTGGGCAGGTGATTCTCATTTCCAGTGCCTACTTATACTCACCTCGTGCGTCTTGTGTTTGTCAGATCGTTGTTTGTGGATGTTTTCCCGTACTGTTCCTGTTCCTAGTTCAAAAATTTTCATATTGTCTTCTTAATGATTAAATTTGGATAGTTTTCTTCTAGAAAGACAAAAAAGTTCAGATGGAGAAAAAAATAATTTTTCTTTACCTTGACATGTTTCGACTGCAACCTGCAGTCTTCCTCAGAAGCGTCATCTGACAGCTGTGACGTGTCGTTTATCAGCTGTTATTTCCTAGGCGTGGCCAACCCGGCGGACCTGACAGTTCCGCCGGGCTGGCCACGCCCTGCCCCCCCGCCGCTCGATGGTCTCTGGAGGATGGTGTTCCATATGTGTGAGAGCATGTAGGCTCCCTCGTCCCGGTTGATGGTGCCTTTGGCCCGCTTCCTGATTTCAATCGCCTCCTTTATCCATCTTCTGTATTTGTTTGGTTCTGATCTGATGATGTGTCCATTGTCCCAGTCCATAATGTGGTTATTTCGTTTGCAATGATCTGATATGGCTGATTTTAGTTGTTCCTGTTGCGCTTTTTCCTTTTGAGTTCTTGTGAGTCGTCCTGTTGTTTCTTTTTCACATTCTTTCTGATGTTCTTTCTTTCTTGTGTTGAATGACCTGCCTGTTTCTCCTACGTATGTTTTATTGCATGATTTGCATGGTATCTCGTATATGACGTTACATTTTTTGTCTTGCTCTATTTTGTCCTTGGGGTGTACCAGTAACTGCCTTAACTTTGTATATGGTTTTACTACTGTGTTTATGTTGTATTTTCTCATTGCCCGCTGTAATGGTTCTGTTATGCCTCTGATATATGGTAGGGTTACTATGTCCTTGTTTCCGGTTTCAGATTTCGGTTTGGGTTTTGTTTTTGGTCTGGTTTGCTTGTTTGCGACTTGCTCTTTTCCTTTGTTTATGGCCCATGTCGGATATTGGCAGCGTGCAAGTGCGTGTCTGATATGTTTTTCCTCTTTCTGTCTGTCTTTTTCCTCCGTGATGAATCTGGTCCGTTCATAAAGTGTTCTCACTACTAATAATTTATGCGCCGTGGGATGTTCAGATGTCCAGAGTAGATATTGGTCGGTGTGTGTTGGTTTCCTGTAGACTGTTATTTTGATGCTGTCATCATCTCTGTGGTGGATCTTTAAATCTAAAAAAGTTCTGGTTCTGTTGCATTCTTCCTCATGTGTGAATTTTATGTTTCCAGTGGGGTCAATACTGTTTAGGTGGTCCATGAGTTCCTGTGTATGTCCGTTTTTTATTTTTTCCAGTATGTCGTCTACATAACGTTTCCAGATGGTAGGTTTGCAATGAGATGGTGCTGTGGCTATGGCTGTGGTTTCCAAGTCCTCCATGAAAAAACTGCTCATTATGGCTGATAGTGGGTCCCCCATGGCGAATCCCTCTTTTTGTCTGAATATTGTTCCTCTGTATTGGAAATATGTGGATTTTGTGACGAAACTCAGTAGTTCAGTTATATCATCAACTGTGAGGTTTGTGCGTCTTTTAAGTGTCCTGTCTTTTCGGAGTCGTTCTTGTACGATGTGAAGTGTGACATCCACGGGGGTCTTTGTGAAAAGTGATATGACATTGTGTGAAATTAAAATCTCATCTGATTCTATTTTTATGTTGTTGAGTTCTTTCACTAGTTGTTTTGAGTTTTGACAGTGATGTTCTGTTAGGCCGAGGAGGGGTTTTATGATTTCCGCTAATTCCTGTTCCTCCTCGATTCCTTGTGTCTCCAGCCTGTGTTTTCGTTTGGGAGATTCATCGTTGCAGTTTTGTCTTCACGTCTCGTCTTCACTGGGATTTCACCTCACTCATCTGACTGTGCATCTTCGAGTTGCTCACGCAAGCCTGCGCTGCCAACGCATCCGTTCCTGTGTTTCTTCCTTCTGATGCTGAGTGTGATCGTGAGACCTGCCTGCAATTGACTGAGACTGTTCCTGTTATCTTCCTACATTTTCTGAGTCTGGTTCCTCGTATTGTTCAATAAAGAACCAGTTTTTACTTGGTATTGTCTCCTCTGTTACTTCACGTTACATTATGTCCCTCAGAGACACTGATGAGTTATAATAAACCCTAATCCAGCACAGAGGGCTTCAGTGAATGTGGTGTTGAATGTGTGTGAGTGTGTGAGTGTCAGAGACGCTGTAAAATCATATATTATTTCATATTTTTTTCAGTATATTTAAACCATTTAATATATTGATCAGAAATATATGGAAATATTTTTTCGTTCCATAAGGGACAACAGCTTGTAAGGTAATTGAAATGCCTTGGTCTGTGCAGTCTCAATCACTTGGTTTAATTTTTTTTCTTTTTCCTAATTGGTCCTAGAGCAGGAGTTCCCAACACTGTTCCTTGAGTTCCTCTTTCCTGCAGAGTTTAGCTCCAGCTCTAATTAAACACATGTGAACTCGCTAATCAGGGACTTTAGGATTACTACTGTAGAAAGTTACAGGCAGGAGAGTTTGATCAAGGTTGGGCCGTTTCTCAATATGCGTTCTTGTCTGTACTTGTGTTCTTGTGGACTTGAAACGTCATCTGTTCCAATTCAAAGTTCACATCTAGCTAATACAGTTCAAATCCCCGGATGTGTTCTTGCTCCGCCCCTTTTACCCAGGATGCATCGAGAGGACTTTTGTGGACTTGAGACAGCCAGGTATCCCAGAATGCATCTAGCTCCAACCAGCAAGCACCAATAGCAGATGAGAAAACCTGCGTAATTTAAAAATACTACAGTTATTGTGCCACAAAATGTAGTTTTAAGAGTTTTTCAGGCAAGAATGTAGTTGTTTAACCCCCTGGGGTCGACAATCACGCCGGCGTGATTTGCTCGCTTTTTTTCTTATCAATTGAAACGAGACTCAAAATACTCTGTTGACTTTGATTTTACAAACAAGTTTCATACATCAATCGATCCTGTTAAGTGTGTATTAGTTTTGTGTATACTCACAATAAAAGCAAAGTGTTGTGCTTTTTGCCAAATAAAGAAAAATAAACATGATGCGAGTTCTGCCTTCTCTCTGTCAGTGTAGTCAATTCTGAAACGCGTCCGAAAATGAACTGTAACTCAGCGAATACTCAGTCAAACAGGCATACAGACACACAGGCATGAAGCTTGAATTCTCTTCTTTTAAATGAAGTAATTTTTATAAAAAGCAAATATTCTCACTTTATGTAATCTGTATGAAAAGAGAGAGATGTCAGTCGTTCTCTTCTCAGCTCATTATTTTTAATGTGACCCCGCCCACAGAGAGCGCGCGCTATTCAAACGCAAATGACTGAGGCAATCCATGCAAACTGTGAACGCCCCCATATCAGCTCGCGAAAACACATCAAGTTTAATCAGATCATTGTACTTGTTTACACCGTCTCGCAGCGCTGTGAGGAATAATACTATCGTAATAATAATAATGGAAAATGTACCTCAGAAGTGCTGGTATTTCGAGGAGCAACGGATCCGACTGAGCTGAGGAATACTGTAGTAAGTTTTTTTCATTCTCAAGTGAATCGCGTTTCTGTGTGTGTATATATATACACTCACCTAAAGGATTATTAGGAACACCTGTTCAATTTCTCATTAAAGGTGAACTAAGTAACTTTTTTACCTTAACTGAACAGCTTCGGAGTCATTGGAATGGTTATATTACTTATTTCGCGTTGAATGGTGGTCGTTTCGCACCCCCCTGGTGCCCGTGAGCGGAAAATACGCACTTGCAACTTTGAGCCGGCGGGCCACCGGCCGCCGCGTCAGGAAGTCTCGCGTGATATCAGGTCTCGCGATGTAAACAATTGCTTTACGGCCAAAAGAAATCTGCTTAAATGCTGTCATTATTGCGCTCCCTCACGCTGTCCGAACCCGAATGAAGAAGACGTTTTAAAGAATGTCCCATCTGCTTTGATGTCGTTGATCTATAGCCTCTGGTGTCTGAGAATCACCAACGAGTTTTTACAACAGTGTTGTCAAATATCTATTCCGAAGCTGTGGGGGGAGCTCTAGAGAGAAACCTGCGAGCAAAAAGCGAGAATACAGCGAAGAAATCCCGAAACTACTGAGTGCTGCTTTAATGCAATTATCTAATCAACCAATCACAAGGCAGTTGCTTCAATGCATTTAGGGGTGTGGTCCTGGTCAAGACAATCTCCTGAACTCCAAACTGAATGTCAGAATGGTAAAGAAAGGTGATTTAAGCAATTTTGAGCGTGCATGGTTGTTGGTGCCAGACAGGCCGGTCTGAGTATTTCACAATCTGCTCAGTTACTGGGATTTTTTACGCACAACCATTTCTAGGGTTTACAAAGAATGGTGTGAAAAGGTCAGAGGAGAATGGGCCAACTGATTCAAGCTGATAGAAGAGCAACTTTGACTGAAATAACCACTCGTTACAACCGAGGTATGCAGCAAAGTATTTGTGAAGCCACAACACGCACAACCTTGAGGCGGATGGGCTACAACAGCAGAAGACCCCACCGGGTACCACTCATCTCCACTACAAATAGGAAAAAGAGGCTACAATTTGCACGAGCTCACCAAAATTGGACAGTTGAAGACTGGAAAAATGTTGCCTGGTCTGATGAGTCTCGATTTCTGTTGAGACATTCAGATGGTAGAGTCAGAATTTGGCGTAAACAGAATGAGAACATGGATCCATCATGCCTTGTTACCACTGTGCAGGCTGGTGGTGGTGGTGTAATGGTGTGGGGGATGTTTTCTTGGCACACTTTAGGCCCCTTAGTGCCAATTGGGCATCGTTTAAATGCCACGGCCTACCTGAGCATTGTTTCTGACCATGTCCATCCCTTTATGACCACCATGTACCCATCCTCTGATGGCTACTTCCAGCAGGATAATGCACCATGTCACAAAGCTCGAATCATTTCAAATTGTTTTCTTGAACATGACAATGAGTTCACTGTACTAAAATGGCACCCACAGTCACCAGATCTCAACCCAATAGAGCATCTTTGGGATGTGGTGGAATGGGAGCTTCGTGCCCTGGATGTGCATCCCACAAATCTCCATCAACTGCAAGATGCTATCCTATCAATATGGGCCAACATTTCTAAAGAATGCTTTCAGCACCTTGTTGAATCAATGCCACCTAGAATTAAGGCAGTTCTGAAGGCGAAAGGGGGTCAAACACAGTATTAGTATGGTGTTCCTAATAATCCTTTAGGTGAGTGTGTATATATATATATATATATATATATATATATATATATATATATATATATATATATATGTAACCCTCTTCGTCTGTGTGCTCCCCCAAATGTCTCTGCGTTGTGTTTGGATGATCGTTGAATGAGGAGGACACAAATATCGTTGTCGTCACAGCAGTGAAGCTTATTTATGGGGCGTTTCTGCATCAGCCACTTTTCACAAGGAAAATAGAACTGTTAGTTACTAATATCAAAAATAAAAATACATACAGTATCACAAAACAAAACAATACAGTTCTAGCTGCAGTTATATTAAACCTTCAATAACAGGGGTTCTCAAAGACTGGAAAAATAACTTTCCACATATGACAATTAATGTTAAATGTCACATGCATACAAAATACAAAGGCTATACCCAAAATACTCAGATAAATGTTAAACACAATACAATATACAGAAAAATATACCCCATCACATGGAAGGTAAAACCCATTAAATAATATCAGAAATACAAAACCATCCGTCGCAAATAACTGCTCAAATATGTTAGTTAACATCTTTAACAGCAATATATTTATTCAAATAACATGGATGGCCAATATAATTAAAGAAATGTAATAGATGAAAACAGAGAACATCTTACCTTTTCACAAGGAAAATAGAACTGAATTAACAACAGCTCCACCCATGTGAAGAAGGGCTCACTCACACAGTGAAACACTCATAGAACACAACGCCCCCCTAAGGCTGGGAGTAACATATTACATCTTCCCTACATCCACTCCCTCTTTAAATGATGCCGTCCCAGTCATCACTAAACAAAATTAAATCAGTTTCAAATTTAAGATTATCTTTGAAGTGTCTGTGTGGGGTGTGTGTGTATGTAGGCATTGCTAAAGTAGAGCTGCTTCTTCGCTTTAGCCTTTTCCCACACTTTCCTTCCTCTCTCTACCTTCTCCTTGTCAATCTCGCTTTGGAGGACATGTATCTCCAAGGAGAGTCTATTTGGTGGGCGCCTTTTCCGCTCAGGATATCTCCTCTCTGGCCTCTCAGGATTGGAGACTTCCAATGGCGTCTGCTCCCCATGCTCCTCCTTTTCACTCACAGTCTCTTTCAATTGAATTCCATCCTGTTCATGCTCTTCTTCTACAACATCTGGCCATTCCACACTTGTACACTGTGTAACACTGTCTCCACTTTCAATTGTCTCCACTACTTCCTCTTCTTCCTCGGAAACACTTGAGTCCATTCCAGACACTTCCTCCATGTCAGGCTCTTCTTGGGCAAGGTACTTGGAACTCACTGGGAAAAACATGCACTGGGACAGAAGATTTCGGTGGATGACTCTTTCCCTGTCACCATCTTCTGGACGAACCACATACACTGGAATTCCTGGCTGTTTCTTCACCACAACATATGGACGTGGTTCCCACCTATCAGCCAGCTTCTGTTTTCCCTCGACATAACACACTTTCACCATCACTCTGTCACCAGGTTGGAACATGTGGCTTTTGGCTTTCTTGTCATAGTGCTTTTTCTGAAGATCCTTAGCATGCCTTGACATTCGGTCTGCCTCATCATAAGCATAGGTCAAGCACTCATGCAGAGTCTGGACATATTCACTGTACTCACATGGCTCTTTTGCTGTTGACAGGCCAAACATGAGATCAACAGGCAGTCGTGGATGTCTGCCATACATTAAGAAGTATGGGGAGAAACCAGTTGAATCATGTTGAGTGCAGTTGTAAGCATGTGTCAGTGCGTCAATGTATTCATCCCACCTCGGTTTTTTATCAGGATCAAGAGTGCCCAACATATTCATAAGAGTTCTGTTAAATCTCTCTGTGGTCCCATTTCCCTGCGGATGGTAGGGGCTAGTATGAGTCCTTGTAATTCCAGTCAGCTTACACAACTCCTTCACAACTGTACTCTCAAAATTTCTGCCTTGATCTGCATGGAGTCTTGCTGGGAAACCAAATCGACAGAAGAAATTCTTCCACAGCACCCTTGCCACAGTGACAGCCTTCTGGTCTTTTGTGGGGTAAGCCTGGGCGAATCTTGAGAAATGATCGGTGACAACCAGGACATTCTCTATTCCTCCCTTAGACTTCTCCAGGACAAGGAAATCCATGCAGATGAGTTCCATAGGGGCATTTGTGTGAATGCTCACCAGCGGAGCCCTATTTCCAGTGGGAGTTTTCCTCAGACAACATCTTTCACACTGCTCACACCATGACTTTATTTCACACTGCATTCTCGGCCAAAAGAATCGTTCCCGGAACAGATTAAAAGTACGCTCAAATCCCAAATGACCAGAGTCGTCATGAAGACTTGTTTTAGCCAAGAGTCGCATTTTCTCTGGCAAGACCAGCTGAGCAATGGACCGTCCCTGAACATCCTTAACTTGCCTGTAAAGAATTCCATCTTTGACCACCAGCCTCCTCCACTCTTTTAAGAGAAGTCGTGCATCTTTCCCCTTTTCCAGTCTTTCTCCACGTCTTGGCTTTTTGTTTAGTGTCTTGTAATGCAGGACTGGCCCAATGACAGGGTCCTCCTTTTGACATCCTCTGATCTCCAGCTTTGTCATTGCAGGCAGCGCATCAGTACCCGCTCCATCAAATGGATCGGCTAGCTCGTCAACCCGGCCCAGAAACTCTCCCTCTTTGCGTACAACAGTTCTTTTCGCTTGCTCCCTAACGTCTTCCTTCCTCCCTGACTCATCTCCACAAGACTGGTCTTGCTGCGTAGAGGAAATGCACTGTGGGCAGGACTGAAGAGTTTCTATGACCTCTTGATTAGACATCCTCGAGAGTGCGTCGGCATTAGAGTTGGACTTCCCTTGCCTGTACTCAATGCCAAAGTCAAACATGGCAAGTTGTGACACCCAACGCTGACCTGTGGCGTCCAACTTCGCTGTACTCATCACATATTTAAGTGGGTTGTTGTCAGTCAGCACAGAAAACTTATGCCCATAAAGGTGATCATAAAACTTGTCTGTAACAGCCCACTTTAGAGCCAAAAACTCTAACTTATGTGCAGGGTAGCGGGTTTCAGGTGGTCTCAAACCTCGGCTTGCATAAGCAATTACTTTTTCCACACCACCTTGCACTTGAGCAAGGACCGCCCCAAGACCCTCACCAGAAGCATCCGTTTGCAGAACAAATGGTAAGCTGAAGTCGGGGTAGCCCAGAACAGGTGCTGTAGTCAGTCTTTCTTTCAGTGCTTCAAATGCTCTCTCACATTCATCTGTCCACTCAAACGGTTTAACAGTTCCAGAAGTTCCTTTTACCCCTTTTCTCTTCTTCTTTGGGTCTCCAGAGGTAAGTCTATACAGAGGTGCCGCCAATGTTGCATATCCCTTGATGAACCGTCTGTAGTACCCAGCAAAACCAACGAACCCCAGCACTTCCTTCACACTTGACGGCCGCTTCCAGTCTCTGACTCTGCTTATCTTCTCAGGATCTGTATGAATACCCTCCGCAGACACCACATGGCCCAGGTACTGAACTTCTTTCCTCAGTAGACTACACTTTTGAGGCTTCAGCTTCAAACCATGTTCGCGGAGCCGGCTGAACACTACTTCCAACCGCTCAAGATGCTCTTCAAAAGTCCTAGAGAATATAATTAAGTCGTCAAGGTAGATAAGGAGGCTCTCAAAGTTCAGATCACCAAAGCAGCAGGTCATCAATCTTTGGAAGGTTGAGGGGGCATTCTGCAGACCAAACGGCATTCTGTTAGCCTCATATCACCCCATGGGGGTGCTGAAAGCAGTTTTGAGCTTGTCGTGTTCAGCCACCTCAACTTGCCAGTAACCAGATGTAAGATCAAGAGTCGAGAAAAACCTTGCCTGTCCCAGTGCTTCCAATGCCTCCTCTATTCTTGGTAGCGGAAAAGCATCTCTGGTACTGCAGGAATTCAGTTTCCTGTAGTCCACGCAGATCCTCAGGGAGCCATCTTTTTTAGAAACAACAACGATGGGGGATGCATATGGGCTTTTGCTTGGCCGAATGACTCCAGCTTCTTCCATCTCTGATATGGCCTTACGCACTTCCTGGTACTGAGATGGGGGTATTTTGCGATAAGGTAGGCGGAAAGGTTTTGAGTCTACAAGAGGTATCTCATGTTGCACAGTGGTGGTATGTCCATAGTCCATAGAGTGTTTGGAGAAGACATCAGCATTTCTCCTCAGCAAATCCTGAAGCAAGGCCAACTGCTCCTCACCTTCTACTGCTGCAGCACTAAGATCAACTCCACATGTTATACCATCAACAGACTCAACACTGGTTGTCTGCTGTTGACTTTGACAAGACGCTGTCACTGAATTCTCACACTGACTCTGACACATGAACTGGTTTTGGCACAGCATTTGGCACTTTTCTTCCTCTTCAATGACATTTTGAACCAGGAAAGCATCTGCAAGCAGGGTCCTTGGGTTGACAATAACATCCTTTCCAGACAGATTTAAGAGCCGGATGGGAACACAACCTTTTTCAACATTAGCAAGCAGCCTGGCAACCATAAGGCCTTCTGGAACACTTCTGGAGGACTGGCTCTCCACTAGAACTGTATAGTGTGTTCTCTTCGGTCCACCCATAACTCTGCCAATAACATCCTGCTCCTTACCAGCTGGTATCCTTATTCTGTGACCAGCATACTGTACTTGACCAACTTTACCCGTAGCTCCGCCAGGTTCACTTTTACTCACAGCAACCATTGCAGAGTGCCACTCAGGATTGGTCAACCTTAATTTGGCGAGATATTTTCTGCCATATGACGCTTGAAGGTCATTTCTGGAAACCCTTATTACATTTGTCCCAATGAGCAATGGAACACTGGATCGGTACTCAGTTACAGGGACAACAAAAGCAGGAACATTTGAGTAGACCCTTCCCAAAAACTTAAGGTTGATACAAAGCACACCAACATAAGATACGGGTTGACCAGCGGCACCTTCAATGGGGATGTCTGATGGCTGCAATTCCTGAAAACTTAACACAGGATGTCGGCGCCAGAACTCATCAGTAATTGTGGTTACCTGAGAGCCAGAGTCAATGAGAGCTTTGCACATTTCTCCATTTACTCCAACCAACCCTTCATTACAGGGACCTACCAGCGGGGTATCCGCTGGTTTTGACCTGTCCGTTTCATGTTGCTGGGGACTCTGTTGCATGCCTGTGGTTGCCCCGGTAACCACAGGCCCTAAGCATTTAAATCCTGCCTGGACTCTGCTCCAATTTCAGCTTGGGCCACCTCATCAGTCATCACTGTCCGACACAGACGTGCAATGTGTCCCGGTTTTCCACAACGATAGCACACTACGCCCCTTACTGCAGTGTCACTACTCTCTTGAGGTCTCTGGATGTTAGGAAACACAGTCTGTGGTGATGCTCCAACTTTAGCCTCCAGCTGCATCAATCTGTTAAGCTGATCTTCTTGACTGCTCACCAGTTTCTTCACCATGGCTGTGAGTTCAGTAAGATCTGTGTTCTGCCGATTTCCTTTTTCTGTTCTCGGCTTTTCGCCACTCTGGTTACCACTCACTGTCGTAAACTGAGCTTGTGCGTACGTCTTTTTGGCCTTCGTCTGTGTCTGAAACTTCCTTGTCTCCCGAGCAAGGTTACGAAGTTCTGCTTGAAGTTCACGAAAACTTAGAAGTCTAGGCTTCATCGGTGCTATCCTGTGAAAAACCTCTTCGTCACTCAATCCTCTCATGAACTGACGAGTCAGTTTGCCATCCCGGTCTGGAAAAGGCTGGCCTCCATACTGAGCATCTTCTACTGAACGTAAAGTGGCCTCCAGAGCAATGGCGTATGAACACACTGATTCGCCCGGGCGCTGGTATCGCTCATAGAAATCAGCTAATGGGTCCAGGGATGTCTGCATATCACTATACTCAGCTCGTAGTTCTTCAAAAGCTCTACTGGCAGTCTGCTCATTAGGAGGGAGATTCAGAACTAGCCTCCTGGCTTCACCACTCAGATGTCGCACTACAGTAGCAAAGGACAGATTTTCTGGCATTCCACCAGCATCAAGGAGGTACTGCATATCTCTTATCCAGTCTTCAATAAGTATCCTGCAATCAGGACCACCGCTGAACACTTGCACATTTCGAACTTGATGTGTCTGTGTAAAGCTGGGCTGTGGCGTGGTCATTCCAGAGGCAGGGATGTATGCATCTTGCTGACGAGCCACATGCAGAGGTGCAGTCTGAGGTCTTTGCACTGAAATGGGTTGTTGTGCATTCATATGTGAACCATGAGACACCGGCACTGTCATAGGAGCATACACAGGAGGTGAGGAGGATGACACAACGGCACAATGCGAATGTAAGGTGCGCTGTCGATCATTGGAATTTCTGTGTGTTTGAACAGAGTCCGTTTTCTGCAAAAAGTTGGTTCCAGACAAGACAGGAGGTGCAGGTGTGTCAGGTGGTTTTGAGTACATGGCATTTGGCACACCACAACAGAAAGGAAGAGGAACCTGAGCGGCCGTTGGATGACCTGGCAAGTTGGTTTGGGGTGAAACAGCCATTGCAGCAGGAGAGTGCAGGCCATATGGAGAAGTGTACATATTGGGTGCCTGGATCATACCTGGATAAGTAGAAATGTAAGTTTTAGGCGGCACAGTCAACGTTGGGGGCAGGTATGGGTCGTTTGGAGAAGGGGACATGTCAGTTGGCATTTTGTTGGCCACGTTTGGTGAAGCCTGAATGGTAGCGACATTGTCATGCATGTTAGTTTGGGACAAAACAGTCGGCACATTAGATGGATGTGGGCTAACTAAAGACATGTGCATGGTGGTTGGAAGTCCATATACTGGGTTATCTGTGCCTTGAGCATGAGCTGAGGGTTGATGTTGCACAAAAGTGCTGGGGCAGGTGCCCAACTGGTGCCAGCTCACTGCCACGTTGGGCAGATTCTCCGTATGTGCAGCTAGCTGCCTTGTCTTTGGGCGGACAGACTGTTGTGGGTTATCATTTGGCTGGGATACAGTTTCAATACTCACATCGACAGGCATGCTTATTTCATACTGTTGGATTTTGTCCTGCTTTACTGGTAACCATGGGGTGGCCTGAAAGGGCTGCCTTAGTGGTACTTGGGGACTAGGAGGTGGTCGATGAGGGGTGGTTTCATGGAGCCCCTGCATTTTTCTTCCACTTCTTTCAACTTTCTCGTCTGTGCAATACACAATGTGTATGTAGTGTGCAATACACTGTGTGTAGTGTTGGAAAATGTAAAAATATGAAAAATGCAGTAAAGTGCAAATTAATGCAGTTAGTGAATGTGTTGTGTATATCTTATGTTTCCTGTAATCACAAAGCAAATAATCATAAATTAAGGTAAATGAAAGAGAGAAAAAAAAAAAAAAAAAAAAATACCATCTTCAAAAGATTTAAATACACCCGAATGCACACAAAAAACACAGCAATTCACAAATTTGTTACTCAATTCAACAAATTAACATTCTTATAGCACAATATCAAAAGTTCAGACACAGAAAAAAAAACTTTCTTCAATAAAACTCAGTTCAGTCCAACAATATTTTTAACAGTCACTTTAAGACAAAATAAAGTAGGTGAAATATTGTTTTGTTTTTTCTGCTTTCTTTCCTTTTTTTCTTTCTTTTGCTTCTTTTTTTCTCTTTTGATTATTTTTTTTTTGTGTGTTTTTTTCTTCTTTTTTTTTTTTTCTTTCGCTTCTTTTTTTTTTTCTCTAGATTTTTCTTTTCTTTTTTTTTTTTCACTCTACTCACACTTCTTATTTGTCAGATTGCTTCCGTTGACGTAGAAACCAACGATCCGGGTCACGGCACCAAAGATGTAACCCTCTTCGTCTGTGTGCTCCCCCAAATGTCTCTGCGTTGTGTTTGGATGATCGTTGAATGAGGAGGACACAAATATCGTTGTCGTCACAGCAGTGAAGCTTATTTATTGGGCGTTTCTGCATCAGCCACTTTTCACAAGGAAAATAGAACTGTTAGTTACTAATATCAAAAATAAAAATACATACAGTATCACAAAACAAAACAATACAGTTCTAGCTGCAGTTATATTAAACCTTCAATAACAGGGGTTCTCAAAGACTGGAAAAATAACTTTCCACATATGACAATTAATGTTAAATGTCACATGCATACAAAATACAAAGGCTATACCCAAAATACTCAGATAAATGTTAAACACAATACAATATACAGAAAAATATACCCCATCACATGGAAGGTAAAACCCATTAAATAATATCAGAAATACAAAACCATCCGTCGCAAATAACTGCTCAAATATGTTAGTTAACATCTTTAACAGCAATATATTTATTCAAATAACATGGATGGCCAATATAATTAAAGAAATGTAATAGATGAAAACAGAGAACATCTTACCTTTTCACAAGGAAAATAGAACTGAATTAACAACAGCTCCACCCATGTGAAGAAGGGCTCACTCACACAGTGAAACACTCATAGAACACAACGCCCCCCTAAGGCTGGGAGTAACATATTACATCTTCCCTACATATATATATATATATATATATATATATATATATATATATATATATATATATATATATATATATATATATATTGCTCTTGCATTCTTTCTTGTGGCTCAGTGACACACCTGAATGAATGGCTCATTAAGTATGCGGGCCCCATTGTCTCCTCAGGTGCGAACTACTCTTTATTCATGATGGTGTTGGATCGTTGACGCCCACTCGCATATTGCCTTTCCAAACAGAAAGTGTCTTGCAAAATTTAAATCAATGTTTTGTTTTATTTGAATGATTAGGCAGGATGATTTTCAGATCATTTTGAATAAAAAACTCTAGGCGACAACATCCATTAGTCAAAAGTCTTATGGACACATATTTAGTATGCGTTTTGTGGCCTTATTTCAGAAACTTTAGTTTTTAGTTTTTTCAATAACCATGCATAAACATTATTCTCTCAAAAATACAAACATGTACATATGTGTTGCTCACATATTATGGTAGCCCTGTTTGTGCAGAAAAGAGTGTAATTACACATCTGCCATTAATATGTTTATAAGCAACTGAAAAAAGCACAAATGTCAGGGCATGTCAGAACATCTCAAGGACCCCAAAAACACCTCAGACCCCAGAGGGTTAAAGCTCAAATCTGTGGATTATATATAAAGATAGCGCCTATTTGAAAATTTGACCTGATGTTTTGGGAGTTGTGAGATCCAGGCGATCAGCGTTCATTAACATTAACCTGGAACATCCTATCCTCGGCTAGTCCTTCTGACGTTTGCCGCTGGCTCTGATGGCTCTGTAGTGGTTAAACATGAGATATAATTCGTCTTGTCTATATTTAATGGGCAATCTTTGGTCTTATGAATCTATTGACAAATCTTTTTTTGCTGTAGGCAAAATGAATAACTTTATATATTTAGGCTATTTAACTACCTAGCTACCTAACTACTAGCCTACTAGAGCGCTGTTTTGTACATTTGACTGAATTGTTTGCTTTATTTCCTATATAGCTTCTTATACCATTTACTTATACTTTTATAATGGCTATTATTGATAATTAAAACTGAAATTTAAAAAAAGAGACAGGAGCCATGTCCCAAATGGCGCACTTCATGAGGACTTTTGGTCTTGTGGACTTAAATTGCGCGTGTTCGCTGAGTCTACGAGTCCGTAGGTCGTTCCATTCAGCATTTTGATGCTCTGAAGTGTGCTCAGCAGCGCCCCCCCTTTGTACCCTTGAAGCAGTCTTCCGCAAAGCCTGCATGGATGCAGGCTCCACACATTTTAACTCCCCAGGAATCCTTACGAAAGGCCAATCAGACAGCGGATGGGAGGAGATTTTGCTGAGAAGAAAATATTACGGTTTTTATGACCTAGATGTACATTTTACCAGTTGTTACCTACACAAACATTATGGTCATCAACCAGTGGTTGATGTCTCAAACATAATGATAGCGTGTTGAATAATATGATCGCATAATGATTCATTAAATAAATAGAACCGAATGTCAGGCCTTTACTGAGTCATATGTACATGTAGTATGAATATTGAAACCTGTAAATTCATCTGAAACTCATGCACATTTTCATTATGTGTTAAAATTGTAATCTTAGTTCAAATGGGCCCTATAGGTCTGCACTTCATGACGTCACCAAAGTGTGGACTCTGAGGAAGTCCACAAGTCCGGAGTGCGCCATTTGAGACAGGGGCAGGGTTGTGTTTTATGTCATATTTCATTTTATTACGGTAAAGATGCCTATGTTTAATATTTTTAAAATGTAAACAAAGAGTTGTTTTATATTTTGTTTTGTTATAAATATACATGCAGTGAAGATAATCAATGTACGCTTTGCCTGAACCACATTTGTGTGGCTATTAAAAGAGGTATAGTGGTGTTTTATAACATATTTTGTTTTATTGTTGCTTAAAATATACATAACGAGATAACCGGAGTAGCAGAGCGAGCTGAGTGACATTATCAAGAACTCTGCTGTTCCAAATAGCAGAATACCGGACCTGCGTCCTCGAAAATTCATTCTCCTGAGTCGATCTTGGCAAGTCAGAACTACAGAGGATGCATGTCAGAACTTTGCGTACTTGAGAAATGCCCTTGGACTCAGCAGGAAAGTGGACTTTCGAAGGCCAGAGTTGAGAACCCCTGTCAAATGCCGGGTATACACTACATAAAATCATCGTATCGCTGTTCCTTTCACACTACACAACTGTTTTGTATCATGAAGTTGCTGTGGTTTACACATTTCACAACCGATCGTTGACTGGGGATCACACATCACACAATATTTCACTGGAAATAATCCCCATCAACTCTGTTTTGTTTCCAGAATGCAGCATGAGAAGTGATACAGGGAATGACGTAAGATCACAAATTGGTCTTGCTGAATTCTACCGCAAGACTGGAATATGAACTGAAAAATGTTGGTCTGCAAGAATCTTGCGATCCAGGTTAGCTGTATGCTGATATGCAGTGAAAAAGAAAAAAAGAAAAGCAAGACTATGGAGGAGAGAATGGTTGGGGAGACGACAACTCCTCGTAAAATTTCCCTTGCGCTGTTTCCTGCTCTCTCATTGGCTGTAGGTCGTCAATGTCATTTCCACTCAAAACACATTTCACACTGCAAAACTTAAATAGTAGACAGTTCCAGATATTTATCTCTACTAAATATTTCATGGGCATCCACGATGCGTCGGCACTTCTCTTGGATCGCGTCTTTGATAATTAACACTATGCACGAACGAGCACCAATTTGTCTCAGATTTCGGGCTTTTTTCGGCGAGCTTCAGAAAACTGCCGGCCAGTGAAAATTGGGCCTAAAGTCGGTAGTGTATACGCTGCATTAGAGCATTCAGAGAAATCACGTTCTGACAATACAAATTTGGTGAAAGTGTCACATATTGGTTAAAAGTTATAAGCCATTGTTTTACACGATAAGAAGCTTTAACGGATCATAAACCATTTAACGAACACTTGTTCTAACTAATGCTTGCAGTTATTTTCTCTTGTAACTACGTGGGATTAAGTTCAAGACTTGAATATGATTATGGGATAAATATGTATTTCCAGGTACAGACTGATCATTATTTACCCTTGATCTGTTTTGAATCAGCAAGTGGAAGAAGCCTTCATGTTGCCCTCAGTCCGAGCTGTGAGAGAAAGATGAAACATCAGATTACACAAACACATCAGCTGAGCAAAGAGAAACATTTGAGTTTAACAATGACTTCATTTTTCACATTGAATCCCTCACAGTACTAAACTATCACTCCTTACAATGAAAGAAAACATTTAAATGTAATGTTTAAACATTACCTTCCCTTGTGTTTGTTCTCTAGCTGTTCGGCCAGATAATTCTGGTTCATCTTCCTCAGGATGTTCACTGTGATCTTCACAGCTTCTTCTGGTCCTGAACGTGCCACCATCGTGTCCACTGTGTCAAAGACATCTGCATTCTCCATTTCAGACTTTGGAATATGCTCATGATTCCTCAAGTACCACTGAAAGCGCTTCAGATCATCTTTTCCTAGATCCCTCAGTGAGTTCTCAAGCTGCTCTTTAACAGACGCCATATTCCTTCGCTGATTCACTTCTGCAGGACAAAAAGAAAAAGATCTTCAGTATTTTTCACTCTAAACACATGATTCGGAGTATTCAAATATTAGGGTTAGATCAGGTCTCGTCTCTTAGAGGCATCTCATCCAAACTCTTGTTGAACAGTCAGTGATTTTTCAGCGAGTCACACACAAAGCAGGAAACAAGATTTAAATAAAAAGGTTTTTACGAGTATAGTACAATTAGTAGTCAGAGGTGCAAAAACATTTTATGTTGCCATGGAAGGACTGAATAACACATTTACATGATCTAAATGAATTATTTGAGCTAAATAATATATACATTAAAAGCTAAATAAAGCTAAATAAAATAAAATAAAATAAAGAGCTAAATAAAATAAAAATTATTGTGTGTGTATAATGTAGATATATTTTAGTTCCTCCTATGAACTTGCCATAGCACATTAATTGTAATATCCATTTTACAACAGTACGCAAGTTTTACCACAAAAGTTTTACCACCTCCCTACAAAAAGGAACCAAATTAGTAAATTAAGTTGCATAGAACTACTCAGAAGAACGATGTGTTGACGTAATCAATTACATTAATTATGAAAAAAACGTAAATTTGTGTGGAATGCACCAAAGCGGCACACTGTTTACATTCATCCCTAATCCCCTGTCATGTTTCACACAAAACAAGACTCACAAGAGCAGATGCTAATTAACTATTAGTTCTTCAGTAATTGTTATTCGTTATGCAGTAAGTAAGAAACAGTATTCTAAAGTGTTACAGAGATATTGATTTCAGATTAAACTGTTTTAAAATAGTAGCCTACCTGTTTGTATCTAATTGTAACGAGGCAGGCTGGAACATAGAAGGAAGCAGGATCCAAATGCAGCAGTAGTACTTTTATTAAATAAACTAAAGACAAGACAGACTCAAAAACTCAGACACAGGGAACGGCACAACCAACATCTAACAACATCATGAACCCACAAACACTGTAACAAGACACAGGGTTTAAATACAGAGACTAACAAGCTAAACAAGATAACAAGAGGGCGTGGTTAATCAGAAACACCTGGGGATACTAATAAACTAGAAAAACTACAAAGAACTACAAAACATGACACAGAACAGGAAATAATTAAAGTCCACACAAGACAAGGGAAACACCAGACAGGAATCATTACACTAATAATCCAACAGTGTACAAAACAAGTCACGATGGCAACAGCTGCATTTGTATGAAACAACAGAGAGTGAGTCCATGATACTGGATGGCATAATTAACTGTACACAAAATATTGATTTGACTGAGTATAAATATTTTATCAGCTCACCAAATGCAAAACTTTCACAAGGTAAAACTCGTTCCTAGCAGGCGTATAGCGCTGCTGACTTCAGTGATGAGTCTCTAGCTATGTTTCCATCCACACGTCTTTATCCGAATTAAGTGATATCAAATGAAAAATGCCTTATGGAAACAGTAAAATTCGATTGAATTTCATGAATATCGACTCAAATGAAATACGTTCGGTCTCATCGGATTTTATCTTGATCGATATACGGCTTATGCGATAAACACTGATGGAAACGTTATATGGCGTGATCCATTTTGTCTAGCAAAACTTTGTTCGCAAATGTTTGCTTGAATGTTGTGCGATTCTGTGCGAAAATGAATGGAAACACCTTAAAATGTCTCAAATCAATTCGATATACCAATTTGATCGCAAAACAGCATGTGACGTCATTACGCACAGGTTTTTATTCGCTTTAAAGCTGTTGGATGGAAACACACTTTCATGATGGCGAGATTGACCAATCAGAATCAAGTATTCCATAGAGCCGTGTAATAAACTTTTATAAAGATTACTCCTCCAATGAACTGAGTAAACTTAATAAAATATACATTCTGAGACGTAAAACTCCCACGGCAGGATTACAAACAGAATGTCCGTGTACACTGTAGAATCTAATTAGAGTAATTCTAAGTAAAGTGAAATAGAAATAGTATGTTGTACTGGCAAATGCTTAGTTAATATAGTTCACTTACACAAGAGTTCTAGTAACTAAAAAAAGACGTAGAGAGAACTTGATAATTTACTTTAGATTTACTCTTGACTTAGTATAGTTACCATTGTTGTGTTTCACATGCTGAATGGTGAAGTCTGTGACTCAAGCATGGTCAAATCCAAGATATTTTTTGGTGTTTTTTGGTGTTTTTGTTGATGGCAGCATTTTAGCTGCCACAAAGATGTTGAAGCTGTCTACCTGACACCTCCGAGGTTTGTGATAACCGAAGTTTGTTAGTAGCATAATTATTATTATTGTGTTGAGGTAGTTTTGTGATGTAAATACTATTTTGGAGCGTTGGATTCGGTATTACCTCACACAGTGCGACTGTTTGGCATATAGCCTATTTATTTTTTTTTCCTATTTAATTTTCATTAAGTTACGTTCTTTTTTCTTTTTTTAATAATTATTATTATTGCTGTTTTGAGTTGAGTTGATGAGACTGTTTTTGACCTATATTATTTGGTTTACTCACTGGAATGCCCTGGAACATGGAGTCTGGGGCAGCTGGGTTATTCTTGAAGGGTGTCGTGTTTTTATGTGTATATGTTTTGTATTTAAACGTCCTGTCTGTTTGTTTTGATCAGTTTATTTGATAGTTTTTGCACCCTTGTAATGAATTTTTGGATTCAGTTATTTTTGTTCTTATATTTGACCAGTGATAGTATCATTGTTAGTTATTTTTCAAGCTGGATAAGGTTAAGGGATTAAAAATCATTCACTTGAATATTAGAAGTCTGGTGTGTAAAATTGATTTACTTCGTGTGTGGGTTGATTTAAATAAGCCTGATATTATCACTCTTTCTGAAACATGGCTCAATAGTAATGTTTCAGATAATGAAATTAACTTAACCAATTATGTTGTTTATAGATTGGATAGGTGCTCCAGGGGTGGAGGTGTGGCTATATATATTCTACAGGTCTTGTATCTGAATTAATTATACCTTTGGTTGATCCTTTATATTTTGAATGTATTTTTGTTAAGGTGGTTTTCCATTTAAATAAATGTATAATCATCGGGGGTATATACAGGCCACCCTCTTCACCAGTGGAGTCCTTTAATTGCCTGATATCCACTGTTAATTCAGTTTTTGGTAAAAATTAGCTAATCTTATTAGGCGACTTTAATAAGAATTGGTTGGATACGTCTTGTAATAAAGAGAAAAACATATTTAATCATTTAAATCTTACCCAATTAATTACTGAGCCTACTAGAATTACTTCTCGCACACAATCTCTTCTTGATTGGATACTTGTTTCTCACCCAAATAGATTTTTAAGGTCAGGTGTGATGTCTGATTGCTTTAGCGATCATTCGATTATATTCTGTGTTTGGAAAATTAAAGTACCTAAATTGCCACCAAAATTAATTAAAATCAGACAATATAAAAAAACTGAATTTAGATTTATTTATTCATGATCTGATTTCTATTAATTGGAATAGATATCATTTAATTCCTAATGTACAAGACGCTTGGGATTTTTTTTATAGTGAGTTTATAAATGTTGTAGACAAGCATGCACCTTGGAAAATTGTTAGGGTTAAGGGCAATCATCTTCCTTGGATTAATTCGGAACTTATTAGTCTCTTTAGGCAAAGGGACAAAGCATGGAGAACATTTCGTCAGACAAGAAGTAATGTTGATTGGGTAGTCTATAGGCATTTGAGAAATTTGAGCAAGACAAAAACTTGAAATGCTAAGTCTAAGTATTATAAAGAATGTCTTTCTTTTCATTATAAAAATCCTAAACAATTCTGGAATAAAATTAAAAACATTATTAATACATCAAATAAACATTCAGTTAATCAAATTAGAGTTGATAATAATACAATACTTCATGACTCCTTATATATTACGCAAGAATTTAACCAGCATTTTTCTTCAGTTTGGTCTACTTTAGTATCTGCCTCTTACTTGAATACTGATATTTGTAATGAGACTGCATCATGTAATAGTAATTTTTCATTTGGGAAGATTGCTCCAATTGATGTTCAGAGTGCCATTGATGAATTAAAAGTGACTAGTGGTGAAGGATTAGATGGAATTGAAAATAAGTATCTTAAATTAACTTCACATATTCTTATGTATCCACTAGCTGATTTATTTAATCTTTCTTTGTCTACATGCAAGTTGCCGGTGATCTGGAAATGTGCATGCATTACTCCACTTTATAAGGGAGGTGATGTACTTGATCGCAATAATTATAGACCAATATCTATTATATGTTCTATAGCTAAAGTTTTTGAAAAATTAATTTATAAATTATTATGTATAAATAATATTCTATCATCATCTCAATCTGGTTAAGTCTAATCATTCCACTACTACTGCATTACTTAAGTTTACAAATGATGTGTTTTCAGCCTCAGATAATGGCAAGCTCACAAGTGCTATTTTTCTTGATTTGACTAAAGCTTTTGATTTGGTTGGTCATTATTTGCTTTTAGATAAACTTCATGCTAATGGTCTTTCAAAAAATACAATTTTGTGGTTTAATTCATATCTGCATAACAGGAAACAATGTGTTGTCGTAAATGGGATTAAATCTGATTTTCTGATTCAACAAAGAGGTGTGCCTCAAGGTTCAGTTTTGGGACCAATTCTTTTTTCTATTTATGTAAATAATTTACCATTACTTCTTAAAAACTGTCAGGTTCAACTTTATGCGGATGATACTGTCATATATACATTTAATTCTGATCCCATACAAATTCAATTATCTCTTCAATCGGATTTTAATAGTTTACAAGACTGGCTTTTGGCTAATAAATTAGTGCTTAATAAAACCAAGTCATATACTATGATTTTTGGTTCTAGACATAAACTTAATTCCAAAACCTGTTCTTGTGTTATATCATGTAAAGACGGTACTCTGCATAGAGTTGATACTATTAAATCTTGGTGTATGGCTTGATTCTAAACTTTCCTTTAAACCACACATTAATCATGTTTTACAAAAAGTGAATGTTGGAATGAGTATCTTGCATCGATCTCGAAATTGCTTCTCTTATAGTGTCCGTAAGAAACTAGTTGCTCAATTAATATTTCCGTTTTTTGATTACTGTGATGTGGTTTATCAGACGGCATTAAAATCTGATCTTGTCTCACTTAATTCGGCATATAATAGAATTTGCAGATTTGTTTTAGGATGTTCTTTTTCCACTCACCACTGTACAATGTATGATGCACTTCAGTGGCCATCTTTGAATGTGAGAAGGCAGATTCACTGGCTCCAATTTATATTTAAATGTATTTACTTTGATTATCCTAGTTATTTACAACAATACTTTGTACTCTTTTCTTCAAACCACCAAGTTAGGCATTCTGTCCAGACTTATTTTCTTGTTTCTCGTGTTAAAAGAACAATTGGTAAGAGAGCATTTATGTTTAAAGCCCCATTAGACTGGAATAATTTGCCTGTAGATATTAGATCCATTACTTCATTTTGATTGTTTAAACAATCTTTATTATCTTATTTTAAAGTAGATTGCACATGCTATCATTGAAACTGTCGTTGCTGTTATGTGTACTGTTGGTATTTATTTTTGGTGTTTTGTTGTCTGCCTGTTTGTTGGTGTACTGTTAATTAATTGTAATTGTGTTATGTTCTTCAAGTTGTAATTGTGTTTCTTTGTAAAGACCCCCTCGAAAACGAGATGTTACATCTCAAGGGGTTAATCCTAATAAATTCTAATAATATTGTCACAAATATAGTGGGATTATATCAACCCAATTAAAAGTGTCACAAGGTGTTAATGACACAAGTGTTAACAATAAAATTTAAAAAATAACATTATCAAACATGAAAAATAGACTAGTGAATGATTTAGTTAGAAGTTATGTCACCTTTTAGAATAGCATTACAATAATATAAATGAAGTTCCAAGTGCCCAACCAAATGGAACACGGATAATCATAATGGTGAGTTCAAACAAAAACATTTTAAGAAAATCAATTTATGAAGTCAGCTTATGTGAAGTTCTCTAACAATATTGTATTGACAATTCAATATCAAAATTACTTTTGGAAATGAGTGAATGCAAACAGAGAAAGATAACGGCAGAAATGGAGGAAATGAGTGAAAAGTCTATTAAGAATTGCCCTGCCTCAGAAACTCTTTTTGCTTGATGAAATGTCTCTCAAAACCGAACAATTAGGCGGCGTTCACATATCGCGCCTAAAAACGCATAGAAAACGCTAGGCGCGCCGCGTTCTCCTTTTTCCAAAGCGCTCGGGTGGTTGCGCTCCGGAGGCGTCTGTCGTTGCTAAGCTTGGTTTTTGTCACGTGACCTGCAGTGCGCTTGCGGCATTCTGAAAAGTTGAGATGTTTTTATCTCGATGCGGCGCGGACGCGCTTGGAAAAAACGAGCGCGTCGCACCGTGACCACGTCGCTTCCATTATGAGCGCGCATACCGCGCGCCTACATTTGAAATAACGAACTTGTGCGCGCAAAAGACGCGATATGTGAACAGGCCCTTAACCCTCTGAGGTCGACAAACGCGCCGACGCGTTTTGCCGGATTTTCTCCACATTGTAGCACTATAAACTTAAATTACTCCATCATTTATGGTCATACAGAAAAAAGAAATATAAAAAAAGAATCTGTGATATTTCTCCTTTTGTATGTGTCCACTTACAATCAAATCAAAACATTGTGCTTTTGTAAAATAAAGAAAATAAACAGGGTGTGCTTTCTGCCTCTCCGTCGCGGTGAACTTTTTTTTCTTGAGCACGTCTATAAACTGAAACAAAACTCAGCGAATACTTGTCACACATTTATGAGCCATATACCTTTATAAACATTTAAGTGTGTACTTTTAAATGATCGGATTCAAAACGAAAACAAATATTCTCTGTTTAAGTAATTTGTATAAAACCAACAAGATGTCCAGCTTCTCAAACGCTTGCTCATTACAGTTAATTTGGCCACGCCTACTCGCGCAAAAGATATTCACATGCAAATCTCCACATGGAACGCGAACGCGCTCGTTACCTCAACAACAAAACACTTCACTTCACTTTTCGTCGAGTTTGAAAGACGTGCCTGAGCTTACATTGGATTTAGGCTACCTCAGAAGAAGAAGAACGCGATTTGAAGACAAGAAAGATAAGGTAAGAAATTCTTACATAGCCTAGTTTGTTATTGTTGCATAAATGTCACGTTGCAGCTGAACTGTTGCTAGATATATGGGGAATATTATAATATTTAGACCCGTGTTTACTGTGTTTGTGGATATCTGCTCAAACATAGATATGTTTATGGTAACCATAATGTTTTATATTTGAGAGTGATCGCGTTTGAATGTATCATATTTTGCAAGCGATCGCGTTTGAATGTATCATATTTTGCAAGCGATCGCGTTTGAATGTATCATATGTGTTTACTGTGTTTGTGGATATCTGCTCAAACATAGATATGTTTATGGTAACCATAATGTTTTATATTTGAGAGTGATCGCGTTTGAATGTATCATATTTTGCAAGCGATCGCGTTTGAATGTATCATATTTTGCAAGCGATCGCGTTTGAATGTATCATATTTTGCAAGCGATCGCGTTTGAATGTATCATATTTTGGATGAAAGCAAAACGCACCAAACGGCTTCATGTTTTTATTATTATCTCATTTCATATCATCATAACGGATGGAAACATTTGAAGTAACATGATAATCAATATATTTTTCTCTAGCTTCTTTTGGAAGATTTATAGGCTGCTATAGGTTATTTATTGTTATTATTATTTTATCCGCACTGCGCATATACCTTATGCCTACAAGGCACAACAAACCTGGTGTTCATTATATTATATATCGTTGGAAACGTGTGTGTGTGTGTGTATTCTGTGAATTTTAAAAAGGAATTTTAAAAAGCAATTTTAACCAGAAAAATCTAATATTTATTTCCAAAATCGTGCAGGCCTTTCTCTTGATATCAGTATGTTCACTTTTTTTTTTTTCAGGTCCCAGATGCCACTGAGGACTTCAACATTCACATGAGTCTCAGTACGTGAACATGGTAAAGTGAAAATCTTGGAAATGAAAGGTATGTACAATGTTTTTAGGAATGGCACAAAGGTCTCTGTCTTTGAAGTGCTTTTTTGGCATTTGTTGTGTATCTTTGGATTATGTTGTGTTGTAAATAAATCCAAACAATTTAAAAGCCATTATTTTTTAAATCTCCTCATTTACAGTATTGTGCAAGGTTGCTCAGAATGATAGGGGCCTGATAGCTCCTAATAGGGCCGTTAGGGGAGGTTCTTTGTCTTTCTCAGGTGAGAAAAGCTTACATATTAATGAGCTCTCGCATAAGGCTTTTTCACACAAAACACGTCGTAAAATTTTTAAATCAATATATTGTCTTATCTGAATGAGCAGTCAGGGTGATTTTCACATAGTTTTGCAGCAAATATTCTAGGCTACGTCATACAATTTTCAAAAGTCTTGTGAAGAAATAATCAGTATGGGTTTCATGGCCTTATTTCAGTGAGAATTTTTTTTTGTATTTTCAAAAACCACGCATAAATGTCATTATCTCAAAACTACAAACTTTTACATACATGCTGCTGATATATTATTGTAGCAGAGTTTGTGCTGAATACAGTGTAATTAGACTTTAGCCATGAAAATGTCACAAGTAACAGAAATAACCAGAAATGTCAGAGCATGTCAGAACACCTCCAGGGCCCAGAAAACAGCTCAGACCTCAGAGGGTTAATCTACCTTTGGGTTTTCTGAGTAACCAAGCCATAGTATGTAGTACATAGTAGTCTGTAGTATATTAGTACAGATTACTAGATTTTTACAATTACGTTAAGACATTAAGTAAAGTTAACTAAAGAGTGTTAGTTAGAACAACTGTTGGATTTTACAATGGTAATTCACCAATAAGTAAGAAATATATATACTGTATATATATATATATATATACTGTATATATATATATATATATATATATATATATATATTATATATATATATATTTGATTTGAGCTCATAGTTTAGGATCGTAAAGATGTTCTACAATGTAAAGCTCCTCTTTCTGAACTATTGAGATTAATTTAGGTTTCACAGTGTCACTATACATGCGCATGTGTCATGATTCATGTCTGTGTTCCCCTGTCTTGTCCCATGTTTAGCAGTTCCCCGTTATGTTTAATGCCTATTAGTCTCCCCAGGTGTTTTTGGTTAACCACAGCCCCTTGTTATCTTGTTCAGCTTGTTTGACTCTGTACTTAAACCCTGTGTCTTGTGTCAGTGTTTGTGGGTTCTTG
This sequence comes from Abramis brama, assembly GCA_022829085.1. Taxonomy (NCBI): domain Eukaryota; kingdom Metazoa; phylum Chordata; class Actinopteri; order Cypriniformes; family Leuciscidae; genus Abramis; species Abramis brama. Next base: position 61,958,571 of record CM040767.1, read on the forward strand.
ACTTTGTATGTTGTTCTGTTCCCGAGTCTTGGTCCTGAGTCTGCATCTGAAGTTTTGAGTTTATTTAATAAAGTATGCTGCATGTGAATCTGGATTCTGCCTCTGCTTCAACCTCGGCGTTGCAGTATGATATCACAGATCTTTCTCACGCTCTCCTGAATGGCTAAACTGTCACGTGTGATTTCTGAATATTGTTCCTCATGAATTAGTTTCAGCTGACAGAGTTTATCTGCAATGATCTGGACATTTGTAACCCCCTGAATGAGATCTGGCCAATGGTTATAAAAAAACTGTGATTTACCTTCCTCATTATTCAGACGCGGCTCGTCTCTCTTAGGACGAATCAGATCAAGTTCATTTGTGAACCTGTGAAGAACCAGAAGAAGGCAGAGGCAAAGAGTCAGCTGGTTTTATTAATCTCAGTTAATGTTATTTTCAATGTTTATTAATACATTTATTAATACAATACACATCAAAAGTTGTATCTGTCAATATTATTTAATGGACCTGAACTAACATGAACTAACAATGAACAGTTGACTAACTAACGTTAACAAATACAGTTAATGCATTAACGAATGTTAACTAATGGGACCTTATTGTAAAGTATTACCAACAATTCAAAACCAACAACATACAAACAGTTTACTATAAAAACTATTTGACAGGCAGTTTGACAGATAGAAAAAATAAAGCTAGTATATAATGCTGCGACTGACACCTGTGATGTCACTCACTAATAACAAACAATCTAATATAACAAACAAATTACAAATATATACTATAATGAGAGTTTAATTCGCACATAATTGTCCAGTTATGTTTATGTTTAACTAGCCAACATGAACACTATATTCTCCATCAATAAGCTCAAGCTGAATAATGTGTCAAGTCTTCTATAAATCAGTGTTTTTAACTGTGGATATTTTCACAGAGGTGGACAGATAAAGACCATCAGCAGTCTGGGGTGGACAGAAATGTGCATTATCAAACATAATAAATGAGTTTGACTATAAAGAACTGGACTGTTTTACTGCTTACAACACAACTGTCTACAGTTAATTGTGCTTGATTGTAATTGAGGGAGTGCTGGAATAGATCAAGTAATACTGAGTGAATTTGACTATTTCTGTCTTATTCCTCGTCTATAAGGAATATTAATAGAAAAGAAGATCACACTACAGCTAGAAAATTACAGAAAATTAATAGCAAATTACAGTTTAGAGATCGTGTGTGATCAGGAGCTTTAGAGAAATACCAGTAAATCAGTCTTAAGCCCTATTCACAGAGACCTCACAACTCTGAAACTGAAGGAAAAAAATAGATTTAGCTCTAAACTAACTAAAATGAAGAATAATTTGTTTATAGTCTCTACAAAGGAGAGACTCTGTGTTGTTTCAAAACAAAGGAAAATATGTATTTATTGGTACTGGCCAAAACATGTTGTAAAATATCAGCATATGGAGTATCAGCAAAAACCCAATATGGTGCATCTCTAGTGTTTAGTGATGTATGAAGAACAGAGGATTGAACTATTATTCAGTCTGGAGAAATCCTTCACTAAGACACAGTATATTTCACTCACCCGGTTGTGTGTGTATCACTGTTGTTTCTCTCAGGACGCTGTTTAATGTCACACAGAGACACTGAGGAGTTAAAATCAAGCTCAAATCCAGCATAGAGGGGTTCAGTGAATGTGGTGATGAGTGTGTGTAAGTGTGTGAGTGTGTGTGTGTCAGAGACGCTGTAGAAGGACAGAGTGCCGGCCGACACGTCCACATACACTCCTGCTCTCTTAGAGGATGAAGAGACGACAGGAATAACAGTGTAGTTCTTATTGTGCCAGACAGAGAATCTGTTATTATAGCAGGACAGACTCCAGGATTTGTAATTACATCCAAACACTTTCTCTCTCCCTCCTTTCCTGCTGATTCCTTTATATGTCACTGATATAACAGCACCTGCTCCGCTCCATTCAGCCTCCCAGTAACAGCGTCCAGTCAGACTCTCTCCACACAGAACCTGAGGAACATCATCAAATCTCTCTGGATGATCGGGATACGGCTGACGCTCAGACACACACGTCACTGTCCTGTTCTCATCAGACAGAATGAGTCGAGTGTTTGCTGTGTTTGGATCCAGTGTGAGATCACAGGCATCTGAACACAAGAAGAGAAACATTTCACTAAATGACACAAATCACCAATAAATCACTAAATGATTGTGTGTGTAGACCTACATTTCTGTAATCCTGCTGTCATTCTGAACTCTCCACAATGATCCACACTATAAAACACAAACATGATTCATATTCATTTTCTAAAGGAAACATAAGAAAGTGTGTGTGTGTGTGTGTGTGTGTGTGTGTGTGTGTGTGTGTGTGTGTGTTTGTGTGTGTGTGTGTGCGTCACGGCTGTACTTTGTATTGTCTTCTCTGCCGTGTGTGTGTGTGTGTGTGTAACGCTTCCTCCTCCTTCATTGTTGCTCCCTAATATGGGCGTAACAATTGGGGGCTCGTCGAACTAAATTCGTGTTTGAATTCGTGCAAATTATTTGGGATATTTTTTTTTGAAGGAGGATAAAAGGTAGGATATTGGAATTGAGTATGTTTTGTATATTGTCCGCCTATTTGTGAATTGATAAAGTTGGAACGCTCCATTAGTTGTTAGGCTCTATAAAATAATGTGTTGGGAGTATTTAAAGATTAAAACCTTCCGGGTAGGGTTAGTGCGTGTCTTTGGGCACGTAGGTTTTTTATTTTAGTTTGTTATTTTTGGTTGGCTCGGGACTTAGAGCAGTTGTCTCGGGGGCACTTCCGAGGTTTGGAGGAGCGACTCGGCGGGATTTAGTGCGTAAATACCCGGTCTTGGGCCAACTGAAGACTAGGGTCTATATAATTTAAATGGATGGTTTAGTTTCTTTAAATAAACCCTGATTTTTATTTTATTTTTTTGTGTGTGATATTTGCTGAGCGTTTGTTTTGTAAGCGTGATTACTGGTAATTATGGCGACCGATGTTATTGAAACATTTTCTCAGACTCCGTCTGAGGAATTGTTAGAGGAAATGACCAAAGAGCAATTGTTAGAACTAGCTGCGCATTATAAAATCGAGCTAACATATAATCAAAAAAGGTCAAAAGACGGAATTAAGCTAATCCTTGAAACTGCGCTGTGTGATCTTAAAATCTTGAGAAGAAAATCTAAATTGCCTGGTTCAGCTGCGTTGCCTGCTGTAAGTACGCCTATTCCAACTACCCTTCCGTTGTCTGCTTTAAGCACTCTTTCATTTGAGCAACAGAAAGAGTTGTTGCTGATACAACGTGATACTGAGTGTGAGAAGCGTCGCTTGGAATGTGAGAAGGTCCAAATGGAGCTACATTTGGAGAAAAGCCGACAAGAATTAGAGCAACAGCGTTTAGAGATTGAAAGGCGTCGACTAGATTTACATGAAGAAGGTAAGCCGGTGGGTGCAGGTTTTAATGTTGATTTGACGAAACTGAGTGTGGCTCATAATTTACGTTTGGTACCGCCGTTTAATGAGGCTGAGGTGGAGATTTTTTTTCTCCTATTTGAGCGAGTCGCAGTAGCGTATAATTGGAGTGATGTTGAACGCGCTATGTTGCTTCAGTGCGTTTTAACAGGTAGAGCCCAGCAAGCCTATTCCACGCTATCTGATGCTGACAGCCAGAATTATGAAGCCATTAAAGCGGCGGTGTTAAAGATTAATGAGCGTGTTCCAGAGAGCTATCGGCAACAGTTTCGTACGTTACAGCGAAATTTGAATCAAACAAATGTTGAGTTTGTAAGAGAATTGACTGTGCAGTTTGATCGTTGGTGTACAGCGGCAGATATTTCAACAATGGATAAACTGAGAGAGTTGATTCTCTTTGAACAATACAGGAATACACTTCCCGAGATCATAGCAACTTATGTTGCGGAGCGTCAGGTTAAAACTGTTTCAGAAGCTGCACTGCTGGTGGATGATTGGGAACTTATTCATAAGCCCCGTGTCGAAAGATTCAGTGAACGCCAGGTTCATAGGTTGAATTCTTCCGTTGTCCCTATGGGACCAGCCAGGTGTTTTGTGAAAAAAACAGCGAGTGACTATGATAACTGTAACTATTGTCTGGGTAAAGGACATTGGAATTCGAATTGTCCAGTGCTTAAGTCTAAGACTTCAAGTGCAAAATTTGTTAAACACGCCCATTTTGTGAAGCCTGCTGTCCTGGCTGCTTCTTTTCCGGTGTTAAATCAGGCCGGTATTTTAAAAGGAATACCGGTGGTAGCGCCCAAGAATGTAGAGAATCACCAGCAGTTATTTAAACCATTCATTTCTGATGGTTTTGTGTCGCTACCAGGTGGTGTTGATAAAGTAGCAGTGAAAATTCTCCAGGACACAGAGTCATCTGAGTCGTTTATTTTGGAGTCTGTGTTGCCCTTCTCAACTGAGTCGCACATTGGTAGCTCGCTTTTGATTCACGGAATTGGGCTTAATACATTATCCGTACCCCTGCATAAAGTTAATTTGATCTGTGACTTAGTGCATGGGGTGGTGGACCTTGGTATACGCCCTATTTTACCTGTTGATGGCGTCTCACTGATACTCGGAAATAACTTAGCTGGCGGACGCGTTTGGGTTAATGAATCGCCCTCTCTGGTTGTGACTGATGCACCGTCTTGTACTGATGGTCCGGATGAGAGTGCGCAACAGTATCCGAAAGTGTTCGTTGCGTGTGCAGTAACTCGTTCTGGTGCTCAGCCTAGGGTTGAAGAGAAAGTGAGTGAAACTGTATCGTGTTTCGTTTTGAGTGATTATCCCATTGTGGTTTCTCGGGAAGATTTGTCAACTGAACAGCAGACTGATTAAACATTAAAACCACAATTTGAACAAGTTGTTGACAGCACTGAAATTCGTGACAGAGCACAAGGCTATTTTATTGAACAGAGTGTTTTATTGAGAAAGTGGTCCCCGCATGCTGTTGATGGTATGGGAGATTCTGTCATTCCGGTCGTGTTACCAGTAAAGTTTCGCTCGTTGGTGTTGAAAATGGCCCACGACCAGCTCGCCGGTCATGCGGGTGTTCAGAAAACGTATGACAGAATTCTTCGTTACTTCTACTGGCCTCGTATTAAAAAGGACGTTGCCAGTTTTATTAAGACCTGTCATACATGCCAGCTTACCGGTAAACCGAACCAGTCGTTAAAGCCAGCTCCTCTGCGTCCAATTCCGGCTGTATGTCAACCGTTCGAACATCTCATTATTGATTGCGTCGGTCCTCTTCTTCGCTCGAAGGCTGGAAGTGAGTTCTTGTTGACAGTGATGTGTCAAGTTACGTGTTATCCAGCTGCTTACCCATTGCGCTCGATTAATACAAAGTCTATTGTGAAAGCGATCACTCAGTTCGTGTCTATTTTTGGGTTACCGAAAATCATTCAATCGGACCAGGGAAGTAATTTTACGTCGAAATTATTTGCGGAAGTGCTTTTCGAGCTGGGTGTTAAACACAATCTGTCAACAGCGTATCACACCCAGAGTCAAGGGGCACTCGAACGTTTTCATTCTACATTAAAATCACTATTGAGAGCCTACTGCCTGGAAATGCAGCTGGACTGGGAAGAAGGTCTGCCGTGGTTGATGTTAGCAGCCAGGGAGGTCACGCAGCAGAGTATTGGTTTTAGCCCAAACTAACTGGTTTTTGCGCACAAAGTTCGGGGGTTATTAGGTGTCTTACGTGATCAATGGGTTGACTCAGAACCACTGAAAAAAATGTCAGAGTACGTACTGGGTTTCCGTCGTCGGCTTTCATTGGCTGGGGAGTTAGCTGGGAAATGTTTAAGTAAATCTCAGGGGAAAATGAAAAAGTTGTTTGACCGTTACACTGAACATCGAAAGTTTAGTGTTGGAGATCAGGTCCTTGCACTTCTGCCTGTAGTAGATTCCCCATTCCAAGCTAAATATACTTGGCCGTATGAGGTAATACATTGCGGGGCTATGGATAATTATACGCTTCTGACGCCAGACCGAAGAAAGAGATCCCAAGTCTGTCATGTAAATCTCCTTAAGCCGTATTATCAGCGAAACCGACCGGTCTCAATGGCAGTAGCGCCTGTGGTGCTAGTGGACAGCTCCCCCCAGTCGTGTGTTACACAGGTCATGACGAGCATGCCTGTGGATGACTTAGAATCTCCTGATGACTGCATGTTACTGGGTTGTTTAAAGAATTCTGAAACGTTGAAAAATTTGTCATCTAATCTTAAACATTTAGAGGCGTCGCAAAGTCAAGAATTGATCAGTTTGCTTTCGGAATTCCCGGAGTTGTTTTCGGATGTTCCAACCCAAACGACAGAGTTGGAGCATGATATTGAGGTAGGCGAGGCTGCTCCTGTTCGTCAGCGTTTTTACAGGGTTCCACTGAATAAACGAGAGGTTTTGGAAAAGGAAGTCCAGTATTTACTGGATAACGGGTTAGCAGAGCCTTCATTTTCCAGCTGGTCCTCGCCATGTCTGTTAGTTAAAAAATCTGATGGTACGTTCCGTTTTTGTACAGATTATAGGAAACTGAATTCTGTTACAAGACCAGACTCCTTTCCTCTGCCGAGAATGGAGGACTGTGTCAATCAGGTCGGTGCTGCAAAATTTGTGACAAAATTAGATTTACTGAAAGGCTATTGGTAGATTCCGCTGACAGAGCGCGCGCGCAAGGTTTCATCATTCATAACACCTAATGGATTATTTTCTTACCGGGTTTTGAGTTTCGGTCTTCGAAACGCTCCGGCGACGTTTCAAAGAATGATGAATAGGATTATCGCGGGACTAAAAGGCGTGACGGTTTATTTGGATGATACGATCGTGGTAAGTGATACATGGTCAGAACACGTTAATCGTTTACGCTTGCTTTTAGTCCGTCTCTCTCAAGCAAATCTTACATTGAATCTGGCTAAGTGCGAGTTTGCAGGAGCGACAGTGACGTATCTTGGTAAGGTAGTGGGGCAAAGACAGGTGCGTCCAGTGAGGGAGAAGGTGAGAGCAATAGATGAATATCCTGTTCCTGTTACTAAGAAGGAATTAATGAGCTTTCTGGGTCTGGTGGATTTCTACCGCTGTTTTTGTAGGAACTTCTCTATGGTCGTTGCCCCTTTAACGAACCTACTGAAAGCTAAAGCCCTGTTTGTTTGGTCTGAGTCTTGTCAGAATGCCTTTGAGGCAGTGAAAACGTTGTTAACCACGACACCTGTTCTAATGGCACCTCAGCTGGAAAAAACATTTAAGATTCAGGTAGATGCCAGTAAAGAGGGAGCAGGGGCAGTGTTGATTCAAGAGGATGATGCAGGTATTGAGCGGCCGGTTTGTTTTTTCTCGCGGAAGTTCAATAGTCATTAAAGGAACTACTCCACAATTGAAAAGGAGGCACTTGCGTTAATTTTAGTGCTCCAACATTTCGAAGTGTATGTAGGTGGAAACAGCTCAGCGGTAATAGTTTACAGTGACCATAACCCGCTTACTTTTTTACACTCTCTTAAAAATCCAAATCAACGGCTGATGCGTTGGTGCCTATTTCTTCAGCCCTTTCATTTAGATGTTAGGCATTTGAAGGGCTCCGAAAATGTTGTGGCCGATGCACTGTCTAGGATACCATTGTAGAACATTTTTGTTAGGTGTTGCCGTGGAGTAAGAATTAATAGGTTTATTTTTTATTGTGCTATCCACGTGGGGGGAAGGATTTTGTTGGTAATGTGTATGTATAGGTCTATACTGAAATTATATTTGTTAGTGCGGTTACGAGTGCTTAAGTGTTGTTGGCGGAAACTTATTGGTTTCCTTTTCTTAAGGGGTGGGGTGTCACGGCTCTACTTTGTATTGTCTTCTCTGCTGTGTGTGTTTGTGCTCCCCCTACAGGTGCGCTGTGGAGCTGTGTGGTAATCAGGTGGATTGGGTGCACCGGTGCACAGGTGTGCCTAATGATAAGAGCTTCCTGTTTGGCGTGCTCAGAGAGCGTTCCTTGTCACATCGATCCCTAGCCAGGACCGAGATGTTGATCGGCGTTGCGGCGTATTAATAGAGTTTGGAGTCAGACTTTGCATCATCCTCCCTTTGAACGTGTGTGTGTTTGTGTGTGTGTGTGTGTTTGTGTGTGTGTGTTTGTGTGTGTGTGTGTGTGTGTGTGTGCATCATCCTCCCTTTTAACGCAAGAGTGTGTGTGTATGTGTGTGTGTGTATTATCCTCCCTTTGAACACAAGAGTGTGTGTGTGTGTGTGTGTGTGTGTGTGTGTGTGTGTGAGGGAGTGCTGGAATAGATCAAGTAATACTGAGTGAATTTGACTTTCTGTTTTATTCCTCGTCTGCAGGAATATTAATAGAAAAGAAGATCACACTACAGCTAGAAAATTACAGAAAATTAATAGCAAAATACAGTTTAGAGATCGTGTGTGATCAGGAGCTTTAGAGAAATACCAGTAAATCAGTCTTAAGCCCTATTCACAGAGACCTCTTAACTCTGAAACTGAAGGAGAAATAGATTTAGCTCTAAACTAACTAAAATGAAGAATAATGTGTTTATAGTCTCTGCACAGGAGAGACTCTGTGTTGTTTACAAACAAAGGAAAATATGTATTTATTGGTACTGGCCAAAACATGTTGTAAAATATCAGCATATGGAGTATCAGCACAAACCCAATATGGTGCATCTCTAGTGTTTAGTGATGTATGAAGAACAGAGGATTGAACTATTATTCAGTCTGGAGAAATCCTTCACTAAGACACAGTATATTTCACTCACCCGGTTGTGTGTGTGTCACTGTTGTTTCTCTCAGGACGCTGTTTAATGTCACACAGAGACACTGAGGAGTTAGAATAATAAAGTCCAAATCCAGCATAGAGGGGTTCAGTGAATGTGGTGATGAGTGTGTGTAAGTTTGTGAGTGTGTATATGTGTGTGAGTGTGTGTATGTCAGAGACGCTGTAGAAGGACAGAGTGCCGGCCGACACGTCCACATACACTCCTGTTCTCTTAGAGGATGAAGAGACAGGAATATCAGTGCAGTTCTTATTGTGACGGACAATGAATTTGTTATTATAGCAGAGCAGACTCCAGGATTTGTCATTCCATCCAAACACATTCTCTCTCCCTCCTTTCCTGCTGATTCCTTTATATGTCACTGATATAACAGTAACAGGTCCGCTCCATTCAGCCTCCCAGTAACAGCGTCCAGTCAGACTCTCTCCACACAGAACCTGAGGAATACCATCAAATCTCTCTGGATGATCAGGATACGGCTGAAGCTCAGACACACACGTCACTGTCCTGTTCTCATCAGACAGAATGAGTTGAGTGTTTGCTGTGTTTGGATCCAGTGTGAGATCACAGGCATCTGAACACAAGAAGAGAAACATTTCACTAAATGACACAAATCAACAACAAAAATCACTAAATGATTGTGTGTGTAGACCTACATTTGTGTAATCCTGCTCTCATTCTGAACTCTCCACAATGATCCACACTATAAAACACAAACATGATTCATATTCATTTCTAAAGGAAAGACAAGAAACACACACACACACACACAATCTGTTCTGTGACTAGAGTTGCCACCCGTCCCATAAAACACTAGATCGTCTCGTATATTTACAGGTAAAATGAAGCATCCCGTAATATAGTTTATAGATTACCCATCAGGTGACAGCGGCAGAAAAGTGATCACTGGTTCAGAATGACTGCTTAAAGCCAGATATGAGGTCACTGAGGTCCAGACCTCGCTATTTTTCCAGCTGTATATAATAAATGTGGTGAAATAATTGCATAATATAGTATAACACTACTTTAGTGCAGCACAGATATTGCACACCACCAAGATCTTCTCATCTGAGCTGTGATTGGTCTGTCACTGCTCGTCAATGTCAGAATATTTGAGATGACCAATCAAATCAAAGTAGGCGGGCTTTATGTCCACAGAAGCTGCTGAGCGCCAATTCCAGTTAACGGTCATAAAGTGCGAGTTAAGATCTAAACTACCAGTCAAAAGATTTGGATCGGTATGATTTAATGTTTTTAAAATAAGTCTTTTCTGCTCACCAAGTCTGCATTTATTTGATTAAAAATACCAACAAAAAAAATGGTGAAATATTATTCCAGTGTAAATTAGCTGTTTTCTATGTGAATATATAGTAAAGTGTAATTTATTCCTGTGATCAAAGCTGAATTTTCAGCAACATTACTCCAGTCTTCAGTGTCACATGATCCTTCAGAAATCATTCTAATATGATGATTTAATGCTCAAGAAACATTTATGATTATTAGCAATGTTGAAAACAGTTATTTACATTTTTATTTCAGGATTCTTTGATGGATATAAAGTTCAAAAGAACAGCATTTATGACATGATTTGGGGCTCAGGTCAGGAAGCAGACAGACTGGCTAAACTGACCGTCTGCTAGCTGTCTCACATCACTGAGGTCAGATAAATCCCATCACATAGAGCCTCATTCACCTAGATATCATCATATAGAGACTGTGTCTGTTCCCCGAATTAGGACATACAAAAAACTCCTAAACCCATTTAAGGGTGAAATTTTTTATTGATGTTCAACAATTAAAAAAAAATAGATATGATACAGATGAACAAATGATAAAGCTTGGGTTGCTGAATGTTCGATCCTTTACTTCAAAAGCACTTATTGTTAATGATATGATTACAGACTATAATCTAGATGTGCTGTGTTTGACAGAAACCTGGCTAAAACCAAACGATTACATTACTTTAAATTCATCCACCCCGCATGATTACTGTTATAAACATGAGCCTCGTCTGAAAGGCAAAGGGGGAGGTGTTGCTGTAATTTATAGTAATGTCTTCAGAATTACTGATAAGTCTAGTTTCAAATATAATTATTTTAAAGTGTTGGTGCTTAATGTAACACTATCTAATGTAAATGATAAATCGCGTTTGAGATTTGTGCTGGCTACTGTATACAGGCCACCAGGGCACCACACACACTTTATCAAAGAATTTGCTGACTTTCTATCAGAGTTAGTACTGGCTGCAGATAAAGTCCTAATTGTTGGTGATTTTAATATACATGTGGATAACGAAAAAGAAGCATTGGGATTGGCATTTAAAGACATTCTGAACTCTATTGGAGTTAGACAACATGTGTCAGGACCTACTCATTGTCAAAATCACACTTTAGAACTAATATTGTCACATGGAATCAATGTTGATGCCGTTGAAATTCTGCAGCAGAGCGAAGACATCTCAGATCATCATCTAGTCTCGTGTAAACTTCACTTAGCCAAGGCTGCAAAGCCGACTCGGTGTTACAAGTATGTTAGACCTATCACTTCTGCCACTAAAGATTGCTTTATTAATAATCTTCCTGATCAGTTTCATCATCTCAGCATCCCAGATAGCTTAGAAGAACCCGATATTGTGACAGAAACTTTTAACTCTCTCTTTTCCAGCACTTTAGACACAGTTGCTCCTCTGCACTTAAAGAAGATTAAAGAAAATAGTCCAACGCCGTGGTACAACGAGCACACTCAGGCCCTTAAGAGAGCAGCCAGAAAAATGGAGCGCAACTGGAAAAACTAGACATTTTTGGAATTTCGTGGACAGAGAGCACGATTGTATACAGAAAGGCCTTAAAAACTGCTAGATCTGCTTATTTTTCATCACTTTTAGAAGAAACAAACACAACTCTAGCTATTTATTTGGCTAAATTAACAAGAAATAAAGCTTCTACTTCTGAAGTTTCCAAAGAGCACAGAAGTAATGACTTTATGAACTTCTTTACTTACAAGATTGATAATATGAGGGAGAAAATGATAACTATGCAAATGTCTACTACAGTATCGCATCAGGCAGTGCATTGTGTCCCTGAGGAAAAAATTCCATTCATTCATTGCAATAGGAGAGGAAGAATTTACTAAACTCGTTAAATCATCTAAATCAACAACATGTATGTTAGACCATATACCGACAAATCAATTGAAAGAGATGCTTCCAGAGGTCATAGATCCTCTTCTAAATATCATTAAGTTATCTTTTTCACTAGGATATGTACCGAAAACTTTTAAGCTGGCTATGATTAAACAAATGAGTCACAAATGATTTGTTCTTATCATCTGATCGTGGTTGTATCTCGCTATTAGTGTTACTCGATCTTAGTGCTGCATTTGATACCATTGACCACAACATTCTTTTAAATAGACTCAAAAATTATGTTGGCATTAGTGGTTTAGCATTAGCATGGTTTAAATCATACTTATCTGACCATTATCAGTTTGTAGCAGTAAATGAAGAGATGTCTTATCGATCACAATTTCAGTATGGCGTACCATAAGGCTCAGTACTAGGACCGTTGCTTTTCACTCTGTACATGCTACCCTTGGGAGATATCATTAGGAAGCATGGGATTAGTTTTCACTGTAATGCCGAAGATACCCAGCTCTATATCTCTTTGTGCCCCAATGAAACTTGCCAATTCAAGAAATTATTCTGTTAATCTAATCCCATAGCTTATATAAAAATTTGGATGACTAGTAATTTACTATTTCTTAATTTCTCAGATTTTCTAATGATTGGACCAAAAACCTCTGCACGTACTAACCTAGAAAACTGTCTATCAATTGATGGCTGCTCTGTCAAGTCTTTGTCGTCGGTTAGGAACCTGGGTGTGCTCTTTGATACCAATCTTTAATTAGAAAGTCACGAGTCTAGTATCTGTAAAACTGCATTCTTCTATCTTAAAAATATATCTAAATTACGACATATGCTTTCAATGAAAAATACGGAACAGTTAGTTCATGTGTTCATGGCCTCAAGGCTAGATTATTGTAATGCTCTACTGGGTGGTTGCCCTGCACGCTTAATAAACAAACTACAGCTAGTCCAAAACGCAGCAGCTCGATTTCTTACCAGAACCAGGAAGTATGACCATATTAGCCCTGTTCTGTCAACACTGCATTGGGTCCCTATTAAACATAGTATAAATTTTAAAATATTGCTGATTACTTTCAAAGCACTAAATGGTTTAGCTCTGCAGTACTTGAGCTAAGTCTTAACACATTACAGTCCATTGCGATCTCAAAATTCCGGCCAGTTGATAATACCTAGAATACCAAAATCGACTGCTCGCGGTAGATCCTTTTCCTATTTAGCACCTAAACTCTGGAACAGTCTTCCTAACATTGTCCGGGAAGCAGACACACTCTGTCAGTTTAAATCTAGACTAAAAACACATCTCTTTAACCTGGCATACACATAGAAAATTATACATTCCTATTATTCAAATCAGTTAAATGATTATTAGGCTGTATAAATTAGGTCAGCCAGAACCAGGAAAACTTCCTATAACACCCAATGTACTCATTACATCATAAGAAGAATGGCATCTACGCGAAAGTTAGTCTTTCTGCTTATTCCGAAGTTTACTGTAATCAGCCGGATCCAGGCCGTATCCAGATCAGATGGAGGACCTGTGCCTAGACACGACCACAACGCATCCCTGAAGTGTCAGCAGAGATTGTGCCTACTAGACTCTCCCCGTGAAGGCCTCATTGACGCGACAGCCATTGGCTCTGATCCTCAACAAAACCGTCTCCATACCGGCGTGATGACTCCGATCTTCAACCAGATGTAACTGGGTAATATTCTGATTGTTTCAATCCAATCTGACTTCTGACCTATAATGCTGCCTGAATCATAATCATACACTGTCATCTGAGGTTTTTTTCCAGTCACAGGATACAGAAATCTCTCGGCATTCGAAAATACTACCGGGTTTCTACCGATACAAAGCTTAATGCTAATCGGTGAAGTATCCCTTTAAGCTGGACTGTGACGCTATTTTCTTCTGGAAACAAACTTTGTTGCATTATTTTCCTGTTATCTCTGTAAAGCTGCTTTGAAACGTTCTGTATTGTAAAAAGCGCTATTTAAAATAAATGTGACTTGACCGCCACCTACTGGCAGTTTTAGTTTCTTATTTAGAGTATAATTCCATTAAAAAAATAAAAAAATAAAAATAATCATATTTCCATATTATAAAAAAAAAACATTAAAGGTATAATTCATTCAAAAATGAAAATTCAGTCATAATTTACATATTACACAATATATGTGTAATAAATTCTATGCTGAATCAAATATGTCTTTCTGAAGCTACTTTTACTTTACTCAGGGGAGTCCAAACTCAGTCCTGGAGGGCCACTGTCCTGCAGAGTTTAGCTCCAACCCCAATTAAACACACCTGAACCAGATAATCAGACCTTGATTATCTGGTTCAGGTGTGTTTAATTGGGGTTGGAGATAAACTCTGCAGGACAGTGGCCCTCCAGGACTGAGTTTGGACACCCCTGCTTTACACAATGACTTTAAATTATCTTTTGGGGGTAATTTCTCAGCTAGATTTGATGTGCGACTAATTTGCGATTAATTCGTCACATCATGTAATTAATTTGATTAAATATTTTAACTGCTTGACAGCCCTATTCAATATATTGGTAATGAATACATTCTATGATAATTTATATTTCAAGTTTTGACTGTAAATGTCACATCCATAACGCTGGAATTGCTCTACATCTGAATGAGAGAAACCAACTTGTGGTCAGATCACCTGAGGCAGATCTTAATACCAGGAGTAAACCGGGCCTCTTAGGCCTCGTTTACACTGTCAGTGATGTGACCCAATTCCGATTTTTTGCTCATATGTGACACAGATCGGATGTGTTCTATGACAATGTAAACAGGAAAAAAACGCATGCATTCGGATATTTCGAGATCGGTTTCAGGCCTCGTTCATTTGTGGAAATAAATCAGATATAATTCAAATATGTGCCAATGCGACTATCATGTAAACAGGCAGATCGGATTTTCTGAGGCATTAGGCTACATATCCGCGGTTTAATGATGAGAGAAACCCCGACGCGCATCTGCAAAGGGACGGATGGCCCGACGAAACGTCATGTCGTCGTAGGAGAGGAATGTGGACACACGTTGACACAACATATCAAAGGTTGGCTTGTTCATCCTAAAATTTCAGACCCGCTGCTCGTTAAAGCCTGCCACGATCTCATGAAAGTGTGTATCTATAGCACGAATTGTATTTCTTGTGCCATTTACGCCAAAAATAGTTTTTGAGTGCATATGATACGCAGTTTTCGCGTGCATATGATATGTACTTTATGGCGTGTAATACACACGCACTCCACACCCCTAATCATACCCAAGGTGTTTACAGTGCATATCTGCATGCAGAAACTATTTTTGGCGTATAAATGGCAAGAGAAATAAAATTTGTGGTATAGATACACACTTTCATGAGATCATGTTGTATGTTCCCACCAGTCCTGAGATCTTTCTCGCACACAGTAACTGAAGCATATGTGCAGGCTGCAATTATGGCCCTTTTCGTCCTCCTCTGCCTCAAAATCATGGCGATAGATGGCGAACTTCTCATAGGCTTCCGTATTCTCCGGACTATAAGTTGCTCCGGAGTATAAGTTGCAACAGTCAAAAAATGCGTCATAAAGAGGAAAAAAACATATATAAGTCACATTTATTTAGACATTTATTTCACAAAATCAAAGACCAAGAACAGACATTTAATCTGGAAAGGCAAGTTATTCTACTACACAATAGCACACAGAACAACAGGTTGAATAGGTGTCCGGTATGTTAACGTAACACATTAACTAGGGCTGTAACGATATACGATATGAAACCGAAATCGTGACACACAGATCCAACACAGAACATGTGTTGCGGTGTGAGAAGGCAGAGATGTGTGAACTGGAGCTCATCTCATAAATGAACCGAAACTAAACATATACGGTGGCCTACTTGCCTCACAGACCTGAGACATAGAAAGCTTGAAATGTCTACTTTTAAACAGAACAATTCAAAACGAAAGAAAAAAGACTGCTCTGCTCTCTGCTTATGTAATCTGTATGAAATGTGTATTTCTCTCTGGCGTGTTCACTACTGCGAAGATCGCGAGTCAGCATCGTCAACTTCATCTTTGCAGCCGACACTGACACAGAAAACACTTGTTTATTAATAAACAATTAAAATGTCTCCTTGCTATATTTGACATTCATAATCATTACTTTTGCCGGTTCTTTGTGACAGCTTTTAGATGCTTTACAGCTTTTAGATGCCCTTACATGTTACATGAATGCGTCACCACAGCATCAGCACCGAAAATATGGAGATTTTTTTCTTTTTGGGGGCATTTTGTTTGTGTTCAGTCTTTCTCAGTTGTCTTTAGGTTAATGTTTCAGTTAACAGTTTTTCAGTTGTTTTCAGTAAATTTTTTCAGGGGTAGGCTACAGGAGCAGCATTTGTACTCTCGCGGCTGTAGACAGCAATGTTTTCTCTTGGTTCATGTCAGTCAGAATGAATTCATTTTGATATATAAGTCGCACCAGACTATAAGTCACAGGACCAGCCAAACTATTAAAAAAAGATCGACTTATAGTCTGGAAAATATGGTATTTCGCAAAGCTAGCATCAAGCATATTTCACGTTTGTCCATCTGTGCAACAACCCCCTTTAAGCATGCGCAACGTTTCAGATAGTATGACAAATGTAAATACATGAATCGGATATGGGTCACAATTGAAAGAACGTGTAAACGGACGGTCAAGAAATTGGATATAGACAACAAATCAGAATTGGGCATCAAGACCTGCAGTGTAAATGAGGCTTGCTCGTCCCACATACTTGAGTATCTGCAATGAGCAGTTTGGATCCTTCAGTCTGTCAGAGAGCAGCTTGACTCCTGAATATCCTGGGTGATTGTAGCTCAGATCCAGCTCTCTCAGGTGTGATGGGTTTGAACTCAGAGCTGAAGACACATAACCACAGCCTTCCTTTGTCACCATACAGCCAGACAACCTACAGACACACACAGTCAGATCATCTACAAAAACACACATGACTGGCAGACTGTAAATAATCTCTTATATGTTCTTTTTTCAATTTCAGAGGACAAATATCTACATTTATCAAGGCAGAAATGCTTCTTTACAATAAAACAAAAACATATACGTCTGTGAAGGCTAATATCCTTTTCAAACTTTCTTTAGCCCTTTGAGGTTAGAGGAGGAGTCTCTTCCTATACACATGTCCATAAAGCACACACGGAAATGCGGTCATAACAACAAAAGCCGTCTTTATTGATAACAATCTCCGGTTTACTTTTTAAAACTATACACTACTTTTTAAAAAATACAAAATAAACATCCAAGAAAATGCTATCAGTGTGAAAAGCGATACCATAGCATTCGATTCATGCGACTGAAGAAACTGTTGCTCTCCACACTCTAACCTGTCTCTGCCAAACAATTCTACTCAATTATTAACACTTGCCCTCACGCACCGTAGTGACGTGTCAAGGAGGAGGAGCCATTAAATTTACTTGACCAGGTTAGTCCAAGTATTAAACATTAAACATAAAATTCCCTTGTACATTTAAATCATAATGTTTTGTAATACATAATAAATAAATCAAATTTAATCTCTACAAGTTCATATTTCTGGTAAATACGGCTCCAACAACGTCAATACAGAGACAGCATTATAACCCATCATGTCTGCCAATGGTCATGGAAAATAAATACTCAAGCTTATTATACAGATGTTTTGTGTTTTACACAAGAACAAGGGGAGCTATTACTTATAATTTTTTTTTTTTTAAAAGACCATTATGCTTCAAAAAAAATCAGTGTGAATTGGTTTTATATAATCAATAATTTTGTTCCATATTGAACAAATGTATTCTATCTGGGTTCTTAAGGAAAAGGAAATCTTCCATCACACATATATATTGTAATATGTCAATCCAATCATCATCTGTAAGTGGCTCTGGTTTTAGCCATTTCTTTGTAATTACTTTTTTACTGGCTGCCAGAAGAATCAGTTTCTTATCGATGCTATTCCACCCATCAAAAGAAATATTAGCCAGATATAAACATTCACAATTACAAGGAATCGTCACCTCAAAAACAACTTCCAAATTTCCTTCAATCCCTTGCCAAAACTGAGTTAATTTTTGACACTCCCCAGAAATATGATAATGGTTAGATTTCCTTTTCCACATAATCTCCAACAGCTAGCACCTGTCCCGTTGTATCTTTTCTGTGTTGGTGTGGTAAATCTCTATATTCTTAAATACCTCAGAATCTGCAGCTTACAGTTTGGCCTCTTCAGGCCTTCAGAAATAATCTTCACTCCTGAATCCTGCAGGTCATTGTTCGTCAGGTCCAGCTCTCTCAGGTGTGATGGGTTTGAACTCAGAGCTGAAGACACATAACCACAGCCTTCCTCTGTCCCCATATAGAGAGACAACCTACAGACATACACAGTCAGACCATCTACAAACACACATCAACATTATGAATGGCAGACTGTAAATTATCTCTCATAGATAATCTTATCTCAGATTAGATTGGAACAATCAGAATAATATCCAGTTCCATCTGACTTCTGACCTATAATGCTGCCTGAATCATAATCATACACTGTTCGTTGACTGGTCCCCCGACTGAGCCTGGTTTCTCCCAAGGTTTTTTTCTTCATTCTGCCCTGATGGAGTTTTGGTTCCTTGCCACTGTGGCCTTTTTTCACCTTTGTTGCCATTGGCCTTTGGCTTGCTTAATTGGGGACATTTAATTTAACATTTAATTTAGTATTCAAATGACTAAATTCTTTTGACATATAAGAGGTATTTGTACCACTGAAACATCCGACAAATTTCACAGCTTAAAAGGTCCTCAGAACAAAAAAAAAAAAATGTATTCAACCAAGCTCCAAAAATGGCTTGTTAGAATATTGTGGGTTTTGTGACGTCACATGAGCAAATACATTTGCATCAACAAATACATCATTGCACAACAGGCCCCGCCCACTGCCGTCAGTCACTTTCATCCCGGATCACATCAAAGGATTATGTGTTTGTTTGAAGCATTTGACTGCAGATTGTTTTGTAAATGAGGCACAGTGTAAGAGAGAGTTTGCAAAGATAAAGCAGCAACTGTATTGGATCTGACAGCAGCTTTATCTCAAAGCGAAAGTATTTTGATAAAAAAAACGTAAGCAGTTTAATAATTATTTGTCTATAAATGACCATTTTATATTGCTGTTTTCAAAAACACAGGGGGGCATTGATACTTTTTCCTATGCAGTGACATTAGCAAATTATAACACTGGTGTTTACTGAGAGCCACCCCTTGAAAACGGATCATTTCAGAAAGAGGGTCAGAATAAGGTTGGAAAATCTTTATTCAGATTTATGGATTCTTAACAGTACAAATCGGGGGTGCCAAACTCAGCTCCTGATTAGCTGTATCAGGTTTGTTTAATTAGGATTGAAGCTAAACTGTGACCCTCTAGGGCAGTGGTTTTCACACTTTAGGAGCAACCTTTTTTTCTTTTTCTTTTTTAAATTGACGCAAACCATATTGACCCATTATATTTAGATTAGTTAAATTCAACAGCAAAAGTTACAATAATTGTATAAAATCTAAATATTTAGCGAAAAAAAAACCATTATTTAGTGGAGATGGAGAACAAAAAAAGTGAAAAAGTGTAGCACTAAATCTGTTAAAATGTTACTCACTGCTCTTTGTATTGTTGTAAAATACATTCATGAAAAACAATTCATTTCTAATATATACTATAAAATGAAAAGACATTTCTTTTAAATATACAGCGCAGCTGTTTAATGAGGCAGCAACATATTATAGATAGGACAGAACAAAAAAGGCTAATAATAGTCTTTCATTGCCCAAAAGTATTATAATATGAAAGGCTCCAATACAGAGCGGCACAAAGCGCTTATGCGTATCCCGTGCGCAGAATGATGCGCTTGAAGCAAAATTGAGTCACAGCGCTTCACATTGAAAACCTCAAAGCAAAAAAGGAAGAGATATTGATGCGTAGTTCCAGTATTGTATCAATGTAATAATTTATTGAGCCTTTTCTTTGGAACAGTTTAAAAATATCAGTTACTCTGCCTGTGAAGAACAAGTATAGCGCTCTCTACTCAGTGTGATGATCTAAAAGACACCCGAGAGAAAGTTACATGAACAGCAATAAACTCCAGAAAGATAAAGTCATTTTATGCGAAACCATAGACCTTTATCTACAGATCAAGTATAACAATAGTAACATTGAATCATCTTGGAGAGAGTTTCATCATGTTGACTGCCATAACCGAACGTGACGCGCTGTTTGAGTTGCTGAATAGAGAATGACTGACAGCCGCAGCGGAGGGAAGCACTTACTTGAATTTAACGACTTCAGTATTCATTTCTACGTCTCATTAAACCATGGAGTGGCTTTAGAACACTTATAATATAGTGCACAAAAAGTTGACAGTTCTTTATAATGTTTTTGTAGCTTTTGTGAGGCTTAACAATGACACAGAATAGTATACGCACAATATCGGATTTGGATACCGATAGTGAGTATCAGATCGGGACATCTCTATTCGAAACTGCTAAGTATTTAATTTTATTTGTGTACACTCATAATAAACCAGAACACTGTGGCTTTGTAAACAGTGGCGGAACTAGAGTTTTATACATGGGGTGGCCAGGGGGTGGCCACTGCTACTTGCGGGGGTACACAGT
The DNA here is from genome assembly GCA_022829085.1 of Abramis brama. Classification (NCBI taxonomy): domain Eukaryota; kingdom Metazoa; phylum Chordata; class Actinopteri; order Cypriniformes; family Leuciscidae; genus Abramis; species Abramis brama. Next base: position 61,979,208 of record CM040767.1, read on the forward strand.
ACACACACACACACACACACACACACACACACAGTGGAAAAGCTTATGGAAGGAATTGGGTCACTCTGTTTGTGTCTATAAGTGTTGAACTTCCAAAATATTTGCAGAAAACAAAGCTGAAGCACCAAGGAGTTAAGATACCGTAGCATGTGTCTGTTATGAACTGCTGCATTTATTTTAAAAAAACTCTCACATTTACAACAAAAAAAAATGTTTAATTAGATAGCAGGCATCAAGCAGACATGTACTTGAAAAATTTAAACAATTTTATTGCCCATCAATATAAAATCTTATCCTAGGAAGATTTAATACAACATTCTTTCATTATAATAATTTATAATTATTCTTTCTAATTATAATTATTTAATTGAGAATTATTTTTTTGTGTTCAGTTTTGGGTGAACTATCCTTTTAATCTGGCAAAATCATCTCAACTTAAATTCCTAAATATGGTATGTGATTGACTGCCTGTGTCTGGTAGATGCTCTGACCTGTTCCTGGTCCTGAAGTCTGACCACACTGACTCTGACTAGCCAGTGGTGATGCAAGGGCTGTGGTCTGTTTGCATCTGATCTGCCTGTTAGTCCAGTAATTTTAAGCCAAAATGGGGGTCAACCTTGAACAAATTGCAACAGAAGCAAACTCAACTTATTTTGTATCCTCAATATGTCCTAAGTAAGGAAAAACAAGTCCCGAAGAATCCCATTAGGGGAAAGTTTCGAAAAAGACCCAAATATAGCCCATTCATACGCTTATTCATTTTTTCTCTCACATGAATAGGGTAAAAATTGTAACCTTTAGATATCACCATGAAAATTACTGAGTTGATTACTTACATCAAGACAAACAAAAAAATGTATTACAAGTTTTTTAAATTGTTTGTTAACATGGACAAATGGTGCATAATCTAATTATGTATGTGCTAATTTGCATAAATACCACAACAGATCTAAACATTGTGTATAGCCAGGTGAAAATGTCTTGTTGAATCTTGTTGACATATAACTGTAAAATACTTGATGTTAAGGTCTGAATGGAACCCATTTAGGCTACCCATGAGCATTAATACATAAAGGCAGGAAGTACTTTAGAAACCAGCCTTATTCATTTTTAAGAGACTGGGTTTGGGGCTGGGTCTGTGGGACTGTTTCTGGGGGACGAGTCTGAGGGAAGAACTGGAGACAATGGTAAGGAGAATGCAGAAGACAAAAGGTAGGCAAAATAAAAAGTGAATCCCCAGAAACAGTTTTCAAAACTTTCCCCTAATGGGATTCTTCTGGACTTCTTTTCCTTACTCAGGACATATCTCTCCCTTTATTTTTAATTGACCCTGTTCAAAAATATGCCAAATTTGAAACATGATTCCAATCATATTCATATTCTAATCATCATCCAATTACCAACATTTTTATCTTAACTCTTTCCAGTATAAAAAAAAATTGTTTTTGGTAATTTTCACAATTTCATGGCACTCCAGAATATTTTGTTGTATGAATATCTGAACATACCAAAAGAAAGAACAGACCCTGTGCTTTTAAACAACAACAAAAAAAAATCTGAAAAAATTTCTTCGTGCGTCTTTTTTATCAACACTTGAATGTTGGCAAGTTTCATAATAAGCAACATGAGCAAAAAGCTGAGAAAATCGCGTTTTTATCAAAGACTACATCTAGATCAGATATGATTAAAACACAGTAGATCGAGTCCATCAACGCCCTACACCCATAAAGCTTCACAGATCGCATTATGATATCGCTTGTTTCTGCTCTTCTTTGCCTGCGTTTTGATCTCCTATCCTCACATTAGCTAGAACATTTGTATACTGTAACGTACACACGGCAAGGTAGCCTACTGTATATGCGTGTATTAGGCCGAATGTATTCGGAGCAAACCCCCCTGATGCTAAACCTTAAAAACTTACTTCAAATATGATGTTGTCTTATTCGGTGAAGTTCGGTATCTTGCAACCATCTCTCGTCCTCTGCTCGTCCGTTTGAAAACTGCGCGCGCGCCGCGCTACCGGCGAACATAATATTTTTTTTTTTAAATCCGCATCAGCAACTGCCAGTAGCAAATAAAATTTTGGGGTGGCACCCGGGATGGCCAATCGCATGTCAGGGGTGTCCAGTGCCACCCCGGACCCCCCTCTGGCTCCGCCACTGTTTGTAAAATAAATAAAACAAACAGGATGTGTTTTCTGTCGTCTCGGTTTCCTTTCCGTCAATTTGTTTGTGGAGCGCTTCACAAAAATAAACCAAACTCAGCAGAATACTGTCACACAGTTTTTTATTTTCTTTTGTTAATCTGTGAATTAAGTAAGTCAAATATATTTAGCATATTTATTCCTTTTATACAGCCCTATAGACTATGGTTTTATGAAAACAAATTATTATTTTTATTTTATTTTAAATGTAACTCCATTTTCCTTAAATCATCCTGTTGACCCAGGGTTTGAAAACCTGTGCTCTAGGGAACTGAGTTTGGCTCCCCTAGTATAAGTGAACCTCAGGGAATATAATAAATAATGTAAAAACTCCATGTCATGACCCCTGTAAAGATGTAAGATGCATTATTAAAAAGGATTCTTTAGCTATTAATGATTAAACACTCACAGAGCTTTTCTGCAGTTGACCACAGCTGGTATCAGTCTTCTTCTACCCTCAGCTGATGTGTTGTATTTCATGAGGTCCAGCTCATCCAGCGCCTCCTCTGAGATCTGAAGCATGTAGGAGATTGTTGAGCAGTGAGCAGGAGAGAGTTCCTTCTCTGATTGTTTGTCTGATTTCACAAACTCCTGAATCTCTCTGGACAGAGTCTGATCTTTCACTTCCAGCAGACAGAGGAACAGATTGATGGATTGATCAGCTGAGAGATGATTAATATTCTGCTTATCTTTGATCTTCTCTTTAATGTGCTGTGTGATTCTCCTGATGCTCTCTGAGCTGTTCTCTGTGTGTGTCAGTAGATCCTGTAAGAGTCTCTGATTGGACTCCAGTGAGACGCCCAGCAGGAACCGCAGGAACAGATCCAGATGTCCATTCTCACTCTTGAGTGCTTTATTTACTGCTGATGTTAGTAGATCATACAGAGAGACTTTATCAGACCTGAATTCATCCAGAAGCTGCAGTGGTTCCTTGTTCTTCATTAAATAGCAGTAAAACACATAGAAAGCAGCGATAAACTCCTGAACGCTCAGATGAATGAAGCTGTAGACTTTCCTCTGATGAATCACAGATTCCTCCTTAAAGATCTCAGTGAAAATCCCAGAATACACTGAGGCGTCAGAGATGTCTATGCTGCTCTCAATCAGGTCCTCCTTGTAGAACATCACATTGCCCTTCATCAGCTGATGGAAAGCCACTTCAGCAAGTTTCACAATCACTTTGTTGGACTGCAAGAATTTCTCTGGATCTCTCTCTTCATACTTCTGATTCCTCATGTTGCTCTGAATCAGCAGGAAGTGGATGTACATTTCAGTCAGAGTTTGAGGGATTTCTGCACTCAGATCTTCTTCCAGGAGCTTCTGAATCACAGTGGAGGAGATCCAGCAGAAGACGGGTATTTGGCACATTATGTCGAGGCTTCTTGCTCTTCTGATGTGTGAGATGATTCTGCTGGCTTGATGCTCGTCACTGATTCTCTTCCTGAAATATTCCTCTTTCTGAGGGTCATTGAATCCCTGAATCTCTGTCAGACGGTGGATGTATTTGGAGGGGATCTGATTGGCTGCTGCTGGTCTGGAGGTGATCCAGATGAGAGCCGAGGGAAGCAGATCTCCTTTCATGAGCTTTGACATCAACACACCCACTGATGAAGTCTCAGTCACATCAGAAACTTCCTGAGCATCTGAAAACATCAGTGTGATTCTGCTTTCATCCAGACCATCAAAGATGAACACAACTTTACTCTCCTCATAAATCTTTGAGTCCAGATCTTGAAGTTCAGGATGAAAGTCCAGCAGAAGTCTGTGAAGACTGTACTGATGATCTTGGATCAAGTTCAGCTCTCGAAATGGAAGAACGAACATGAAATCTACATCCTGATTGTCTTTTCCCTCGGCCCAGTCCAGAATGAACTTCTGCACAGAGACGGTTTTCCCGATTCCAGCGATGCCTTTAGTGAGAACAGTCTTGATCTGCTCTTTCTCCTGGCGTCCTGGTTCAGGAGAGGCTTTAAAGATGTCATTGCAGAAGATTGGAGTGTCTTGTGAGTGTTGAGTTCTGGCTGTTTTCTCCATCTGTAAAACCTCATGTTGTTTATTCACTCCTTCTCTCTCTCCCTCTATGATGTAGAGCTGTGTGTAGATCCTGTTCAGGAGGGTTTCATTCTCTTGGAGTTTCAGTCCCTCAAATAATCTCTCATACTTGTTCTTCATGCTGGCTTTGTGTCTGTGTTTGACTCTCTGCAGTTCATCATTCACTGGTTGATCATGTCTATTCAGGGATGCAGTAACGGTTGTGTTGTTCAGACATAAGCCTGAGGCGGCCTCTCGAGAGATGCATTGGTCTCTATATATTCTGCTGAAACAACAACAAACTGATTTTAAAAATTATGTAAAATAAAGGATTTAAATGTGTAAATATAACCTAAATGTAAACCATATAGTACATCAATATAGATTTCAATCTCGTAAGACATTAATTATACAGAAAAATACATTTTAATTTCAGTTTAACATTAAAGTAAATTTTCAAAAAGTTAACACAAAAGGTAAAGTCAAAGTTAATTTTCTATCACTGAACTTTTGTCCTCAGATTTGAGGTAAAAAAAACAAAAAACAAAAAAACAAACATCTCTGCATTCAGTGTGTTTTTGAATCCCATAGAGCAGTTAAAGGAATTGTTCACTCAAAAATAAAAATTACCCCATGATTTACTCACCCTCAAGCCATTCTATGCGTTTATGGCTTTCTTCTTTCAGACAAATACAATCGCAGTTATATTAAATATCCTGGCTCTTCCAAGCTTTATAATGGGAGTGAATGACTGTTTCTGTTTTGAAGTCCATAAAACTGCACCTATCCATCATAAAAGTGCATCTATCCATCATAAAAGTGCATCTATCCATCATAAAAGTGCTCCACACGACTCCAGATGTCCTTCTGAAGCAAAGCATTTTTTTGTAAGAAACTATCCATATTTAAAATTTGATAAAATATAATAGCTATCTTTTGGCAAACGGCCATATGCATCGAGTACAGTGGAAAAGAGACCTCTTTATGATGAATGGATGCACTTTTTTGGGCTTCAAAATCTCACCCCCCATTCACTGCCATTATAAAGCTTGGAAGAGCCAGGACATTTTTAAATATAACTCTGATTGTGTTCGTCTGAAAGAAGAAAATCCTATACACCTAGGATGGCTTTAGGGTGAGTAAATCATGGGAGATTTTTCATTTTTTAGGTGAACTATTCCTTTAAATCCCCCACTACATGTTTATCCTCACCTGGGGTCAGAGGTCACTGCTCCATCACTGAATTTATGAGGCTGAGTCAATGATCTGTCACTCTTCACAGACTCAATGCCGGATTCTGGAGATGAATCACTCTGTCTCCTGATACTGAGAAACACACAGATATAATTCTTCCTTTAGTTCTGTCTTTTATTATGATTTGGTCTGTTGTCTCTAATACTGGATTATATCTCACCTGGGGTCAGAGGTCACTGCTTTATCACTGAATTTAGGAGGCTGAGTCAATGATCCGTCACTCTTCACAGACTCAATGCCGGATTCTGGAGATGAAGATCTCTCACAGCTCTCTCTGTTCTCCATAATGAGAAAATGTCTTCAGACCTGCATATGGAAAAAGATAACAAATCATACATTATATTTAGACTATTCCTTTAAAGTACAGTAATAACATACTACACATACAACGGCTTTCTAGAGATTTAGAGTACAACTGTGTAGTTGCAGCAGATTGTGGAGGATCCTTTTCTTCTGAAGTCCATAAAGTACTGGTTTACAGTGGAAGAACTGGTCTGACTGCACAAAGACCTGATCTGGCTAGATAAAAATGTTTGTCGAGACAAACTTTAAGTTGGCTTGAGAAAGCTGGACCAGAGAGTTTTAAAAGTCTGAAGAAGTTTAAAGTAGTTTGAAGTTTAAAGTGATTGAAGTTTAGATAGATAGATAGATAGATAGATAGATAGATAGATAGATAGATAGATAGATAGATAGATAGATAGATAGATAGAGGGTTAGATAGACAGACAGACAGACAGACAGACAGATAGATAGATAGATAGATAGATAGATAGATAGATAGATAGATAGATAGATAGATAGATAGATAGATAGATAGATAGATAGATAGATAGATAGACAGACAGACAGACAGACAGACAGACAGACAGATAGATAGATAGATAGATAGATAGATAGAGGGTTAGATAGATAGACATTCTAGATATCTATTTATCTAGATATTCTATTTGGCATGTTTGTGTGCTTCTGTGCATCCCTGTGTGTTTAATAGAGGAGAGTGTGTGTGTAATAAGCAGAGTGTACACGCATTGTGGACCCGCCTATAGGCGCACATTACTAACACGCTCTTTAAATGACAAATAAAATATTGCGCCATTGACTTTAGACCAGGTTTCAGTCGGTCAATGGCTCAAAATAGCAACACACCAACAATGCGCCTGAACACACCTCGTTCTCAGACCAGCAGCCCATGGGCCACAGGTGGGCGCAAATGCATTTGAAAATGTTAACTGCGTCGGACTGAAACTAGCAAAAACACTTGTATCACTATGGCGTTATTTTTTAGTCAAAAGTTATGAGCGTGTAAGACATGCTCACGAGCACATTATGTTATTTCACACGCGCAAAAATGAACCTTCAGCTGGCATGATAAAAGTACTCGCGCACAAATTCAACAACCGAGAGGTGTACAGGTAGCTGCGAGCGAGCGCCTGGCATACTCTCATAGGTTAACTCTGCTTGTACAGTGGAATCCTGCTCGCGCGCAGCGGGCTTCTGCTCGCGGAATGCTGTTTTGCTCGCGCAGTGGATTTCTGCTCGCTCAGCTGATTTCTGCTCCCTCGAGTCTACATGACTTTTGACAATTTGGGGGCGGAAACCAAGGAGGGCACTGACCCTCTTATGATTGGTCACTTTCATCATGGAAAATCTTGGGAAATCCTAACCCCGCCCACCTTCTGACGCAGCGCGCGTCACTCAGCTCGCTCTGCTACTCCGGTTATCTCTGTGTATATTTTAGGCAACGAAATATGTGATAAAACACCATACTAACTATTTTCGTTTTCATTTAAAGAAATCTTAAACATGACAGCCACACAAATGTGGTTCATGCAACGCGTATTGATTATATTCACTGCACATAACGTTTGCCTATTTATAAAACAAAACAAAATATAAAACACAAACCTGCCTCTTTTCGTTTTAAATATAATATAAAAACATTAAACATTTTAATATGGCCCAGGCAATATGTGCATTTGTACTAAACAACAGATTTTGCAGTAAACAACATTACAGTTTTTAAATTTTTAAATACAATTATTACAATTTAAAATGACAAAACTCAACCCAGTCTCTTTTTGTTAAATTTCAGTTTGATCAACTTCCGTCAACATACCGGTGTGAATAGTAGCTGCCTGGCTATTTTCCCAACAGTACATGAATGTCGATGAACATGGCTGATTTTGTGTGAGCCAGAACCTTACCTATATGTACAAGAGTTTACAGAAAATGAGTGGAAATAGAACGACAGGCAGAGGTTGCGATCGCTCAACAGCCCGAGGACGTGAGGATGAGAGCCAACACGAACTGGTGGTGTGAATGTGGGGGAATATGCCAATCTATGCCGACTGAAATAGTGTCTGTACTGTGGCGAGTGGGACAAGTTACGTTACTGCCATCGATGACCAGGCTCAACGCGTCAGATCAAGATGAGCGTGCCCGCAGTTGTGTCACAGCAACCAAGGATTTCACAGGGCTGATCCATCCGGCAGTAGCTACTCGATTTTTTTTTTTCCGGTGTGATAAAGTGAACTGGAAAAAACGCCCCACGCCGAATAGACCAAATGGACAGCTGTCCACAGAGTAAGTGATTATTTTAAACATGACACATGTATAGTAAACTGCTTGTAGCCTTCTCCTCATAGTAGTTGTAACGTTACTAAAACTCCTGAGTCAAAAGAACCAGGCTAACTCGGTGAGAGAAATAGCTAACTTAGCCCTCAGTCATTTCATTTTACAGGTAACGATAACAGCGGTTTTTATTTTAGTTTTGTTGTTCATGCTAAACAGGTTGAATTCAACATGAGGTTATACTAGAGGAGGCTAACGTTATTTGAACCGTAGTCTATATACAGCTTCTCAGCATCTATCTTACAACCGAATAAGACACAGATTAACATAAGGAAGAGTAATAAAAGACAACTTACATGTGCACTTTGTTCTGCCTGTGCTTTGAAAATAGATGGGATGGGACGGCCGTATGTTTCAGACGTAGTACTGTCTTTCTGGGCCCATATTCCATTTTTTCAAAGTAACTTAGTCCTCCAGTGCAAAATGCTCTTCGCAAACACAATACTGTTTAATTTTGTAAAGAGGCGTTGAAGTACAGATATCCAGAGTAGCTAACTTAGCCATTTATTTCTCAGTTCCACATTCGATGGAATTCTGTGAAACATTACATTTGTGTATGTCCTTTGCTTGTTCTCACAACCTTTTGCTACGCAGGTAATTACCATGTTTGCTGTAACTGTAGCTGTAACTTCTCAAAATAAACAATCCAAAAGCGAAGACGCAGGTCACGCGTGTTGTTCTTCTTCTTCTGTGTTTTGACTCGTTGCAATGCACACCGGTATGTTGACGGAAGTCATGGGATTTCATGTGTTGCGTGATATCTCTGCGCCCAAGTAGCAGTGCTTCGCCTAAGTAGCCGTGCTTCACCTGTGCTTCCCCCTAATATAGTCCCAAGTCAATATCTGCCTAGGAAATCGCCTAGTGTTATATTTGTACTCGTTGTGAATACGCAGGCCACAAGAAGTAATTACGTGGGTTTTTTTTATTTTTTTATCACTTTTACTCAGGACATGCTAGCTGGCAACAAAGGATTCCATTCATTGTGCTAAGCTAAGCTAGCGCCGACCCTGTCAAACTAAAACAATGCATGCACTGAGACAAAAATGCATTTACCCACCTATCTAAATGTATGAAAGAATGTGAATAAGCCCTATTTCAAAAAACGGTGGAGTGTTCCTTTAAGAATTTTCAGAGATTCACATTTATTCACATTATTTGAAAGTGGTAAAAAAAAGTTCCACAATTAAATATCAAGCTCACTGTATTACATACACTTACGCTGATCCTAACAGAACTGCATTTTTTCATAGGTGATTATGACATGTTCCTGCCTGCAGACAGGTGTTTTATGACCCATTCCCTGACCCAAACCAGTTACAATGCAGCTCTAGCCAGGACAAGGGCACACAATGAAATGAACTTTGGCTAACTAAAGGGAAGATTTCAGTGTCTGAAAAGTCTGAGGGTTGCACACCTGACAGGGCCTGTGACATTGTTGCACGTGCCATATTACACAACATTGCCAAAAAACCCACTTTTCATTAAATGTTTAATAAAAGACAAATATGCTTAGTTCCTTGAGTTTTATTTCAGTTGTTCTTTGTAAAGAAAAGCCATTGGTCAAGTGCCTGCACCAAGAGATATTAGACACATGCCTCATGCAACAAATAAAAAGGAAAAGTTGTCTATACACTGCCCACCTGTAGGCCTCTGTCTCCTCTGTCTGTGCAGACTCTTCTGTAGGCCTTTCTGTAGATGTGGAATCCTGCAACTTATATTGCAGCCATAAAGCATACAAGTATAAATTAAGTAAAGTTATTTATGCACTTGCAGCTAGTTCCTCCATATGACAGTTATCTGAGAGGGTTTATTCACTGTCCAGTGCAATGGAAACAAATGGACATTACAAAGTCTTATACTTTCTTTCCTTTGGAAAGTTAGAAAATGTCCACTTACTGTTAAATAAATGGTGTTCTGTTTATAAAAGCAACCAAGAAAAAGGCTGAGGAAAAAAAGAAAAGATCTTAGTAGCCTACACTGTAAAATAATTTTTGCTGCATTAAATTAAGGCCGTATAGTCATTTCAACTGTTAAATCTTGAGTAATGATGAATTGCTTTGACTTTTGAAAGTGAAAACTGATAAACTTGTGTTAATGTAAAAATATTTTGCCATGAGTTATTGATCACATTTTTCCCCAGTGTAGTTCATTGTAATGACATTGTGTTTTCCTCTTTTGTGCACTTTTACATAATACACCAACACTTGTATCTGTTCACAAAAAAGTGGTGGCTGAAATATGTGCAAAGAGAGTATAATGTAACTAAAAATTACCATTATGTAGAATATTTTTGTACTTCAATTTTATTTGTTCCCATGTTAGTGTGATGACTCTGACATTACAATGCACAAAGTAATTATGCAATTATTAAAATACAAAAATATAGGCTATTAAGTGATAAAAACATCTAACATGGCCACTTCTAACGGATTTAAATTGTCTGCTACTTTTTGCCAGCCCTCTCTCCTGGCTTTTGCAGACTTTGAGGTGTTCCCTGGCGTTTTGATTAAACATTAAAATTCCGAATAAACTTCGACTATTAGTTCTTGCTCTGCTGAGGAGAAAAACTGAGCGCGCTCTTTGGCCACGCTGAGCAGCCAATAGCAGCGTTGCTGATCAATGTTTCTACTATCGATACATATCCCCTTTTAACCAGCGCATGAACGCGCAATTATCTCAGATAACTCAATCCAACGATACCAATCATATCCAGTAAGTGTGTTCAAAGAACCGAGTTAGCCAGATCATGATTTGCACGATGATATCATCTTGGATGTGTCATTTGATCTCGGATGTAATGAGCAACGTACGAAGAATGGGCCCCTGATCTTAAACATTAAACGCCAACACTGATTTGCATACCCCTCAGCAAACGTGCAGTTGCGCCCCTGGAGCAATGGCAAGGGAAAATGAATGTCCAGCGAATAGCCAACCTAAAACTAACTTTACCCCGCTCTACAAGCGAAACCAATTCAACAAACGAGTTAAAGAGACACGGATCTAAAGACGCACTTGTGATAATATAGTACACATAAAACCAGAAGCAAATAACTGACCGTAAACTGACAGAGTCTCCGAAATGGCGTGTTCTCATCCATGAAGTTTTAACCTGTTTTCGACAATCTGTTTCCTGGAGGAGACAGTCGTAACACCTGCTCCACCTGCTCCACCTGCTCCTGCTCCACCTGCTCCAGGAATATATACTGTAAGTGTGAGAAATACAGAAATAAGCTCAAACTTCACTTACCATTCTGCATCAGCAGGAGCTGTTACCAGAAGAACTAATGGGGGCTGATCTTTCCCGTCGTTAAAAAAACCCTTTCTTTTTAGGGCCAGGTTGTATAATTGATAACAGTATTTTAAGCAAATTAAAAACTTTAATTTAAATGCATTTATTACAGCTTTTAAAAACCTAAAACTAAACTTGAACCTTGTTCTGGTTTTGTTTCCTTATTACCTATACCTTACATTAACATTTTACGTTTTATTGTTAGACATAATATTTTTTAAAACATGCATAAAATGTAAATATCATTAAATTTCATTCCACTAAGTAATTTATTTGCATGTTAATTAACTGATAATAAATTGACCGAGTGCAATTTACACAAATGTAAAGAGAAACCAAATGATAACCCCCCCCACAGAATCAGTGATGACTACGTCGAACGTGAGCGACTGAAAGGGAACCAAGGTAATGAAAACGTGTGGCAGGATGGGCTGAATAATCACGATTATTCGTTTCACAGCCCTACTTGGAATTATATACAATGTAATAAAAATTATAATAAAATAGGCCCATATGATGTACTTTAATGCAGTGAAAATTTATATAATTATTTATAATATAATGCAGTCTGATCAAACCCACAAACCATTTCATATTAAGGGCCTTTGACTATCTTTGTGTAAGGTCTCCAGTGATCGTGAGTGATCGTCCAATCGAATATCATATGCTGATGTAATATATATTATAAACGTGACAGGTGATTTTTATAATACATTGTTTAATCACTATCTTGAAAATTAGGGCAATTCTCAAAGTCTGTTAAAATGTAATTTCATTTTCAAATAAAATAATACATTTAGATTTTGACTCATATATAGATTATAATTTGTCTTATTATATTTTTATATGGGCTGACACGATCATAAATTTTATGGTGACGATTAAATATACAAAGAATGACAATAAACGATTAACAATTTCATTCTGTTTTGTTCATGTCACTTACAGTTTAAGCCTGGTACATTATTTTTTTTAACTTGGAATCATAATAAAATTATAATAAAAAAATGCCCATATGATGTACTTTAACGCTGTGAAAATTATTATAATAAATTAATGCAGTCTGATCACACCCACAAACCTTAATTTCATATTAAGGGTCTTTCTGACTATCTTTGTGTACTTTAGAAAGCTATTTTTTAATTCTTTGGCAAAAGGCGACTCAAATGTAAACTGAAAACTTATTGTGGTTCTCTCAAATAACTTAGATTATATAGAATAACAGCGAGCAGACGATTAATCAATAATCACGACAGGTATAATTGTGCTGTTGTAGAATACAAGCGTTTCAATGTACAATCTCTCACTAACTTTATGCACATGACAAATAAACTTAAAAATCATGAAATCATTTTGTATACATGAATGGGAAAATAAGAAATCAAGCTTTATTTCTGACATGAAACAGAAAAAAGGAAGGCGGTTTAGAGGCTATTCTGTTTTGACTAAACCGAGCCAACAAACGAGTTACAGATACACAGATCTAACGACGCATATGTGATAATAATATGTAGGCCTACACATCAAATCAGAAGCAAATAACTGACCGTAAAGTGTGACATTTGTGAGAGTCTCCGAAGTGGCGTCTTCTCATCCATCAAGTGTTTTAACTTGTTTTCGACGATCTGTTTCCTGAAGCAGAGAGTCGTCACACCTGTTCCACCTGCTCCTGTGCATCAGAGCTCACCTGACCTGAAACATGAAAACCATGAGGCGGATTGAAGAGTTTCTACACCAGATAGTGACTATGTTTTGCAGCGCAGCAAGTCAGAGCAAACTGAATTCATTTATCCTTCGCGTCAGAAATAGTGAGAAATACTGGAAAAAAATATAGAAATGTGAGAAATACAGAAATAAGCTCAAACTTCACTTAGGGGAGACCGGGGACAGTTGCAACATGTCATTTTTCTCCAATCAGAAACAAGCTAGAGTGATGACACTCATACTGCACATGCACAGTGACTTCTAAGTGACATGGATAGCATGTGTCAAAGTCAGTGTGTCTACCAGGCGTATGATGTTCTGTCATGGCTGATAGGGTTGGGGACGGTTGCAACAAATTATAAATTGCATGTTTAATAAAAGTTTGTTGCATTGCAAATTGTTCAATTCTTCCTGTCTGACACTGAAATATGGAGAGATTGAATAGTATCTATAACACCTGCACACTGAGTCTATGTTCTACACATAAACAAACAAAACTCAATAACTGTTATTTGATCAATATCACTAAATAAATAAATAATAGGCTACAATAATATTATTGTATAAATAAATAATATTATAATATTATAGTTTAAGTTTAAGTTTATTTGTCAATATTTGTCACCACTCCTCTCTTATATAGGCTAATTTAGAATGAGGAGAGGAGAGGACGCTGGCGCGTTTTTGGCTGCCGCTTCTCCCTCCGGGAAATCAAATCAAAACTTCTTATTGAATCAAAACTGCCTCAGCACTTACCTGGACCTTTTCGCCTGCACGTCTCTGCTACCGAGGGACCCGACCCAGTTTGGCTCGGCTGCGTTTTGGGACTACGGACTGTATAGTTGGCAACACCGCCGGATCGATCGGGTTAACACCTGCGCTTTCGGCGGCTACGCTAACTTTTCCTGCCCAAGAAGACTCAATCTTCCCTCCCGGACGATGCAGTACCTAGTCCTAGTTCTTTTTCTGCTCTCCATCCTGCTTCCTTTGTTGCAAAACTCCACTAACAACTCATGGCTTTCCGGTACTCAGCTAAACAGCTAATCCAGCTAAACCGCTATCCATCGGCTACTCCGGAGCTCACTTCTGAAATAAAAACCTTCTGACTACTTCAACGCCACCGTTACATCCACAGAGGCTCCCGTAGAAACTTAATACACATATCCACCGGGAATGACAGCTTCGGCACAACACTTCCTCATTGCTTCTCTTCCGCGTCCCGGCATCTCAACAGCAACAGCAATGCACAACATCATCAGAGCCAACGTCACGTGAACCATTTCAAACTCCGGTCAGTTCCCATTTCCGCTTCATCCCCTTCAAAACAAGAGTCTCTCAAGCTTGGACTATTGAACACAAGATCCCTTAACAATAAAAGCACCATTCTCAACGAATTCATCCTGGACTCACAATTAGACTTAATCTGTTTAACTGAAACCTGGCAAATACCCCATGACTATTTCTTCCTCAACCAAGCCACCCCTACTGGATTCTCATACATGGACCAACCTCGTCCTGAAGGCAGGGGCGGTGGTATTGCTGCCATCCACAGACAAACTCTCAAGCTTCGCCCTCTCCCCATCCCATATGTTCCCTCTTTTGAACACCTCTCATTTAAACTCTTAGGCCCCACTCCTCTGACTATTTCAACAATTTATCGCCCTCCCAAACCCAATCCTTCCTTCCTGTCAGATTTCTCCGAATTTATAACTCAACTCTGCACAACTTCATCAACCATAGTACTCGTAGGTGACTTCAGTATCGACTCTTCCACCTCCAAACCCACCACGGATTTCTTGGACATTATACACAGTTTTAATTTCATACAACATGTCAATTTCCCCACCCACACCCGTGGACACACTTTGGACTTGGTCTGCTCTACTGGACTTAATATTGACACTCTCTCACACACAGACCTGGCCATATCTGATCATTTCGCCATAACATTTCACATCAACCTCCCCAGCCCTCATTCCAAGCAGACACGCACCATATCTTACCGAAATCTAAAGTCCCTCTGTCTCACCTCCCTTTCCTCCCATATCGCAAACACAATTTCCATATCCAGCATCCCTGAAAACTCAACCACCGCCGACCTAGTAGTTCACTACAATTGCACACTCACATCCAGCCTCAATACTCTCGCACCAGTTAAAACTGCAACAGTTACATTCTCCCGCTCTGCTCCCTGGTTCACCCCTGAACTGCACAAACTCAAAAAAGAATGCAGACAACTGGAACGCCTACATAAGAAAACTGGACTCACTGTACACCTACAAGCCTACAAGGATCACAGCCATCATTATAGATCAGCGCTCACATCAGCCCGCACAGCTTTTTATTCTGGTATCATTCACTCTGGATCCTCCAACCCCCGGACTCTGTTTGCCACAGTTAATAAACTACTCAAACCCATTGACAATATCACTCACTTATTCACCATGGACAAATGCAATAATTTCATCGACTTCTTTAAATACAAAATTGACAGCATTCATCAAGAACTCTCTGTGAACATCTCTCCCAGCACAGACCCTCAACCTGACTCATCCCTTTCATTTCACATCACTCTCCCCTCCCTATCAGTCATTACAGAAACCGATCTCACTAACCATTTCAACAAAATCCACCTCACAACCTGCCCACTGGACCCCATTCCATCAGCACTGGTCAAGCACTGCCTCCCCTGCCTCAGCCAACTCATCATGGTCATCATCAACTCCTCTCTCACCTCTGGAACGGTTCCCTCTTCCCTCAAAGTTGTCGCCATCACACCAATACTTAAAAAACCTGGCCTGGATCCTGACAACCCCAACAACTTCCGCCCCATCTCCAACCTACCTTTCCTGTCTAAAATCCTGGAACGCTCGGTCGCCTCTCAACTAAAACATCACCTCCTCTCCAATCAGCTCTACGAAACCTTTCAGTCTGGATTCCGCACTCATCACTCTACTGAAACTGCACTACTCAAAGTAACAAATGACCTCCTGGGACTTCCGGTAATGGCGCTTTGCTGAAGAGACGCACGAGTTAGCCCCGCTGTAATCTGTTTTAAGATTTCTTAAATATATCCCAGCTCCGTTCAACTTTCGAACTCACTTTGTTTATAAGTGAATACTGTTCACGATGTCACCTAAACGAGCAAAGCAAAAGCAGAAGAAAGTAGAAAATACAGAAGATACCTCCGACTCCGAAAGCATGGAAGAGGGGGCGCACCTTACACATGGCGACGAAGACTCATCGCGGGTTAGTGGAGATCAAGCAGGCGGCTTACACGCTGATACAAGTGGTATCTTACAAGCAATAAACTCGATGAAAGTGGATATGACCTCTCAGTTCGAAACTGTCCTTTCAGCTGTACAAGAAATCAAAAACCAAGTTGCAGAGTGTTTCGGAAGATTAACGCAGACAGAGGAATGCATTTCTCAAATGGAAGATTCGGTCTCCACACTTCAATCAACGACCAGCGCTCTTGAAAAGAAAGTCACTGCGCTTACTTGGAAAATAGATGATCTGGAAAACCGCAGCCGACGCTCCAATCTGAGGCTCCTAGGTTTACCAGAAAAATCCGAGGGCAACGATGCATGTACGTTCTTAGAAAGCTGGCTATCTGAAGCACTGGATATGGAACCACTCCGAAAGCCACTGGCCATAGAGAGGGCCCATAGGATCGGTTATATGCGAAAAACTGCAGCGGACGTGAATTCAACCCCGAGAGTGATGATCGTGAAGTTTTTGGACTATAGAGACAAGGAGCGCGTGATGCGTGCGGCCAGAGAAAAAAAAGATGTACTGTTCAAAAATCACCGAATCATGTTCTTTCCGGATCTTTCTGCTGAAGTGAACAAACAACGGAGGCAGTTCGACGAAGTAAAGAAGAAGCTGCGAGCTAAGGGACTGATGTATGGATTCATCTTTCCAGCACGCCTCCGAGTGACCGTTGATGGTCAGGCTCACGTCTTTCAAAGTCCGTCAGAAGTTAACGACTTTCTAATGAGCATGTAAGATGGTGCTATTTTATGTTCTTTGTTCACTTTCAAGAACACATAAGCAATAGACAAATCAATAGGTTGAATTCCTTATAAGGGGACGATGTAAATTGCACAGCGGGGCTCAAATGCGATGCGATTCACCGTACGGATCTTTTCCCTAAGTTAAATTGGGTAGATTCAGTTAAGGAAGTTAGAAGTAAAGAATTGTTGGGATTTGCTGGTGGTTCTCGGCAGGTCGCAGTTGTGGAGTTAAAGTGTTTGTTTTTTTTGTTTTTTGTTTTTTATCTACTTAAATTGGATGTTTATAACCATGTTGTTTATTTCAGCTTGTTTTAAGCCTCATCTTTACAAGGTACAGGTGATTTTTCGTTTTAAAATATGGAAGAGTGTTGGATTATTTCATAATATAGAAGGAAATGACAGATACCATTGGGGTTAAATTTATTTCGTGGAACTGTAGGGGGCTACATACTTTTTCTAAAATCAAACAAGTGATGTCCAGATTAAAGCAACTACAGTCTAAAATTGTTTTTCTTCAAGAAACACATCTAATGCCCAAAGACATATGTAGAATACGTAATAGGTGGCCTGGTCAGGTATTTGCAGCTTCATTTAGTTCTCAAGCGAGAGGGGTAATTACAATGATTCACAAATCAATTCCATTTCAGATGGATAAGACAATACAGGATCCTTCAGGTAGATACCTAATTGTTCAAGGGACATTATTATCCAAACGACTGAATCTTATTAATGTTTATGGCCCTAACGATGACGTACCCAAATTTTATAGTAATATCTTCTTAACTTTATCCACCTTTTCTGGGTTTTATGTGATGGGAGGAGATTTCAACTGCACATTGGATCCAATTAGAGATCGTTCATCTGGCCTTGATCAATCCCATAAACAGACTAGAAAGACCCTAAATTATTTTATAAAGGATTTAAACCTTGTTGAAATATGGAGACATTTGCACCCTAAAGATATTCAGTATTCTTGCTTTTCCAGAACACACCAGTCCTATTCTAGAATTGATTATTTTCTTATTTCTGCAACACTTATGTCATACATTACTGATTGTTCTTATGATTCTATTGTAATTTCAGACCATGCCCCTATTTCACTCACTTACATTGACCCTAAATTACTAGGAAACCCTCCAAAATGGAGATTTAATCCCAAATGGCTCCTAGATGATCAATTCAATAAACATATTCTACAGCAGATAGATATGTATTTTGACATTAATACACCACAAACATCAGCTAGTATAAGATGGGAGGCTTTTAAAGTCTTCATTAGAGGTGTTATTCTAAGTGTCACAAGTAGTAAATCAAAAAGCTTTAAGAAAGAATTGACTGAACTGGATACTAAAATAAAACTGTTAGAAAAAGACCTTATCAAATAAAAATGACTCAAATATTCATCAGGAACTGCTGAATCTTAGAACTAAATATAATGAACTATCTGCCAAAAAAGCAGCAGCTAGTCTAATGATGTTAAGACAAAATTATTATGATCAAGGTGAAAAGGCAGGGAAATTGTTAGCTTGGAGAATTAAACAAAAGCAATCAGAAAGAACTATAAATTCTATTGAAGACAATTGTGGCACTATTACAGTGGACCCAGTAAAGATAAATGACACTTTTAAATACTTTTTTGAGACTTTATATTCCTCTGAGTATGCAGATAGCAGTACACAAAAAGAATTTCTTGACAGCCTGTCTATACCTATTATTTCTGAAGAGACAAAACTGTCTCTAGATGTGGACATAACAGAAGAAGAGATCACAGAAGCCATCGACAGTTTAACAGCAGGTCGAACACCGGGACCAGATGGCCTTAATGTAGATTTTTACAAGAAATTTAAAAGAAAACTTGCCAGACCTATTTTAGATATGTTTAAAGAATCCTTTGCAAATGGTATGCTCCCAGAATCCTTAAGACATGCTCTCATTACGCTCATACCCAAGCCTAACAAAATAAATACAAAATGTGATTCATTTCGACCAATCTCATTACTTAACACAGATGTTAAAGTACTAAGTAAAATTTTAGCAAGGAGGTTGGAGACACTTCTACCTAAGATAATACACAGAGACCAAAATGGATTCATTAAGGGTAGGCAAGGTTTTCATAATGTTAGAACCTTGCTTAATGTTTTATATCTTAAAAAAGGGGCTTGTGATGCGGCCATTCTTCCTTAGATGCCGAAAAGGCTTTCGACAGGGTGGAATGGCCGTATCTATTTGAGGTCCTTAAAAGATTTGGATTTGGGGAAATTTTCTGTAAATGGATTAAGATACTTTACATGCATCCTATGGCTGAAGTACTAACTAACAATATAGTTTCTAAGGCTTTTAACATCCAAAGAGGTACTCGTCAAGGGTGCCCCCTTTCACCCCTCCTTTTTATCTTAGCAATTGAGCCACTTGCCATCGCGGTAAGATCTCATAGTAATATACTAGGTATCAGATTAGACACAATAGATTTGCACATTTCGTTGTATGCAGATGATGTAATTCTATACTTGACAAATCTGGCTCACTCCATCCCTTCTCTAATACGACTTCTTTCACTCTTTGGTAACTTTTCTGGTTATAAAATAAACCAATCTAAATCATGTATCCTTTTACTGAATAATAGTGATAGTCAAATACCAACTGTAACACAATTCAATGTGGTAGATTCCTTTACTTATTTAGGAATTAAAATAACGGTGAATGTAGATCATATATCTTTGGTTAATTACCAACCTCTTTTGAACACTATCTCTAAATTTATTGAACGGTGGAAAAATCTACCTATATCGCTAATTGGACGTGTAAATATAATAAAAATGAGCATACTACCTAAAATATTATATCTGTTTCAAAATATTCCTCTCTGCCCTCCAACCTCCTTTTTTACAATACTTCGGAGATCATTCACTGACTTCATATGGAATAATAAAAGAGCTTGTGTTCGGTTATCATTATTGTACTTGCCTTATAATAGGGGTGGTCTTCAGTTTCCGAATCTACAGTGTTACTACTGGGCAGCACAGTTACGATTGACTTTATATTATTTCTCATTTGAACACTGTACATCTTGGGTGGATATTGAATCTTTCTTCATAAAGTCAAAATTACCCCTTAATCTCTACCTCTATTCGGCAGACATTAAATCCCTCAGAAAAGATAAAGATGTTCTATCTTTTAACCCTATCCTCATTAATACAATTAACGTCTGGTGTGATGTATATAAATCTTTAGGGCAGTGCAATACTTTATCATGTTTTACTCCAATATGGGGAAACAAGCGTTTTAAACCAGCTAGATCTGACCCTGGATTTAAGATGTGGTTTGATAAAGGGCTACAGAAAATCGAGGATTTCTATAAGGGAAAAAGATCTAATGTCCTTTGCCGAAATTGTAGCGCAATTTGATATTCCCAAAAAGCATTTTTTTTAAATTTCTTCAATTTAGGAGCTATGTTTCTTCCTATCAAGGTGCAAAGCTTACAAAACCTAATAAGACACCTCTTGAAGAACTGTTATCAAAATCTGCCCAAACTAAAGGTTTAATATCTATGTTTTATAAAATGTTAGAATCACACTCTAAAGAATCATCAGAATCTAAATTGGCTTCCTGGAGAGAAGATTTAAATGTAAATATTCCCTCGGACGTTTGGGATGAAATATGTACGAAAGTTCATGTACAAACAGTTAATAGTAATCTTAAATTAATTCAGTACAACTGGATTATGAGAACTTACATTACTCCAGTTAGGTTAAATAAAAGTAACCAGATTATTCCAGACACGTGCATCAAATGCTCAGATTATAAAGGTACACTTTTGCATTGCATGTGGAACTGCCCAAAGGTGCAGGAGTTTTGGAAGGAGGTGGCTATATTTATTTCTCAGATGGTGTCTATAAATCTACCAATGAAACCTGAAATTTTTATTTTGGGAATTATTCCTGAGAATACTGTGGACCATGGCAGCACTCGTAAACTTGTTGATATTAGTATACTTCAAGCAAAGCGTCTAATAGCCTTGTACTGGAAGAAAGTGGAAAAGCCATCTATCGTACAGTGGATCAATAACATGTCCTTCTGTTTAGCTATGGAAAAGATAACTTATATCTTGAAAGGTAAAATTTCTTCTTTTGAGAAAATTTGGACACCCTTTATATCCTTTATATCAAATTCGGATTTTGGGAATGTACTAAATAAGACAGGAGAAGACAAGATAACTTGACACTTGACCTATCTTATCCCCCTTCTCATATTTTTTTATTTAAAGAAAACATTGTTAAATAATGATTTGTTGTATGCCTTCTATGCATGTTTTGTATTTTCAACTTCCCCTTCCTACTGTATTACTTTCTGGAATAACCTGTGTTGCTATTTAAAATAACCTGTGCCTTGTTTCTTGTTTTTTTTTTTTTTTTTTTTTCATATGAAAATATGTAACTATAATATTGTTGTATTACATTGTTATATTTTGATACATCTCAATAAAAAAGATTGTTAAAAAAAAAAAAAAAAAATGACCTCCTGCTCGCCTCTGGTTCCTTCTCCATTCTCCTCCTACTTGACCTCTCTGCCTGCTTCCACACCATTGACCACTCCATCCTTCTACAACGCCTACAACATCTTGGCATCTCTGGCTCAGCTCTCTCCTGGCTCACCTCCTACCTCACCAACAGATCTCAATTCATATCCATCAACAACTGTACGTCTCACACCACACCTGTCAATCACGGAGTCCCTCAAGGCTCGGTGCTAGGTCCCCTTCTGTTTATCCTGTATATGCTTCCCCTTGGACTTATCATTCATAATCACAGACTAAAATTCCACAGTTACGCAGACGACACACAACTATACCTCAGCACCAGATCCATCACTCCTGCCACAGTATTAACCATCACAAACGGCCTCTCTGCAATAAAATCCTGGATGAACGCCAACTTCCTTAAACTCAACTGCACCTACGTAACATTGCTCGCCTACGCCCCACCCTCTCCACATCTGCTGCTGAAACTCTCATCCATGCATTCATTACATCAAGACTCGACTACTGCAATAGCCTCCTATATGGTCTCCCTTCCTCTGATTTACAAAAACTGCAATACGTTCAAAACTCCGCTGCCCGCCTCCTCACTCATACACGCTCCAGAGACCACATCACCCCCGTCCTTCAACAGCTTCACTGGCTCCCTGTACAACAGCGCATCCATTACAAAGTTCTGCTAATCACCTACAAAGCCCTCAATAACTTGGCCCCTCCATACCTCACAGACCTCTTACAGCACCACCGCCCCTCCTGACGCCTCCGCTCTGCCGACTTACACCTTCTCAAACCCATCACCAAATCAACACACCGAACTTTGGGGGACCGAGCCTTTGCCATCGCTGCCCCCACCCTTTGGAACTCACTCCCCATCCACATCAGAAACTCGGACTCACTGACCACCTACAAAAAACTGCTCAAAACTCACCTGTTTCAGCTCGCCTACAATCTATAATAGCACTGTTATGTGGGAGTGTTCTAATCTGTGTTTCGTTGCAGTTTTCCCTGGTAGCTTACCTGCAATCAATGGGTTAATTGGTGCCACCTGAAGGGAGCCACTTAAAGTCTTGGACACATGCTCTCACTCTCTCTCTCTCGTCTTGCAGCCAGCACTGCAGCAGCAGTGTTTCTGTTTTCTACAGTCCCCTTTTTCTTTAATACTAAATAAACTTTATTTTGATTGGCAGATTTCTGTTTTGTGTCCTTTATGTTGCATCCCTAGAGCCAGGGTTGTAACAAGCACTCTCATCTTTGTTTGTTTGTTTCATTTGTAAAGCATCTTTGAGTTCCTTGGAAAGCGCTATATAAGACTTATGTATTATTATTATTATTATAGTAGGCCTAAAACAGTTAATATTTTCAGAATTCTATGCTCATTGAGACAAAAAGCTAAAGTTAATTAGTGAGATTTAAGGTATTTTTAACATGTTGCAACCGTCCCTGGGTTGGGGTCAACATCTGGGGCCAGTTTCACAAAGATAGACTTTGACTATGGCTTAGATATACAGGGTGGGCCATTTATATGGATACACCGTAATAACATGGGAATGGTTGGTGATATTAAAGTCCTGTTTGTGGCACATTAGTATATATTAGTACACACCACCCATCTTGAGGAGTTTGCCCCCTCACATATACTAATGTGCCACAAACAGGACTTTAATATCACCAACCATTCCCATGTTATTACGGTGTATCCATATAAATGGCCCACCCTGTAGTAGATAGTCAGACTTCAGATAGACATCTAAATCAGACCGTTGCACAAAGCACTTAAGACTCTGACTATCTTAAGTAGGACTACAGTGCAATGCATTCTGGGTAAAATAATACACTTTTCAAAACAAAAAACATGGCAGATCGAGTAAGCGCATTCAACCGCTCAGTGCAGTTTACCCCAGTGGAAAATATGTGTTTGTTGGAGGAGTATAACAGTTACAAGGACATTTTACCTGGGAAATTTAGCAGAGAATGTAGTAACAAGAAGAAATGTTTAATTTGGAAAAGGATTGCTACGACAGTTAACAGCGTTAATTCCGTTAAAGACGTACAGAAAAGATACAAAAACATGGTACAAGATACCCTGTATACCACCCGTGACACAGAAGCTTTGCTCAGACCCACTGTGTCACCAACAGCATTCAGAAAAGTTCCTGTTGCATAAAATCTCAATGCAGTGCAAACCGGTGGCGCCATTCGGTGTCTGTCCGCGGCGCCCAGCAACGGCTCAGGACCTTGTTCAAAATCCTGCCGCGCCACAGAGCGCCATTTACATTTTTGTCTCATATTTGTCTCAAATCGTCGTTAATGTATATACTGACTTCACCCTGTGCTGCAATATATATTTAGTTATACATTCATCTACAGAAATCAGCTGCGTGGATGAAAACTGCTGATGTATCGGATTTTCAGGAGATATTCTCAATTTATTCAGTTAACGGACGCAGTTAACACATAGGTAAAGTGTTCAGACTGCAGACTTAGCAACGATTGTATTTAATTGTACAGTACAATCATAACATAGTACAGACATTATCTTAATTCCATAATGTCCTTAAACATAAGAATATTGCTGGCCATAAACTGAGAAAGTGCGCGTCCAGTGTGCGATACCTCGAGTTGTCCTAGATGCGGCGCGGCGCTTCTGGTCCAGTGTGCGACCCCCTTTAGACCTAAATTAGCCTGGGGGTAAGGTGTCCAATTTTTTTGGTCTAAATTAAGTCAGTCTTTATTTTTGTGAAACAGTCTAACTTGCATTAGACTAGTCTATGAGCAAATTTTAGACTTGTCTAACACTATAGACTGGTCTAAAATAGCTTTGTGAAACCGGCCCCAGATCTTTCCCGTTGTTTAAACAAAAAGGAAAAAAGCATTGTATCGCGTTACCACCGATTTTTAACTATAATGATGTTACATAGGCTATCCCTAAAAGATATGATACATTACTTTCAGTTACTATAGTAAAATATATTATTACTGTTTAAAAGTCATTTGTCTCAAAGTAAAAGTTCCCTGTGAGGAAAGAAAGAAAAGCTCTTGTGAGACTCCCTGCGCGCGCTGTGTGATTGATGTTTAACGGTTTCTGCGTGAGGGAGAATATTTTGTCTCGCGCATATTAATAAAATATACTCTTACATTTATAAAGATTAAACATAAACGTGTGTGTGTGTGTGTGTGTGTGTGTGTGTTCTGCCCATTGTCATGGTATATAATCGCCATCTAGCGGACATTTGCAGTATTGCAGTTGTTAGTTTTCCTGTACATGCCCACTTGCAATGTTGATTTATTAGTTTGGCAGCAGCAGTTCAACGTGCAGCATACTGTAGATTTTAATTCGACGCTCAAACAGTCTTTGCCCTGGATAAAGATATGCCTGTAAGTTTATTTACTATTTTAAGCGATGTTTAAAAGTGTTATGAGGTAACATAATCTTTCCTCTTGAAAAATAAGTTTGTGATCGATATGAAAATGTAAGGAAGTTTTCTATCACATGTATACGCACGTGCAGATTGTAATGCACGCGTTTATATGTATTTCAAACAGATTAATGTACAAATTGTAATTTCATTTCTTGTTTATTGTATTTCAGTTTTACAAATAAGAAAAAGGATCACAGAAGTAAACATTCTGGAAAGGATAAACTGCTTCATGTGTGTTTGTTAGCTAGCTGTCTAGTTTCTTCAAAGTGACACAGTTGCAAGGACAGCATAGTGTGTGTCTTGCTCCTCCTAGATCACACAGAAGCGTCTTCAGCTTTACATCTGTAAATATCATCAAGCTGGTTTTGTCATTTATGAAGCAAACAGTTTGATCATCTGAGAGATTTCCAGGGGTCTGTGATTATAAGAGCAGAAGTTTCATTAATTACTGCCTTTTCCTCAGTTTTACTCACTTAGTTTCTAGTTAATTTACCAATATCACATTTTACTAACTCCCAATTATTAATAAAACAGCTTTCATTTCAACTTTCTTACAATAATGATTAACGAAATGTTTAATTTTAAGCTTAATGCTATTATGAGATAATACTATTTAACATCAGTATGATGGTTTAATAAGTGCTTACAGAGAGCTTAGTCTTTATATAGATAGCCTTACAGTCAGTCAGGAGAATTAAGGAATATCTACTAAAATACTGTGAAGATCAATAGATTCAGAGATCAGCTAAAAGTCTATATGAGAGGAATGAGAAGCGGTCTTGTTTCTCCAGGTAAAAGCTTTAGTATCAGTGAATTTGGTCCTCCAGACATCAGTCACATCAAGTCTCTCCAGGAATGGTTTATATTCTGAATTAAGTGATGAGAGTCGGCATGTCAATCATTTATCAAGAGCGCTGTCAATCACAACACTGAAATCCCCACCTAAAACAAGTAGAGAGTTTGTGAATTCAGTCAGTCAGGAAAGTCTTCTGCTTTCTATAAACTCAAGAGAAGTATCATTCTCAGACCTTCAATTATCCAGAAATATTGGCCATAATATTATAAGTCAAGTTAAGATCAATGACATTACACAGAAATGTCCATATGAATCACAGTCTGAATATAACAGATTCTCTTTATCTACTAGCCGTGGTGTCAGAATCGCCAACGAGTTTTTACAGCAGTGTTGTCAAATATTTATTCCGAAGCTGTGGGGGGAGCTCTAGAGAGAAACCTGCGAGCAAAAAGCGAGAATACAGCGAAGAAATCCCGAAACTACTGAGTGCTGCCAAATCGTTATTGATGTATTGAAGTGTTTCGGAGCTGAATCTCTGACAAATGTCTAACTTCCAACTTCAAACCAACTTTATATCGGTGTTTAATATGATAGCGACGGGAATGCGAAAACATTGTACAATAATATAACATGATATCAGAAGCAGATAAATAAACTTACTGTGATGTTATATTTATGCCTGTTTCAAAACTTCTGAAGGCAAATTTACATTTCCTCAGGATCTTCTTTGCTTTCAAATTTGCGCACAAGCCAACTACAAATAAACCCCGCCCATCTCTCTTCTTCTTCTTCTTCTTCTTCTTGTTTTTATATATATATATATATATATATATATATATAGAGGCTATTCATCGCAAAATTATTGAACAATTATTCATGTACAAACAATATGGCAATATTGGTAAATCTTTACAGAACATACAGAACAGGTGCATGAAAGAAACACAAATACAACAGGAAATTATCATAATGGTAAAAAAATCATATTCTTTATGATGGAAAAAAAGATGAATTGCGTTTTTCTATTTTATCACTTTGAGGGCTTTTGTATAACAAACAAATTCACCATGAAATGCGCAGAACATTGGTTTTACCTTCAGGTAGCCTACTTAGATTTGTGTACATAAAATTTCCCAAGCATGAGGATATTGTTAACCAGGAAGTTATCTTTGTTATTGTTCATCATAAGTCCATATATAATGTCATTTGCAGTGAAGTCTTCGAGGTGAGGTATCTTTGGGTAAAGCCAGCCATAAATATCAGACCATAAGGCCTCCACATACTTACAGTGAAAAAACTGATGCTCCGTGGTTTCAATATCATCACAAAATAAACATTTATTTTTATAATATTCCGAAATTTATCTCCAAAACCAAACAATTTTAAACAATCGAAAATAAATGGGTGTTCAGTTGAATCACATGCCTTGTAGAAGTCAATGAAGAGAATAAAGCCATCAGTTTCTATTAGATGTCTGTAATCTAAAAGATCAAGCACTAAACGAATATTGTTGTGTATGGATCTCCCCTTCATAAAACCGGATTGAGAATCACTTATGATTTTGTGTAAAAATAATTTTAATCTGTTAGCATATATAAGGGTTAAAATGTTATAATCAGTGTTTAATAATGTGATTGGTCTAAAGTTATCTAAAATGTTGGGGTCTTTATCAGGTTTGGGGATTAAGGTTATGATACCTTGTTTCATAATGAGAGGAAAAGTCATTCTTTCAGTTGCTTCTTTTAACATACGCAAAAAATGGGTCTTTTAGTAAGATCCAAAAGTGTTTATAAAAATTAGCAGTAAGGCCATCATCACATCCTGGAGATTTGAACACAAACGACCTACTGCTTTATCCAGCTCATCAGAAGCAATATCAGCATCACACAGCGCTACAGATTCATCATCTATATGGGCAATAAGATCTTCAATATGATCTTCTTCTTCATTCAGTGTTCTGGCGGGTTTAGTTCTGTCGTGAAGGATGTTTAGCGCCTCCTACTGTATACTGGAGTGTGTGACATCATGACTTCCTCAATCTCTAAGCCTTGCTTTCATCTGTTATTCTTTTCTTTCCACTTCCTTCCATTTTAAGTTATGATTTCTCTCAACTGAATTATTTCTGAAACATTTTTGTAATTAATTTACACTCCACATCTCTTTCAATATAATCACATTTATCTGTGTTTGTTTTATTCATGAGAAATAGATTATTATAATTTAGTAAATGTGATGTCTTCTGTTTCTGAAGGGTTTCAGTTTTATTGATTAATGAATATTGTAATATTCTTGGTAATAAACTGCACACGATCTGTCACTCTTTGCACCAAGCCCTATAAACAGTATCTAAACATTACAGATGTTTGTGCCGAGATCTTCGTTGATCAGCAGCTGTCGCTTCACAAGAGTCAATCCCTCCAAGATTTGTTTAGTTACATTGAGAAAATTAAATGAACAAAGAAAGAAGCAGTCACAACACAGAAGAAACAGACAAGAAAAATCAGATGAAAAAAGTAAAAGACAATGGTATTGTACAAGACATGGGTTTATTTCAACTGTTTAAAGGCTTCTAGATGCACGAGTTAGAAAGAGTCCCAAAGTAACTTCAGCAAACAAAACAAAGCTCTTTCTGATATTTGTGTATAACATAACAAAATCAGATTATATGTATTGGGAGAAATATTTCCATAAAAATCATAATGGCAAAGCCACAATAAATTTTCTAGTGTCTCTGAGTTATGTTTACAAGAAGAACAATTTGTATTAATAGCTTTATGGAATTTCTATAAGAAAGTAATAACAGGATAAACACGATGGATAATCTAAACAGAAACTGCTCTTATCTTCTTAGTAATTAAGCATCTATTCTGAATATTTAAAAAAGAGTAGTGGCGTCTGCTGATTGGCTGATCTTTATTTCCTTTTCTCCAATGAGAATCCCTTTCTTTGATTAATATCATGTGATCCGGAGGAAAAGATTGAGTGTCTTTCACTGATTCCCCTCTGAAGATTGAATCTGGACCACAAGCCAAAACTAAACTTTAGTGAGCAGTTCCTGTTCGCACAAAGTGTCCTGATCACATCATATATATATATATATATATATATAAAATCACTGAAAACAAATGTTCAAAGACATGAAACATAAAAATATGTTCGACTGGGTCAAACGCCTTGTAGAACTCTAAAAAAAAAGATAAAACTTTGCTCTGAAATCAGATCAGAAGAGTCAAGGATGCCTAAAATGACTCTGATATTATTATAAATGTGCTTATTTTTATAAAGCCAGACTGAGATTCATTATTAGATAGCTCATAACTCTCTGTAATCTCTGGGCAAAACTCTGAGCTAGAATCTGGTCATCAGTGTTCAGTAACAGATTGGACACCAGTTTTCAATAAGAAGCGGATCCTTGTTGTGTTTTATGATCAGAGTAATCCCGCCTGTGTTAATCTAGGAGAAGAGATATTCTCACAGTAATAAACTGAAGGGTTCAGAGAACGCCTTATAAAACTCTGCTGTAATACCAGCATTACCTGGAGACTCGCTGATTTAAGATGATTCACGGAAACAACCATTTACACTATCCAGACTCAAAATGAGGAGCCCAGAGGTATATAACAATTTACAGAAATTATAGCAATAATTATTAGTTGTCTTGGGGTCGTCCTTGATGAAACATCAGCACTGAGTTCAGAAATGCTATAATAACAGGTGTTAGACTTCTCTAACCTGAAGAATCATGCAGAGTTTTGTTCATCTTGCTCCGATCACACAGAAGCGTCTTCAGCTTTACATCTGTAAATATCATCAAGCTGGTTTTGTCATTTATGAAGCAAACAGTTTGATCATGTGATAGATTTCCAGGGGTCTGTGATTATAAGAGCAGAAGTTTCATTAATTACTGCCTTTTCCTCAGTTTTACTCACTTAGTTTCTCAAGAAAGTTTCCCTCAGAAAAGCTCCTGTCAGACTCCCTTTGCGAGCGCTGAGTGATCGACGTTTAACAGTTTTGTCTCCATTCACTGAAATAAAGAGCAGCACAGACACCATTAATAACTGAGAGAATGAAAAACACTAATGCCTCATAATCCAAGAAAGACTAAATAAGGCTGAGTCTGAAACTACAGTCTCTACTGAGAATCAAAGCTTGTTGAGATTGAAACAAACACTCGCTGATATCTGATGTCTTCCTTCCAGATGATTCTGTCTAATCTGAGGAGGATTCGTTACCATCAGAAATATTTCACACACTTCAGTCTGATCAATGCATTTATTAACATTCAGAAAGCCGTCTTTTTGCTCTGTCTTCAGATCAGTGTAATGATCAGAGTAAACACACACACTATTCTCACTGCGACGGGCTTGAGCTCTCAGTGTGGCGTTGTGAATGTGCTGTCAATGTCAAATACTGATTCTAAAAGAGTCCGTCTGGAGATTCAACGGTCTGATCGATCTTTCATCTGCGGCCCGTCTGACTTACGCTCTCTCTAGAGTTCATGTGTCCTGTGTGTTTCTTTCCTATCAGCTCAATGATGCCAAAAACTCTCTCAACTACAACAGTCACAGATGTTCCTCTACTGGACACATTTCTCTAGAGTTGATGCTGAAGTTCATGACAGATCATTGTGTTCATCACAACACAGCGGTCAAATGTGTGAAATGAACAGCATCTTTTCTCCAAAGCAATAAGAGCACAAGCTTTGTTGTAGTCCAGACTTTAAAGTTAGGCATCTTTACAGATGATCATTTTAATAAATAGATAAAAACCTGCGCTGACAAACACTTGCAGTGCTGTGGATGTTTTCCAGGAGCCGCTGGAGGAGAAACGTGTGCAAAAGCAGAACAAAAGCTCCTGGAGACACAAACTGTGCTGCAACTACAGACTAAACCATGACTTGATGGAGCAACATGAGAAGAAATATTCCAGCTCTACGTGACGAATCTCACATTCTGCTTCTAAAGCATCAGAACGCTCAGCTGCTTTCATGGGAAGAGCATCACTGGACACTTCTTTTCTGCTCTTTGTTGAAATGATTTAGACACTCCAGCTGAATAATGTTTAATCGGACAGATTTTGTTGAGCTTCGTTCAGGTGTCCTGACGTTGGAGGAAGGCTGAGACTGTTGTAGAGGACATGAAGCTCAGAGAGCATATTCTTCACTGCCAAATATCTGTGCTTCAGCATTATTATACAACAAATCATATTTCAGCTGTCTTCTATCAGGACAAATAAAGAAAAGGATCATAAGGACACAGAAATAGAGCTAGTGACACAGAAGTGGCTCAACTTACCCACCATTAGGGGTATAGTATGTTGTCACTGGGGAATTTGAGTTCAAAATAAATTAAATATTAGGGTTTTTTGTGCATTTTCCCATGACAGTCTTACTTTACAGCACATTATTCAAAATGTCTATTCATTAAGAATATTTCCATGCAGTGAAATATCCAAAATATTCAAATGTTAAATTATGACACAACAAAATAAAGTGAGAAAAAAGAGCTTTTATTAGATATAGAGAATATTAAATGTTCCTCATTGCAGTTCACCAAACTTTGTGTGTTTGCAGAAGAATATAATCACAGGAAAAGAAGAGGTGGATTCTGTTTGCCACAACTATGTTTTTTAAGAAAATTCAACATTTCATAGTTTATGAAAAACATTTATAAAAATGTACATAAACAATTCACCAACAAGTATGAAATACAGTCAGACAAATATAAATCTTGCTATACATTTACTTTAACATTAAACTTGTTTTACCTTCCCTGTATTTGAGTTCAAAATAAAAAAGGGGGGAAATGGTCCATTAACTCATGACAGTCTTACTTTACAGCACATTATTCAGAGTCTATCATTCAGAATATTTCCAGGCAGTGAAATATACAACGCCTTTTCTCCAAATGTTAAATTCTTAAGCAACAGAATAGGTTATAAAAATGACCTTTTATTAAATTGAACAAAGACAGACATAATTATTCTACATTCCAACCATCAAGGTTTGCAAGAAAATATTAAATGTTCCCTTATTACAGTTCATCAAACTTTGTGTGTTTGCAGAAGAATATAATCACATGAAGAAGAAAAAAGAGCTGAATTCTATTTGCCACAACTATCCTTTTTAGCAAAATTATACATTTCATATTTTATGGCTAATCTTTAAATCTTAAAATTAATAATAATAATAAAAAATGTACCTCACCAATTCAAGTATGAAATACACAGACAAATATCAATATAAATCTTATATTGCTTATAAATTTGCTTTGACATTGAACTAATTTTACATGCCATGTAGAACATTTACTTTATCTTGTAAAAAACTGTTGTAAGATTAATTATTAATGTTATTATGATTGAATATTTATGTTGATAACTTCTGATAAAGCCATATTTTCCTGTATCATCACTAGAGAGGCTATTTTACAGCAGGTTTTCATCTGAAATGGCCTGTCAGGTCTGGGACGCTGGATTGGGTCACTGCAATTTTCATCTTTAACTATTTCTTTTGCTCAATCATCAACTGGAAAAAAGTATTCATGTAGAATGAGAGGAACTTACAATTTATTTCATACTAAGTATACTACAAATCCTTTAACATATTTACTGACATATCGCTTGAGAATTACTTACATAAATATTATAATTAAACTTTATTTGGATTACTCACAGGTTAAACTGTAATGTGTGATTTCTGAATATTGTCCCTCATTAATTATTTTAAGATGAAGCAGTTCATCTGCAACGTTCCCAATATATTTAACTCTCGGAATGAGATCTGGCCAGTTATTTAAGAATGATGCTTTATCTGCCTCACTATTCAGACGCAGCGTGTCTTTCTCAGCTGTTGCAGTGTTTGATCCTCCTCTCTCATTTGAAGATCATTCTCCCGATGCTTCTCGAGGTTAGAGAACCTGGAGCACATAGAGAGGCAGACTGAAAGAGTGAGGTAGAGTGTGTTATGCACAGACAGCCCTTACGGAAAAGATGTATACTTCAAGTTCATTTTATGAAGTATACTTCAGTAAAGATCAAGTATACACTCACCTAAAGGATTATTAGGAACACCATACTAATACTGTGTTTGACCCCCTTTCGCCTTCAGAACTGCCTTAATTCTACATGGCATTGATTCAACAAGGTGCTGAAAGCATTCTTTAGAAATGTTGGCCCATATTGATAGGATAGCATCTTGCAGTTGATGGAGATTTGTGGGATGCACATCCAGGGCACGAAGCTCCCGTTCCACCACATCCCAAAGATGCTCTATTGGGTTGAGATCTGGTGACTGTGGGGGCTATTTTAGTACAGTGAACTCATTGTCATGTTCAAGAAACCAATTTGAAATGATTCGAGCTTTGTGACATGGTGCATTATCCTGCTGGAAGTAGCCATCAGAGGATGGGTACATGGTGGTCATAAAGGGATGGACATGGTCAGAAACAATGCTCAGGTAGGCCGTGGCATTTAAACGATGCCCAATTGGCACTAAGGGGCCTAAAGTGTGCCAAGAAAACATCCCCCACAC
The DNA here is from genome assembly GCA_022829085.1 of Abramis brama. Taxonomy (NCBI): domain Eukaryota; kingdom Metazoa; phylum Chordata; class Actinopteri; order Cypriniformes; family Leuciscidae; genus Abramis; species Abramis brama. The sequence goes on from CM040767.1 coordinate 62,012,616, forward strand.
CATTACACCACCACCACCAGCCTGCACAGTGGTAACAAGGCATGATGGATCCATGTTCTCATTCTGTTTACACCAAATTCTGACTCTACCATCTGAATGTCTCAACAGAAATCGAGACTCATCAGACCAGGCAACATTTTTCCATTCTTCAACTGTCCAATTTTGGTGAGCTTGTGCAAATTGTAGCCTCTTTTTCCTATTTGTAGTGGAGATGAGTGGTACCCGGTGGGGTCTTCTGCTTTTGTAGCCCATCCGCCTCAAGGTTGTGCGTGTTGTGTCTTCACAAATGCTTTGCTGCATACCTCGGTTGTAACGAGTGGTTATTTCAGTCAAAGTTGCTCTTCTATCAGCTTGAATCAGTCGGCCCATTCTCCTCTGACCTCTAGCATCAACAAGGCATTTTCTCCCACAGGACTGCCGCATACTGGATGTTTTTCCCTTTTCACACCATTCTTTGTAAACCCTAGAAATGGTTGTGTGTGAAAATCCCAGTAACTGAGCAGATTGTGAAATACTCAGACCGGCCCGTCTGGCACCAACAACCATGCCACGCTCAAAATTGCTTAAATCACCTTTCTTTCCCATTCTGACATTCAGTTTGGAGTTCAGGAGATTGTCTTGACCAGGACCACACCCCTAAATGCATTGAAGCAACTGCCATGTGATTGGTTGATTAGATAATTGCATTAATGAGAAATTGAACAGGTGTTCCTAATAATCCTTTAGGTGAGTGTATTTTAAGTACACTTTATGCAGCAAGTATACTAATATTAATGTACTAGTAGTAAACTTGAAAGTGAACTGTTTCAATACTGCATGGGACTACATTGACCCACTTTTTAGTATATAAAAGTATACTTTTAAGTGTACTATAAGTGTAACAGTAGTAAACTTTAAGTGCACAACTAGTTCACAACTACATTACTCTATCTAAAGTGGAAACACCTACAAGCCAAGTATACTTAGAAGTCTTAAAGCTACACTGTGTGAGATTTTCTCCGATCTAGCAGTGAAATTGTATATGCCCATCAACTGAATATTACTTTCTAGCCCCTCCCATTCCGAAGGCGTTTTAACTCCTACTCCTCCGTGTTATAAGTAATCTCCCCTCGCACTCGTAACGGTGCCACTGAGTAAAAGCTCGAAGGGCGAAGCTTGAATTTAAAGGGATGTCCCTCTTTGGGCTAATGTATTTAGCAGTGGAGAGTATGTGCTGCCGTGAGGTGAAGGCGTTTTGGAGTTTAGTGGAGCAGCTCGACCCACAAAACGGCAGATCTGACATGCCTCACGCAACATCCTGGTTTTGACGCATGCTGCCTGAACCCGTTTGTTTTGCGAATAGCTTACTCTCATAGTCTAAAGCAGTGAAGTGTTCGCCGCATATGACGGCTGACTCTGTCACACAGGCAGCAGTAAAATCTGCCCGCTTCAAATCAGCCGAAAACGGCTGATTCGTCTCACCCAGGCACGGATCAGCCGTTTTTTCTGGGGAACTTGAGGAGCCTCTGCCCTGTTTTTGATGTATTCGTACATCCCGCACAAACACAATAGTTAACCATTTTTGCTAGCTAGGTATACTCCAATATACTAATGTTAACTCTAGGCTTGGAGTCCCTCTTGTGACGTCACGCCCATCCTAGTGGAAGGGAGAGGGATTGCTTAAACACTGTAAAATGTACCAACTTTTCATATTATATTCAGCATTTTGGCATAAAAAACATACAAAACAATGGTGGGCGGTTCTTATCTTTATGTTTAATAAGCACATTGCATTATCTTCGTGAAAAATGTAACCTGCAGTTTACACTTTAAAAAGTTACACAGTATAGCTTTAATTATACTTGTAAATATATCTTGATCAAAGGATAGAGTACAAGGCCGAATATGTTAAGACTTTTCTGTCAGTATAAGTCAAATATACTTCAGTGCAATTATATTTCTGAGAATATTTCTGAGATTGACTCATTGGCTGTAGGTCTCAATGCCATTTCCAGTCAAAACACATTTCACACAGCAAAACTTAAATAGTTGGCATCCACGATGTGTTGGCACTTCTCTTAGATCGTGTCTTTGATAATTCACACTATGCATGAACGAGCACCAATTTTTCTCAGATTTCAGGCTTTTTGTCGGCGAGCTCCAGAAAACTGTCGGCCAGTGAAAATTGGGCCTAAAGTTGGTAGTGTATACGCTGCATTAGAGCATTCATTGGATTTTGTCAGAGAAATCATGTTCTGACAATACAAATTTGGTGACACTGTCACATATTGGTTAATAGTTACAGTATAAGCCATTTTTTTACACAAGTAGCTTTAATTATGCTTTTAACGGACCATAAACCATTTAACGAACACTTGTTCTAACTAATGCTTGCAGTTATTTTCTCTTTTAACTACATGGGATTAAGTTCAAGACTTGAATATGATTATGGGATAAATATGTATTTCCAGGTACAGACTGATCATTATTTACCCTTGATCTGTTTTGAATCAGCAAGTGGAAGAAGCCTTCATGTTGCCCTCAGTCCGAGCTGTGAGAGAAAGATGAAACATCAGATTACACAAACACATCAGCTGAGCAAAGAGAAACATTTGAGTTTAACAATGACTTCATTTTTCACATTGAATCCCTCACAGCACTAAACAGTCACTCCTTACAATGAAAGAAAACATTTTAACTTAATTTTCAAACATTACCTTCCTTGTGTTTGTTCTCCAACTCTTTAGCCAGATTATTCTGTTTCATCTTCCTCAGGATGTTCACTGTGATCTTCACAGCTTCTTCTGGTCCTGAACGTGCCACCATCGTGTCCACTGTGTCTAAGACATCTGCGTTCTCCATTTCAGACTTTGAAATAAGCTCATTATTCTTCAAGTACCACAGAAAGCGCTTCAGGTCATCTTTTCCTAGATCCCTCAGTGAGTTCTCAAGCAGCTCTTTAACAGACGCCATATTCCTTCGCTGATTCACTTCTGCAGGACAAAAAGAAAAAGATCTTCAGTATTTTTCACTCTAAACACATGATTCGAAGTATTCAAATGTTAGGGTTAGATCATGTCTCTTCTCTTAGAGGCATCTCATCCAAACTCTTGTTGAACAGTCAGTGATTTTTCAGCGAGTCACACACAAAGCAGGAAACAAGATTTAAATAAAAAGATTTTTACAAATATAGTACAATTAGTAGTTAGAGGTGCAAAAACATTATATGCTGCCATGGAAGGACTGAATAACAAGGCAAGGCAAGGCAAGGCAAGTTTATTTATATAGCACATTTCATACACAGTGGCAATTCAAAGTGCTTTACATAGAAGAAATTAAAATAATAAAAAGAAATAAGAATAATTAAAACAGTTTAGATAATCTAATTAGATAATCTAATCAACACATTTACATAATCTAAATTAATTGAGCTAAATTATGTTGTAAAATTATTGAGTATATTGTGAGTATATTAATGAAGCAAAGACAGAGATAGTCACTGGAGTTGTGTAAATCTGCTATACTTTACAGAAAAATCAGTATTTATTAATATAGTAGATATATAGTAATGTAGATATATTTTAGCTTCTCTTATGAACTTTATATTAATATATATGAACTTGCCATAGCACATTAATTGTACACTGTTAGACCTTACCGGGTTTTTTTACAGTAAAATACTGGCAACACTGTTGCCAGTAAAATACTGTTAATTGTACAGTTCTTTACTGTAATCTAGTTTGTTTCTGTAAAAATGCACTAAATTCTAATTCAAGTTAACTAATTACACTTGCAGAAACCGACTGCCTTAAATTGACCAACTGGCATTTAAATGTATTAACTAAAATTTATAATGCATTAATAATGTGAGCAAAGTATTACTGTGAACTTCTTTCATTTGAGACCACTAAAAAACTATTGTACATAAAAAGATTTCCACTGGACCAGCAACTACACAGTCACCGCCTGTTAAATAAAGCAACATGCAGCAAATCATCAATGTTTGTAGATCTTCTCCTGGACTGAAGCACAGGCTCTACTCTTCTGCACAATGGTGACCCAAAAAATTAATTTTACAGTAAACTACTGGCAACAGTGTTGCCAGTATAAACCTGTTTTATAACTTACAGTTTATTACTGTTAAAATACATTTTGTGGGTGTGTCTTTTTATCTTACACTGTTAACCCTTTCAACCCCACAGGGAAATCCACACTACAAAGAGTAAAAAGTAACATTGAGACAGTGCTGCAGTGAGATAATTAAGGGAATATGTAAGTGATTGTTGAGCATTAGTGATGAACACCTGCTGTTAACAAGCAGAATCACTGAAGAAAAGAGAAACACAAGAACAGAAAATAGAGAAACACAATAACTACGACTGACTTCCAGCCATTACACATTATTACACTTATTATTAACCAGTATGACTTTATTTCTGTCATACAGAAGTTGTTATTGAGATGTTTAATTGAAAATGTTTGGTTTGAAGTTACCATTATAGAGATCAGTGCTTGCTTTAGTTGGGATGCTGATGCTAAAACATTCATTTTTCTTTTGCTGCTTGAGCTGTGTTTTTGCAAGTCACACTTGTGCGCACACAGTTTATGAATGATTGCGGTTATAATGCTTATGATGACAAAATCATCATATTGCCTGTTCATTCACTAAGGAATTAATTCTTATTCATTCAGAGTTTTATCCTCGATCAAAAGTGTTACATTAGCACTACTGTGAAACTACAGCAGTAAATTACTATGACTCTTTTTTTTAACACATCATGCATAAACCAAAAAAAAAAACAGAGCTACACTATGTTTTAGAAACACAGAGATATCACAATTTAGCACATTAATCTCAACAATGGTGGCAATATTTCATTTTTTTTTTTATTATTCATGCAGCAGTGCATGCTGGGAGTTTTATATTATCCTGGAACCCAGCATGCATTGCGACATGAAACTTTTCACCATTGTTGAGATTCATGTGCTGATTGTTGATATCTGTGTGTGTCTGAGTCAAGCAGGAGTAAAATAAAATTGAATGCACTATATGATTATTATTTTTCAGAAGACCTGATAACAGAAATATTGATTTCATTTTGTAGATACACAGACTTATGCTAAATAGGACATACCCATAATTTCAATGAATATATACAGGAATAATCTGAAAATCAGATTCAAATGATTCTGACATCATCACTAAAAAATAAAAACACCTGATCATCTTCCTCTTGACTTTTTCTTGCCATAACAAATGTGTTTTATAAACTCACCGTTACAGCAGTCAGAGAGAGATGAATGGAAAGAAGTCCAGGGACAAGAGACCAACTAAAGCAAATACTGATCTCCATCATGGTGACAACAAATTTTATTAATAACTAAATCTTTGTTAATTCTCAACAAGAACTTTTGTACATGTATGAAAGAAATAATCGTAAACTGGCTTGTAAACTGGTTTCACACTCAGTGTGGCTGGAAGTCAGTTGTAGTTCTTGTGTTTCTCTTTTTTCTGTTCTTGATTCTCTGTCCTTCAGTGATTCTGCTTATCAGGTGTTCATCAGTGTCTCAATTCACTCACTTCTTTTCATTCACTCTGTCAAGGGGACTATATTAGTGAACTAATGTAGGGAATAGTGAATGAGGGTATAGGGTGTGATTGGGAAAACAGCCTCTGAGTGTCGATTTTGAGCACTGTTCATTTACAGTATATTCCTGTAGGCTATTTTTGTTTTCTACGGTATATTACTGTTTTAATGGAAAATGGTATGATACTGTCTGAATTACGCCTTTTTTTACAGCAAGGGTTAACAGTGTACAACAGTACGCAAGGTGAAGTTTTACAACCTCCCTACAAAGAGGAATCAAATTAGTAAATTAAGTTGCATAGAACTACTCAGAAGAACGATGTGTTGACGCAATTGATTACATTAATTATGAAAAAAACGTAAATTTGTGTGGAATGTTTACATTCATCCCTAATCCCCGTCATGTTTCACACAAAACAAGACTCACCAGAGCAGATGCTAATGGATTGATTGGCAGCACAACTTAATAAAGTTATGTATAATAATTGATTATCAAAATAATTATTTGCTGCAGCCCTAGTAGAAACTATGGTGGCCCAGTAGTGCACAACACAACTAAAATGGAAACAGCACAATGGAAATGCTCCCTGTCTCGGCCACTATAGAGGGTGCGTTAAACAGAGGTAATGATGGTCTAATGAATTACAAATTTTGGATTCAGAATGATAATGTATTGCTTCAGAAACTTCAAAGGTTCATAAAAATATATTGGACATCAAAATCTAGATTTCGTTAGATCATTAGACCCTGCATTAAAACCCTCGGCTCATTCAACTCGAACACCGCTTGGTTAAAAAAAAAGACTGTACATACAGTATTTTTTTTTTTTTTCCTCTGTTACTTTTGTTCTTTGATTGTCATTAATGACAGACATCACAGCAACTGTTTTATTAGGCTACTGTGATTTTAAGATCTGCCGCTGCCGAAACATGATGCAGATCTGACACACATCTCATTTTCTCAACTCTTTAAGTTCATTTAACAACAACAACAACAATATTTATTTATAAAGCACATTTAAAAACAACCAAGGCTGACCAAAGTGCTGTACAGAACAGAAGGAAAAAATAATAATAATAATACTAAAAAATAATAATAAAACAACCAATAAAGTAACACAAAACAATAAATAAGCAATAATTTCGTATCTAAATCAAGGAGTATTAAAAGCCAAAGAAAATAAATAAGTCTTTAAAGAAGATTTGATCTAATCTAATGTAGAGAGGTAGACTGTTCCAAAGTTTTGGGCCTGCAGTCGCAAAAGCGCGATCGCCTCGTTTTTTAAGTCTGGATCTAGGCACAATAGAGTAGACAGTGATCACTGGATTTTAGGGTTCTAGAAGGAGTGTACGGCCAAAGTAGATCGGTCAGGTACTGAGGGGCCAATTTGTTCAGGGCTTTATAAACAAATAATAACATTTTAAAATCAATTCTAAATTTTACAGGTATCCAGTGCAGTTTGGATAGAATCGGAGTGATCGACTCATACTTGCGGGTCCCAGTAAGCAGTCTAGCAGCTGCATTTTGCACCAGCTGTAGACGGGAGAGGGAAGACTGAGAGACACCAAAATAAAGTGAATTACAGTAGTCTAGTCGAGATGTTACAAAAGCATGAATCATTGTTTGGAAATTACTCTGAGTTAAAAAAGGTTTCACTTTAAGACATCATTTAACTCATTTTAAGACTGCTCTTATGAGAATAGTCGACAAAACGGGCATTTTGGGGATAGTTCATCCAAAAATGAAAATTTGCCCACAAACAGAGTTATATTAAAAACTGTCCTGGCTCTTCCAAGCTTTATAATGGGAGTGAATGGATGTATGTCTTTGGAAGTCCATCAAAGCACATCATCCATGATAAAAGTGCTCGATGCTCGATGTTATTAAAGACCTTGTGAAGTGAAGCGATGCGTTAATATTAGAAAAATATTAATTTTTAAAACATTATCAACTTAAATAACTAGCTCAAGCTGAAACTAGTTCAAACAAACAGGGCTGGGCAACAGCGTTCATCATTACGTTGTGCATTAAGATCAAGTGTTACTCTTGTGGCGTAAGTCGTCTGCCGGAAGCTAGTTATTGTAGTCTATAATGTTTTAAATATAGATATTTTTCTTACACAAACACATCGATTTACTTCAGAAGGCCTTTATTAACCCCCGGAGCCGCGTCAAGCTCTTTTATCATGAATGGATGTGCTTTGATGGACAAACAGCCATTCACTCCCATTATAAAGCTTGGAAGAGTCAGGACATTTTATAATATAACTCTGTGTTCGTCTGAAAGAAGAATGTCATACACACCTCGGATGGCTTCAAGGTCATTTTCATTTTTTGTTAAACTATCCCTTTAACACGCTAATTTTGACAGCACTAATAAATAGTTGTAGTTGTGTTGTGCTGATTTCATTGTGTTGTGGCTCATTTCCAGTGTGTTGTTCATTGTGATGTGCACTACTGGGCCACAACAAGAAACCCTTACAAGGAGAGATAAAGTTAGCAAGTGATCCTGATCCACTTCGCGTAGGGGTCCTCATCACCCTGTCGGGGTTTATTCTGAGATAACAACCGGCTGGATGTACATTATCACGCTTATTACAAGGCTACTGGCCACACAAGTAAATAATTAGTAGGGCTGCACGATTTAGGGAAAATGTCATATTGCGATAATAGAGGTCAATATTGCGATTTCGATATGTGATATAATAAACAAATGGTTTCATGAGTCAACTTGCTTGGTTCTCAAGGAAAATAAATGCACACACAGATTAGTGATAATCTGCCTAAAGAAAAAAGTTCTTTAGTCAAGAGCAGTGAGTGTTTTTCTCTGTTCCCTTTGTTCTTTGATTAACTTTAGCGACAGATATAATTAGTGGCTACTGTGTACTGTCCCTTTAAGAGCAGCCGCTGCTGTCAGGATCTCATTCTCTCACGAGTCACAACTCTTCACGTTCATCATAAGACTACTCTTATGTTATGAAGATACTAGACAAAAAGACATTTTGGCATAATTGTGTGTTACTGTTCGTTCAAGCTCGAAAGAGAACTAGAACTGTATTCTGGCATGCTGTTTAGTGTGAATGCACGATATTAGCACAAGTATTTCTGTGTGTCACAGTCAGGACATTCACAAACAGCGCGATTGCGATACGATTAATCGTGCAGCACTAATAACTAGACACAAAATATTGATCTGAGTAGAAATATTATATTAGTTCTTTAAACACAAAGCTTCCGCGGAGAGAGTTGCTAGCGCGGCAAGTTCACACAAGGGCGACATTTAAGAGACATTAAGTAAAGCTAACTAAAAAGTGTTAGAACAACTGTTGGATTTTACAATGGTAATTCACCAGTAAGTAAGAAAAACAGAATTAGACCTGGATACAAAAACACTTTACCTGCAGAGAGTTTACTTTGCATTGCAAAAAAACTACTTAAAGGGGTCATATAACGGTACATGCACTTTTACAAGTTGATTGTACTGAAATGTGTGTTGGCAGTACCTGTACACAACCATCATAAAATGATAAAAATCCATCCAGTGTTTTTTTTTTTATCTTCTTTTATGTTTCCCCCCAACTCAAATCAAGCTGTTCGAATTTGTGACGTCACAAAATCGACGCCCCTCCCACGATTGTTGATTGACAGCAGCGTTTCAACAAAGCCCCGCCTTCGCTCGTGAGCGAGCTGTCAATCATAGCCCGTGCGGACCGACGCGTCATTGTTGATAGCTGGAGCACTGAGTAGAATGGCGTCTAAGCGATTGTGGTGTTCTGTTCTTGGGTGTAATAACGAACACAGCAGTCATATTGATGATGTTTCTAAATCCGAACCGCTGAAGACGCAGTGGCTGAGTTTGTTTTCGAAGGGAATATTCCCCACGATCAACGTCAATGCTTTCATGTTTGCGTGAATCATTTCACCAGACTGCTTTACAAACGAGGTCAGTATAAAGCTGGTTATTTGCTAAGAAGCTGTTCCTGAAAAAAGGATCGGTACCAACTATTCATGTTCCTTAGAATTTTTAATGAAATTTTTTAACAAAATTTTAGTTTGGACCCTAAAGAATCATATTAGCTTGTACAAAAATGGCATTATATGACCCCTTTAAATATATAAAATATTTATGAGATTTCTTTGGAATGTTATTAGAAATTAAAATCTTGAAAGACATGTCATTTCTGTTTTAGAGCATCTTTATATAAGAGGAGCTTTACATTTTAGATCATCTTTACGATTCTAAACTATGAGCTCAAGGTGAATATGTATATATACACATATATATATATATAAAGCTGCTCTTAAACAGAAATGACATGTCTTTCAAAATTCACCAATAAGTAAGAAAGTATAATTAGACCTGGATACAAAAAGAAAGTTTAGAAAGTTTAGAAAGTTTACTTTGCATTGGAAAAAACTAATTATTCATTGTTGTTTTAGAGCAGCTTTTTATATATATATATATATATATAGTTTAGAATCGTAAAGATGTTCAACTTCATCAACTTCAAACCACTTTAAACTTCTTACGTTTAAAGCTCCCAGCTCCCAAGCAACTCCATAGCAACCAAAGTAAGGTACCCTAGCAACTGTTTTGCAAGACCTATATCTCTGTATCAGAACATTGTATAGAGATGAGGTTTGGCTCTTTTGACTCATGCTAGCATATTTAACTCTCTTTAGGAGAGCTTTGCATCTAAGTTTATCGTAACACAAGAGACAAACCTTGACCTCCTGTACTCTCCTTCCTTAGCTCTGACAGTCGTGCCTGTAGTGCAGATTTGCTACTGGCTACTTTCTGTTTGATGCTTTTGTGCTGGTTTATCAGACTACAAAAAAACATTTTCATATTAGACACAACTGACACATTTACACATAACACATATACAGATATCAAGGAATACCCACTTGTCAGCAACGGCCACAGCCTCAGGGTCGGTTGGCGGGATTATGAAGCACACTCCTGGAGCACTCATGGTGCGGCCATTTGCATTCTTCACGTCCCATTTGGGCCCATTATTCCTGAGCAGGGTGCACCGCTCCCCTCGCAAAATTGAACCCTGTGTCGTTCAAAATTAGCAAAGTAAGCTCTGTTTCAACTTGATATTGCAGCTAAAAAAAACGTACAAATCGTTTGGGTCTTAAGGATTTACATACATTAGATGGGGGACTCCGAAAACCCGAGCAGAGACAGAGTGTAACGGTTTTCTGTGCTTACTCATGATAATAGCTGATGTTACACTGACTGGTATTAGCGGAGCTCTAAGCTGCATGCATACAGTGAGCGAGAGCTCAAACTTCATACCTCATTAGCCTCGTATTCACACAGAGCCTCGATAGGAAGCAGTTTCTGAGGAGTATCCCTGCGGTACTTCAGAGGGAGCACCAGCAGGCTGCGCTTCTGAAGACCTTTTAGTCGCTCGTCAAAATGACCCATGGCCTTTGCCTGATCCTGTGTGAATACAAACACAGACAGCCTTAGCGAAGACACCATTTAATTCATTAATCATTTAATATACACATTATATGAATTAAAAAGAAATTCAATATAGGTGCCAAACTAAACAATATATTTACATCCAGGTCAGCAATGAGCCCCTCCATCTGGTACATGTCTTTAAACTCTGGATTATACTTCTGGTTGATCTCGGTCTCCAGGCGCTTCAACAAATCGTTGGTGTCTCTTGCATCCTTGTGGAACTGTTAAAAAAAGAAGGAATAATGCAACTGATAGCAATATAGCAATATAGAATATGGAAAAGGAAATTAGTGTGTAAAATGTAGACTGACTTTGTGATAGTCATCCATGTTCTTGAGGTGGTTCTCTTCACAGATGAGCAGGTTGAGGTATTTCTTCCAATCCGCATGCACGGCATCCATGTGTGCCTAAAACCAAGACATGTTTTAGAAGAAGCATTTATGGCTATACTTTAGTAGTATGCGTCATCTTATTATTTAGATTTTGAGAATACTTTAAATGATCACATTTGATTATATTTAATTTAAAATGTTATTTTTCATTTTTTTCTTAAGTTTAATTTATTTAAAGTCATTGCAAGTTTTACATAATGTGTGCTAGCCCAATGTCTTCCTACTTTACCACCTGTGATTTTATGGTGTTTTTATTTATTTCTATTTTTTTTTACACGGAATAACAAGTGTACATATAAAAGACCCATTCGCCATAAGTTGAAATTTCACAAGATTAATTACCCTAATAAACACAACCTCAATGAATTCCATACAATAAAACAGTAAAATACCCTGAAAAATTTTAATTATAAAGAATACATAAAAACACAAATACATTTACAAATAAATAATAAAATGAAATAAATTGAAAAAACTGTCTACAGAGTTAGCAAGTTATCAATTAATCATTATAGCAAACGGCTTGTAATATTACCCCTATGACATTTTTTCCCGGATGGTTCTGCTCAATAAATTCCTCTCCATCTTCATTCAGCTGGGTGATGGTTTTCTCCTTAGACTCCAGACACTTGCTGATGAAGTTCTGATGAAGATGTCAAGCAGGATGTTAAAAAAATATTTATAAGTAGTTTATTTATAAAGTAGGAGGTAATCATGAAAGCATATTCGAAAGTCTTAGTGCCATCTAGACTTGTAATACCAATCATTAAATGGCTTCCAAGCCTTACGCCGCCTTCACACTGGCAGTTGAAATCAGCTCCGTAATACGCACTACGCCCCCAGCGGACGTCGTACACAACGGTGAAAAGCGCCGGAAGCCTCGGAAGCGAGTAGAACAAAAATGGCGGAAAGATTGGAAAGGCTGATTCTGGCTGTTTCAGAATGTAGAATTCTTTATACTAATAGGAAGTCTGCTGCGTGGAGGAAAGTTGCCGAGGAGGTGGACATATCAGGTCGGCTAAATGTGATTTAGTGGTATAATGTGAATAGTTCAATGTATGTGTTGCTATGGAAAATGAATAGCCTAAATTAAAAAAAAAAACGATTTGTGTAGTGTTCAATGTTGTTGTTGATATAGATGCGCGGATGGGGTATTATTTCGTCCTCTTGTCAACCGCATCACAAATCCACTGATTGTTTTGCGGTCTATGACGCGGTGCTCTGCTGATGCGAGCCGCGAGGCTAGAAAGCCCTTGTTTGGTCTAAAAAACATGCAGCACAGATATTTAATATGTCTCTGTATAGTTGTGGTGTTGATATTTTGAATGATTTTTAGAACTATATCTTTATCTTTATTGTTACAGTTAGCGTCCTCAGCGTCGTTATTATATTGTCTGCTATATATTTGATTTTTAGTTATTAAATACATGCAATTGGTTGATGAAAACATTTGTTAAAATTAAGATACAATTTATACAAAACGAAATTCACTTTAAAGAAAGGCTTTTTACAAAGCAAAAAACGATATACAAAACTTAAGTGGTAAAAACCATGTCTCCCGATATATTGCGCATCTTATGATCCTATATGTATATATATGTCACGCTGCGGCAAGGATGAAGCAGAGAGAGAATCCAAGTGCAAGCATACATTTAATGAAACAAACAGGTAATCCAGGCGGAATACGGAACTCAGGACAAGAACAGGTAACAGTACATTAAACAACGACTGACAACCAACAACTGAAGCACAGAGGTTTAAATACACAGACAAACAAGCTAAACAAGATAACAAGGGGGTGTGGCTAATTAGAAACACCTGGGAGAACTAATAAGCAAGAAAAACTACAAAGGACTACAAAACATGACACAGAACAGGAAATAACAAAAGTGCACACAAGACAAGGGAAACACAGGACAGGAAACATTACAATATATATATACTTTCTATGAGTTTTCTAACAGCTGAAGGGAGACAGGAAAGGAACAGGGTAGTAAACCAGATGGGTCAGGAAGATAGGGGAAACCTGAACACGTGAAAATAGTTTTAGTCAAGAATACAGGGTGCCGTTTAGTAATAAAATGAAGTCTCATGCCTTTCCCTGGGGGGAAGCAGGAGGTCATTTAGGTCATAAATGAAGGTCTTTTGGTATCTTAGGGACAAAGAACAGCCTGACTTGCCAAGGGGGGAAGAAACCAGTCCAAACCCGTTGGACATATGAGAATATCTTTAAACATAGAGAGTGAGTATATATATATATATATATATATATATATATATATATATATATATATACATATATAAATACACTCACTCTATATGTTTCTTTTGTCAAACATTTTTGGGGCCAGTCAATGGGTAATAAAACTTCACAATTGGTAATGATACATTGTTTATTATTGCAAATGTTTATTATTGGCTGAGAGAAAAAAAATTGATAGGGGGTACATTATTAAAAAAAATAATTGAAAAACACTGCTATAGGCAGTGTAATTTTTTTTTAACTTAAAATGGGCTGAACATTGTCTGTGCTTTACAGTGGAGGAAGTGAAAAAAAAGTGGAGGGACCTCCGTGATGCCTTTGTGCGGTATAGGAGGGAGGACCAGTCCAGGCGGGTAAGTGGGGCTGCTGCCTCTCAAAAGAGGCCCTGGCGTTATGCCCAGATAATGTCCTTCCTCCTGCCAATTATCACGCCACGGAGGACAACCTCCAACCTAACTGAGACAGAGGTAGAGTCCCAGGAAGGAGAGGGTGAGAACCAGGAGCCGGTTGCACCAACAGGGCTTACGCCTGGTCTTAAGGTAAGTAGGTCTTAACTCAGCATTCTAAGTCCGACCTAAAAGTTACGACAGTTGCACCATCCAGGCTTAAGTCCTCTTCTCGCTAAGACCGGGCGTAAATCTTACGCCTAGTCAGTAGCAGGCGTAAATTCAAAATCTAGGCATATAATAGCGTTAATAGCCGTTAGATAATGTTTCTATAGTAACCACTTGAGAACTCAGCAGTAAAGACATGGCGCGCCTTATACACAGACTTTACAATGAGCGGGCTTTTAGACGGGAGAGAGTTATTAGGGACAGAAGCAATCCAGTGGACATTTACAATGATGAGGAGCTGATAGAGAGGTTTCGATTCTGTCGGAGAGAGATATATGAACTTGTTGAAGAGCTGTCATCCGACTTACAGTATGTGTCGAACCACAACGCAGCATTGACACCAGCATTACAGCTGTTAATAGTGCTACGTTTTTATGCAAATGGTGCGTTTCAAAACACTGTTGGAGACCTGATTAATGTCCACAAATCCACCGCATGTCGGGCCATCCGCAGAGCGTCACTGGCACTGAACGTTACAAGTTAACAAAACAGCGGAAGATAGTTTACAGCGTAACCTAGCAACGCACGCTGCTGGTCAACCGCACATGAACGCGCAACGCTAAGACCAGGCGTAGTTAAGCCTAGGCTTAAGTTTGGTTGGTGCAACCGACGTTAGGTCAACTCTAAAGACTGGTCTTAACTAAGACCTACTTAGCAGTTAAGACCAGGCTTAGTAAAGCCCTGTTGGTGCAACCGGCTCCAGGAGAGAGAGAGAGAGAGAGAGAGAGAGTCATGAGCGTGCGCCCACGCGAAATAGAGAGCACACCAGACCTGTCAGGGGAGCGCAGGCGTAGGCGACGGGTTGTCTCTAGCCCCTCAGCATTTGAGCAGAGGATTGCCACTGCAATTGAATCTGCCAATACACCACAGGAGAAAGACCCAGACCAGGGCTTCTTGGACAGCCTGCTCCCCGCCCTAAAAAGGATGTCTCTACAAAAAAGCGCTGCTACAAAGCTAAAAATACACCAGCTGATTTATGATTGTTGTGAATGTTCTTACACTGGCATTGATAATGTGTAACATGCTGCCATCTCACCTTTTAATTTTTATTGTGTTTTTTAGAATCTGGTGCATCTGAACACACACACACAGACACAGACAGACACACACACACACACACAAACACAGACAGACAGACACACACACACACACAAACACAGACAGACAGACAAACAGACACACACATACACACACACACACAGACAGACAGACAGACACACACACACACACACACATACACACACACACACACACACACACACACACACACACACAGACACACACACACACACACACATACAGACACACACACACACACCATTAGTATAATATCAAATAAAGTTCACTTTAACTAGTATTCAGTACTGTGGTTTATTTTTTGCAAGAGAGAGAGAGAGCTAAAAGGGACAGCGACACACACACAAACACTAATAGAAAGCGTATGTAGAAAGTGCACGTGATTATTTGAATTGCAATTTATGACATTGTGGTTGGCCCTTAAAATGGCCTTTTGGTCATTATCAGCAATTATGATACAGGATCATGTCGGTGGACACCTTCCGCCTCAGAGGAAAAGTAGGTCGTATAGGCCTCTCTGACACGAACTGCCTCCGCGGTGGAATTATTGGCACCTTGTCGGATGACACTGGGCAAGACAACACTGGAGGCTGGGTTGGGTGCTCAATTCTCCCTTGGTCTATAGGGGAGTGTTGGGGCATCACGGCGAAGAAGGTTGTGGAGGACCCAGGTTGCCTTCACGCACACCTCCACATTGCGTGGATGCTGCCACATCACTCTATGGTAGATCCTGAACCGGGCTGCCAGCACACCGAAGGCTTGCTCTACTACCATTCTTGCCCGAGACATGCGGTAGTTGAACATCCGACGGCGTCTGCAGAGGTTCCTTCCAGGATATGGACGCATCAGGTGACGGCGCAACGGGAAGGCTTCGTCCCCCACAAAGGTGTGAGGAAGTGGCCCGAGATCCTCTGCTCCAGGGATGATGGCATCTGGTGGGACTCCCAAGGTGCCTTCCTGGAGTGTGCGACCAAAGGCAGACTCCCTCAGTGTGCCTCCATCACTCCCGCGACCATAGGCACCCACATCAATAATGCGGAAGCAGAGGTTGGCATCGACAACCGCAAGGAGCACGATTGAGAAGGTCCCCTTATAATTAAAAAAGAGGGAGCCTGAATTGGGTGGTGCGACGATTCTCACATGCTTCCCATCAATGGCTCCTATGCAATTGGGGAAGTCACGATTAACCAGGAACTGCTCTGCAATATCCTGCCAATCACTCTCCTTTGGCACAGGCATGTACACATTCACTAGCTCCTCCCAGATAGCCTTGGCCACCTCAGGCACAATGAGAGACACAGTGCTCCAGCCCACTCGGAAGCGGTAGGAGAGGGAGTGGTAGGAGTCACCAGTCGCCAGGTGTCTGAAAGAACATAATTAAAATATTCATAATAATTATCATATTAACAATAATAATACATATATACATTTATTTGGCGGAAACCTTTCTAGATACAGAAAGATTTTACATGTTTATGGGCGAAAAGAATAAAATGCAATAGGTTTTAGCTTCATAGAAATACAGTTAACAAAATAGACTATAACAGTATTGAAATAACTAAATGACTTGATAAAAAAGTCTAATTATTTTCCCATTTATACAATTCCATCATGTAATCAGTTCTGTGTGGTTTTAATTGGTTAAGTTAAAAGAAAAATGAAATACTGCGCTATGCATAGAACAAGAAAAAACGACAATATGCCTATTATCTATAATGATGTGATCTATGTGTAATATCAAGGAGATGGAGACAAACTAGAAACTCACCTTAGACAGATGGCTAGGCGTTCTGCCGGAGAAATACATCTCCGAAGTCGGGTGTTGATCCTCTTGATCCGTGGACCAATACGGTGGAGGATTTCGTCAAACTGACAGCGCGACACCCTGAAATACTGCCTGAAATCCTCACCGTTGTTCAGACGCAGCTCACCCACCATGCGGTGAAACTCCCCGTACTGATTTCTCTCCGCCAGGTAGTATTTTACCCACATGGATCTCTTTTTTTTTTGCTTGCGTCTCCCGTATAGGAGAGCAACAGCAAGAGCATTGACAAGTCTACGATTTGCCATAATATAATTTTCTGGCTGTATGTGAATGAGCGGGATGACGCCGCCTTGGCCACAATATTGAATTGTACAATATTTAAATATTGAATTATTTAATTGTATTAACTGCCCTAATAACGTTAAAACATCATGAAAATAAAAAAAATTACATGACAACTAATCGTTATAAAATCATTATTTATTTTATTAAAAGTTAAGAATCCAGGTTTGTTTATCAGTACCATAGCAACGCTAACTTCCGTTGGGATTTTCGGATAGAAACCGTCCGTAGCCTTTCGCAAGAGTTCAATTTTTTGAACGCATCCGGATGGCCAGCGGACACGATTTTTTTCGCACCGCACTCGTTCGCACCTGGTTCGGACCCATTCACATGCGGTCTGCGAATCTCCATAGGAAATGAATGACTTACGGTCATTTCGCTGCCGTATCGGAGCTGATTTCAACTGCCAGTGTGAAGGCGGTGTTACCTCGTACTGCCTCTTTCGGGCAGGGTAGTCCAGGTTGTTGTCGCTCCAGTCATATGTGATTTGCTTATCAGCTTGCTGGTCCATCCAGTATAACTCGTTGGTGCAGCGCTGCACGTAATCTCTCAGACTGAGCAGGTTCTTCTTATGTGCTGCGGAGCTCGCCTGTAATGGACAATTGGTGATGTTGTGAAATGTAAATTGACAACGAAGTCTTTTACTAGTGCAACTTTAGTGCATAACTAGGTAGCAAATTAAATCCAGAAAGTGAAGTCTCACCAGTAGTTTGTTGTACTTCGCCTGCTGGCCATCCAAACCGTCCTGTTATGCAAGTAAGCAAATGAGTCACAGATGCCATTCGCATGACTGTTCAAAACAGTCAAATATTCTTCTTGTATTGCATTTCATTTTAAAACCATCAGTTAAAAAAATGTACCCGGTCTGCAGTGATATACGGAGCCAATGCCTCCACTTCACTGTGGAAGATATTGTGCTCCTCCACTTCATTCTCGATGGTGGGCAGATCTTGTCCGAATCCTTTGTTGTTCAAATTTACCTACATCCAAAAATATTTGACCATGAATCATTTGCATTTGAAATCATTTATTCGAAAGAAAGAAACAGAGAGAGGTATGCTTAGATACACACCAGTTTGTCATTAATCATCTTTCCCCAGTTGACGGTGGGAACCTGCTTAGATCGTGTAATGTTGTAAATGCGATTATGATCCTCGCGAAGCTTCATCATACGCACTCGCAGCTGTTTCATACTTTTTCATAGGGGAGAAAAAAAATGAGTCACCCACAATCCCATAGCATAAGCATTCACAGCATATAATTCTGTTGTTTGTATGGCATATAGCATGAGATGCTATCAGATATTTCAGTGTAAAGGTGGCTATAAAAACGTACTCCTTCTCAATCATCTCAGCCTGAGGGTGCTGCAAACGGGTGGCTTGGGATGCATCATCATCCAGGCCTCTCAGTAGCTCCAGTGAGTTCTGGATCCTCTTGTTGGTGTCCTCCTGATAAAGGGGCGGCTTGCCCTCATTGATCTTCTTGATATCCTAGAAACGTCAATGTGCGACAATTTATGATAGTTATGTAACAATATTTAAAGGGATAGTTCACACTCATGTCATTCCAAACCTGTATGACTTTCATCTGTGTAACACAAAAGAGGATATTTCTGAAAATGTATAAGATTTTTTGTTTTCCATATCAAGAAAGTCAACGAGGTCCAATGTTGTTTTGAACGCCACTGACTTTAACTGTTGAGACAATTATTTTTTTTAAAAGATTCTTATAAATATCTTCTTTTGTGTTACATAGAAGGAAAAAAATCATATAGGTTTTGAATTACATGAGGGTAAATAATAACAATTTTGGGTGAACTATTCCTTTAAAGATTATTTTTCCATTGGTATACACCAGTGTTGTTAATGCTAACTAAAACTATTAAAAATTGTTTCTTGAATCGTTAATTGAAATAAAGCTGGGTTAAAATAAAATATAAATATTAGATGGAAAAATTAAAAAAAAAAAAAAAAACGTTTAAAGTACTAAAATGATTGAAACTTAAACTGAAAATAATAATGAATCAAAGCTATGTAAAATTATTTATAAATAGATACAACAAAAACAAATTAAATTACAAAAATACATAACAAAAATCACTTAAACTAAAATGTAAATTATTATTTATTTTTTTTTAAATAAAAGCTAATTCAAGATACTGATAAACACTACAATAGTATTTAAATAATACTAAAGTAACACTGGCATGAACTTTCCACTATTTTTAACCCAAATAACCCTAAATGGCCATATTTAAAGATGACATTAACATGCTTAACGGCTTGTATTTGTAATCCACGGATGCGTTTACTGTACCTACCCTATTGAGATTCTGTTCTGTCTCAATGATGTTCTTTTCCACCTTGTCTGCATTCCTCTGCAACTTGTCAATCAGGGTCACCAAATCAGTTTCAGTTGGTCTGAGGTGAAATAAAAGGAAATTAGTTTTTGTTGGTGCAGTTTGATATAATTACAGTGAGCCAAATGTACAAATTTCGGTCTGCATTTCCCCAAATACTGCAGCAAATGTAGTAGATTTGTTATGTTGAATCTCTGGATGTAGTACATAACACATCACTTCATTTATCTGTCTTTCTGAGACGCTCTGAAAATAAATACAGGATTTGAAACACTTTCATTCCACATCATCTGGCACAGACTTCAGATCTGTTAAGAGAACCTTGGTGCTATCAAAAAATATTGTCTCAGCTGAACCGTACTGAAAAGAAATGCAGAAATGTTGTTCAACATAACTGCAGCCTAGCATAGTTTTAGTGCGTTCTATGAATTCTAGAAAAATACAGTGTGACAGTGCACAGTGTACATGACTGAACTTGATCAGAAAACAAATTACGCACTTTGGGCCGTATTTGCCTTAAGGACAAGGCATGTTATTAAGTTGGCTTGAGAAAGCCAACTTACTGAAATCCTATTTAAACTTCTTCTTCTTCTTCTTCTTCTTCTTCTTCTTCTTCTTCTTTTTCTTTTTCTGACCGCAAAATTTTTAGACACTAACTCCTCCTAGACCGTTCAAGCTACATACTCCAAACTCGGGTCAGACCTTCAGACTGTTCTGACTCGAGTTGCTATATCTTTTCAAAAATTAATATTAAAAATCATTAAAAAAAACCATAGACTTTCATTGACCAAAAGTCCATGTCTGTTTGAACTATGTTTAATGTAAACTGCTAGAAGCCATTGATACTCAATTAAGCTTTAAAGGGTTAGTTCGCCCATTTAAGACATGAAGTTGTATGCAATCCTTACCAGCACTATAGTGCATACACACTGACCCACTCTGTGGTCACCTCCCTGGTCAGAGTTCTGGCCGCTCGAAGTTTTTCTAGAAAGTATTCCCGGTTAGTTTCCGGGGCCTCAAAACTGTGCGTTTTTACGTGAAAAAATTATATGCGTTTCAAAGCTTGATTAATTTACATCACAAAAAACACTCCGGGCAAAATTCATACCTCAGTTTTAATCGGCACTATTTTCTTTCCATTTCTATCAATCCGCGCTGCTGTCAACGTCAACAGTGCACACGTTCCGATGTGCCGGGATCACCGTTCAGATTCCATCGTTATATCCCTATAAACTGTTTTAATATTAGACCTCTTTTTACGTGATTTCCACTGGAGTCTAAACATCAGCTTGTTTACCGTACAGTTTAGACATGGGATCATAAAGTTAGTAAATAGAGCTTACCCGCAAAATTGTACCTATATCCCTATAAACTGTTTTTATATTAGACCTCTTTTCACGTGATTTCCACTGGAGTCTAAACATCAGCTTGTTTACCGTACAGTTTAGACATGGGATTATAAAGTTAGCAAATAGAGCTTACCTGTGATACTGGTACAGCAAAACTCTTTAAAATCTTTTTTTTTATTTTTCCTCCTTGGTTGGGGATGTAATCGTCTTCGCTGAAGTGAGCACTGCACACACGAAAATCCTTTATTCTGGATATTTTAGCTCCCGCAGAGTAGCCGATGGCAACCAGCCAAAACTGTCTCATAGCTATATCCGAAACAGGAAAACGATGGAATCTGAACGGTGATCCCGGCACTTTCTTGTGGTCACAACCTGGGAATTTACAAGTTCGCACCATTGTTAATTTTGTACTTTTTAAGTCGTTGTCATTCGATTGTGTAAACACTATGGAACAGCTGATCGGAACGTGTGCACTGTTGACGTTGACAGCAGCGCGGATTGATAGAAATGTGAAAAAAAATAGTGCCGATTAAAACTGAGGTATGAATTTTGCCCGGAGTGTTTTTTGTGATGTAAATTAATCAAGCTTTGAAACGCATATAATTTTTTCACGTAAAAACGCACAGTTTTGAGGCCCCGGAAACTAACCGGGAATACTTTCTAGAAAAACTTCGAGCGGCCAGAACTCTGACCAGGGAGGTGACCACAGAGTGGGTCAGTGTGTATGCACTATAGTGCTGGTAAGGATTGCATACAACTTCATGTCTTAAATGGGCGAACTAACCCTTTAAGCTATCTATGTTCTTTCTAACTAATCTATCTATCTATCTATCTATCTATCTATCTATCTTTTTTCTAAATAATCTTTCTTCTTTTCTTTTTCTTTCTAACAAATCTTTCCTCTTTTCTAACTAATCTTTCTTTCTTTTTCTTTCTTTCTAACTAATCTCTTTTCTTTCTTTCTTTCTTTCTTTCTTTCTTTCTCTTTTTCTGTCTTTCTAACTAATCTTTCTTTCATTCTTTCTAACTAATCTTTCTTTCTTTCTAACTAATCTCTTTTCTTTTTCTTTCTTTCTCTTTCTTTCTTTCTCTTTCTTTCTAACTAATCTCTTTTTTCTTTCTTTCTTTTCTTTTCTTTCTTTCTTTCTTACTAATCTTTCTTTTTTCTTCTTTTCTTTTTCTTTCTAACAAATCTTTCTTTTTTTCTAACTAATCTTTCTTTCTTTCTTTTTCTTTCTTTCTAACTAATCTTTCTTCTTTCTTTCTTTTTTCTTTCTTTCTTTCTTACTAATCTTTCTTTTTTCTTCTTTTCTTTTTCTTTCTTACTAATCTTTCTTTTTTCTAACTAATCTTTCTTTCTTTCTTTCTTTTTCTTTCTTTCTAACTAATCTTTCTTTTTTCTTTCTTTCTTACTTTCTTTCTTTCTTTCTTTCTTACTTACTTTTATTTTTTTCTTTCTTTCTTTCTAGCTAATCT
Organism: Abramis brama; assembly: GCA_022829085.1. Classification (NCBI taxonomy): domain Eukaryota; kingdom Metazoa; phylum Chordata; class Actinopteri; order Cypriniformes; family Leuciscidae; genus Abramis; species Abramis brama. The sequence continues at coordinate 62,035,298 of CM040767.1, forward strand.
TTCTTTCTTTCTTTCTTACTAATCTTTCTTTTTTCTTTCTTACTTTTCTTTTTTCTTTCTTTCTTTCTTTATTCTTTCTTTCTTTCTTACTAATCTTTCTTTTTTCTTTCTAACTAATCTCTTTTCTTTCTTTCTTTCTTTCTTTCTTTCTTCCTTTTTAACTAATCTTTCTTTCTTTTTGTCTCTTTAACTAATCTTTCTTTTTTCTAACTAATCTTTCTTTATTTTTCTTTCTTTCTTTTTTTCTAATCAATCTTTCTTTTTCTTTCTTTCTTTCTTTATTTTTTCTTTCTTTATTTTTTTCTAATCAATCTTTCTTTTTCTTTCTTTCTTTCTTTATTTTTTTTTCTAACCAATCTTTCTTTTTCTTTCTTTCTAACTAATCTTTCTTTCTTTCTTTCTTTCTTTCTTTCTTTCTTTCTTTCTTTCTTTCTTTCTTTCTTTCTAACTAATCTCTTTTCTCTTTCTTTCTTTCTTTCTTTCTTTTTAACTAATCTTTTTTCTTTCTTTCATTCTCTTTCTTTCTTTCTAACTAATCTTACAGTTTTTCTCAGTCGCTTTGGTGCATTTCTCACATCACTATTTACATTTGCACAACAGTTAGTTCAACCTCCACAACATTTAGTCATTTGTGCACATCATAGTAGCAGTTTCTCATTCCTTCCAACAAATTGCAAATGCTTTTGGACATGCATCTATTCATGCAGCTTTCATACAACTCTCTGCTGTTTTATAACATTATCATATGCTTATGTCATGTCAGTCAAAATTAACTATACTTGTGAATTCTGATTACTCATTCCATATAAAACTAATAGTCCTCATTTCATTGTTTGAGTCATTACATACAAAAATGTTGAACTAATTGTCAAAATCTGTCAAAAAAGCAAGACCGTTTCTCTTTTTCTGATTGCAAGAGATGATATTTGCTGTGATGTAGATGAAATTATGTGGCCAGACAGAGAGGAACGTCTGGATGTGCATGAATGATTACAGTACTATGTATGTTGTATGTTCAGTTCCAATATGTACTGCAATATTGTTTACAGTTGTGCACAGCTCTACCCAACACTGTAAAAAAAAAAAGAAATTCAAAAATTTCTAGTGACTGATAACATCTAAATTTTTCAATTAGTCTGACGTATTATTTCTCATTGAGCCAATGTTACTGTAACAGACTATTGCAACAAGAATTGCACTTGGGCCAATTTACTGTAAAAATTTAGATGTGACTAGTCACTAGAAAATTTTGACTTGGAGAGGTTAGAAATGTCTTACAGTGAAAGGGAGTTTATGTTTGTTGTAAATAAGGGTGTATTTTTTCTTTTGCACAATGCTGTGAACAAATTTAGAATTGCAAAGAGCATATGCAGTACTCAGTGTCTTGTACTCAGTTACCTCACTAAATACAGTAATGTGTAACTTTACTGTATTTTTCAAATGGCTGTGCAAATTGAATATAGTGCTGTCTTGAGCATTTTCAGGTAGTGTCACCAAGATCTGACTTTTCTGCATTGGAAAGCATTTACGGAGTAAACTGTCATAATGAAAACATGACAAAGCCATTTGACTATCTTGTTCATAAACGATGGTGTCAGGACTTTTCATATTGATGACACTGACACTTTCATTGACGTGAATACTTGCTTTTGAGGAATGAGTTATCCATTTTGAACAAGTGACACGCTTTTGCAGGTTATCAACTATGTGTTGCAGTTTGTACTAATTGTTTTGAGAACTGCATTAACTGTTGTGCAAATGTAAATAGTGATGTGAGAAATGCACCAAAGCGACTGAGAAAAACTGTAATCTTTCTTTCTTTCTTTTTCTTTCTAATCTTTCTTTTTTCTTTCTTTCTAACTAATCTTTCTTTTTTCTTTTACTTTCTAATTAATCTTTCTTTCTTTCTTTCTTTCTAACTAATCTTTATTCTTTCTTTCTTTCTTTTTCTTTCTTTCTAACTAATCTTTCTTTTTCTTTCTTTCTAACTAATCTCTTTTCTTTCTTTCTTTCTTTCTTTCTTGCTTACTTTTCTTTCTTTCTTTCAAACTAATCTTTCTTTCTTTCTCTTTCTCACTAATCTTTCTTTCATTCTTTCTTTCTAACTAATCTTTCTTTTTTTACTTTTCTTTTTTTTCTGTCTTTCTTTCTAACTAATCTTTCTTTCTTTCTTACTAATCTTACTTTTTTCTTTATTTTCTCTTTCTTTCTTTCTAACTAATCTTTCTTTCTTTCTTTCTTTCTTTCTTTTTCTTACAAACTAATCTTTCTTTTTTCCTAACAAATCTTCCTTTATTCTTTCTTTCTTCTTTCTTTCTTTCTTTCTTTCTTTCTTCCTTTCTTCCTTCCTTCCTTCTTTCTAACTAATCTTTCTTTTTTCTTTCTTTCTAACTAATCTCTTTTTCTTTCTTCCTTTATTTTTAACTAATCTTTATTTATTTCTTTTTGTCTCTAACTAATCTTTCTTTTTTCTAACTAATCTTTTTCTTTTTTCTTTTTTTCTTTCTTTCTTTCTTTCTTTCTTTCTTTCTTTCTTTCTTTCTTTTTTCTTTCTTTCTAACTAATCTTTCTTTTTTCTTTTTCTTTCTTTGTTTCTAACTAATCTCTTTCTTTCTTTCTTTCTTTCTTTCTTTCTTTCTTTCTTTCTTTCTAAGTAATCTCTTTTCTTTTTATTTCTTTCTTTCTTTTAACTAATCTTTCTTTCTTATTTTTTTCTTACTAATCCATCTTTATTTCTTACTAATCCAACTTTCTTTCTAACTAACTAATCCACCGTTCATACCTTTTTTCATTCTAGTTAATCTATCTTACTTTCTAAATAATCCACCTTTCTTTCTTTCTTTCTTTCTTTCTTTCTTTCTTTTTTTCCTTTTTTTCTAACTAATCTTTCTTTCTTTCTTTAATTCTTTCTAACTAATCAATTTTTCTTTCACTCTTACTACTATATCTATCTTTCTAACTAATCAGTCTTTCTTTCATTCTAACTAATCTATTTTTCTTTCTTTCTTTTTAACTAATCCATCTTTGTAACTAATCCATCTTTCTTTCTTTCTAACTAACTAATCCACCATTATTTATTCCTTTCTCTTTACCTAATCTTTTCTTTTCTTTCTTTCTTTCTTTCTTTCTTTCTTTCTTTCTTTCTAACTAATCTTTCTTCTTTCTTTTCTTTCTTTCTTTCTTTCTTTCTTTCTGTCTTACTAATCTTTCTTTTTTCTAACTAATCTTTCTTTCTAATCTATCTTTCTAACTAATCTTTTTACTTTCTTTCTAACTAATCTTTCTTTCTTTCTTTCTTTCTAATATTTATTTATAACTAATCTATCTTTCTTTCTCTTTCTTTCTAACTAATCTTTCTTACTTTTTCTTTCTAACTAATCTTTTTTCTTTCTTTCTAACTAATCTTTCTTTATTTCTTTCTTTCTAATATTTCTTTCTTTCTAACTATTCTTTCTTTCTAACTAATTTATCAATCAAAATTTAAACTACTTTAAACTACTTAAAACTTCTAACTACTTTTAACTTCTTCAAACTCTCTGGTCCGGCTTTCTCAAGCCAACTTAAAGTTTGTCTCAAACTTTTTTTTTCTAGTTTGAACATACAATAGCAAGAATCATTAATAATAAGGTTAGTGCATGTTAATGGCAGTTATAAATATCTTAAACGTAGAACTGAGTTATGAGTGAGATATGTAAATGATAATGATAATTACGCGTTAGAAACTCAAACGGGTCTAACTGTTAACTGGTTTTATTCACACATGCAAGAAGGTTAAAAGACTTTCTGTGTCACCTCAAATAAATGCATCTGTATGTTAGGGCTGGGCGATATATCGCACGATATTGTTATGCGCATCTCATCAGTAAAGCCGGTTCCTTGATTAGTAGTAAATCACCATCACCTGCTTTCAGATGGAGCGGCATTTACTACAAAGAGACCTTATGTTTGATTGTGTATATGATGCATTAATTATGGATGTGCTGGCGCTTGTTCTATGTGTGTGTGCAATGCATTTTCCCCTCGGGGCTTGTGTAGATAGGCAATTAAGGTCATGCATTGCGTACTTGGGGTGTCACGGTCTTCGGGTTTTCCTCTCACATGTGTGTGAGATGTTTAATAGCCTAAAATAAAGAACAGCTCAGGCAGTTCTCGTTTATTGTTATCTTATTAATAAATTGTTTAGGCGAACCCTGCACGAACGCTCAGTCACATAATCATCATTCAGATCACCGCAAGGGGGGCTTGAGATCATCTTAGGGGGGGCTTGAACCTTACATGATTACTTTAATATTTACTGTTGTTTGTCTGCTGTTATTGATTTATAACAGTTAAATGAACAAAGTAAAGTGTGATCTGACAGTGTTGGTTATGTTTTGACATAATCATGCTATGATCTGAAAAAGGAAACTTATTGAGATAGTTTGGTGTAACTTGTTAACAGCAGTTTTGTGATTCTTCAGCCTACGAATATTAATACTTTACTTATGATTCAAAATATTTATTAAACATTGTTCTGATCAAAAGACTTTGAAATAAATTTATTTAGAAACACAGACATCAATAATCAGCCTGTGAATCTCAACAATGGTGATAATAATAAAGCATGTTGCAGTGGCTGCCACCAATCACAACTTATTAATGGCTCCCATCATGCATTGCGGTATGAATAAATTATGATCTGAATTGTCAATGTAATTTACTTTTCCTAATTGAATATTCTGCTCGTCACCATTGTTGAGATGCATAGGCTGAATCTTGACATCTGTGTGTGCCTAAAATAATGATTTTTTTTTTAAAACAACTTTTAAGAAATCCTTTATATTATATCAAAAATTCTGGGCATTTATGCAGATTCACAGTTATGCTGTAACCAACAACATACATCGAAGTCAGAAAGAAGGATCTTAATGAGTTCAGTGATCAAGTTCAAATGATGATTGTCATAATATAACCAACACCATCAGATCACTTTTTTATTTGTTCATCTGAGAGTTATAACTCAGATACAGCAGCAAAACAAAATCTAAAGTAAACATATAATGGTCAAGAGCCCAACTAAAGCAAACAATCATCGCCATAATGGTGGCTTACAATTTGTGATTTTCTCCTTCAGTGATTCTGCTTGTTAACATCAGGTGTCTTCAATAATGTTCAATCATCACTAAATTAATCACTTAAAGGGACTGTATGTAGCTTTTTAGGTATTTTATTATCTAAAATCAATATTTTTATTAATAAATATGCCCTCAATGATGTACAAATACCTATGCCAATGATCAGACTAATCCCCGTAAACGAAGAATTTATTATCTTTATATACATGGGACGGGTAGGTCCACGGAGGCTTCCATGTAGTTCCGCCATCTTGAAAAACTATAATAGCAGAGAGGGACAAAAAGTACTAGGCCAATGTGTTTCCACAGCGCGTTTTCGTTCAGAGCCAGCGTCATGTGACTGAAGCCAGCAGAAACGGAGGAGCAGAGCAGTGAGAGGCGCTTGTCACTGCCGCGGCAAGTTTAAAAGGCTGCATTGCACGGTTATTTATACACCGTTCATTCATACATGCATATGAGTCACAGGATAAGGAGTCCTCGTCGTCGAAAAAGACCAAAATAGACCGTAAAAGGAAACGTGACCGGAGATTACAAAAACAAGGGTTAATGTCAGGATAGCTAATGCAGGAGAAAGCTTTCAAAAGAGACACTGAAGTCGCCTGCTTTCTTCTCGTCAGGTAAGTCAGTGTTACGGTCTTAATTACAAGCTTTTTTTTCATTAAGTTACTTGGTTGTGTACTTTATTATATAGACAGAAGAACATTTATAGTAAAAGTAAAACAGGCTCTTTGATGAATAGCAGCAATTGAGTAAAGTAACGTTAGAGAAGGCACGGATGATGATGATATCTAACAATGCACGTAGCCTACTTCTAAAAATATAACGAGTAAAGAAGGCTTTATTACTACCTTAGTTAATGTTTTTCACAGTCAGTAATTCATACTGTAACATTCTTTGTTCGTTGTTTCAAGTTTCAGTTTGTTTTAAATAACAAACCTGTTCACCCGAAGAAAAACTCGAAGTGCTATTATAAGACATCCTGTCATAGCTTTTTGGTACATAACGGCAACCGTAGATGCAACGCGCATTTGAAAAAGTGAGGCGCTGGAGAGCATTATTCATTTGAATGCAAAATACAATTTCACCACTAGATGGGAGAAATTCCTACTTACAGTCCCTTTAATTATCTCATTAACTTCAACACTCTTGAGTGTTCATATACACTCCCAGGAGTGTTAAATTAACACTGGAGTTTTTGCTGTGTACAAAGAGCCGTAGTTAACTGACAAGCTGAGCCATATCGCATTAAAATCGCGGACGTATCGCCAGACAAAAAATCGCCACCAAAACACCCTAGCAACCGCCTAGCAAACTAGAAAACCCCCAATAACTTTTTAACTTTAAACTACTTTAAACTAAATTAAACTTTAAGCTAATTTAAACTTCAAACGAATTTAAACTTTAAACTACATTAAACTTTAAACTAATTAAAACCTTAAGCTAATTTAAACTTCAAACTAATTTAAACTTTAAACTACTTTAAAATTCTTCAAACTCTCTGGTCCGGCTTTCTCAAGCCAACTTAAAGTTTGTCTCAACAAACTTTTTTTTCTAGTTTTATTTGTCATAGTTCTGCCATGGTAAAACAGATTTATATTAGAATATTATTTTGCAATCGAGGTTATTATGAAAATGTAGCAGAGAGTGAGTAAGTGGGTGTGTGGGAGGAGTGCAAGACAGTATATGACAGGGAACATCACTGTAAACTAATGCAAAAAAGGAACAAAGTTACTTACGCAGCCATTGGCTTCTTCACGTGGTCTGCAGCATCAATGCCTCCAAACAATCTCGTCTTCAGATGTTTACTCTGAAAAGGAGCAACAAGAAATTAAAAATATAACCAGAAAAGTGGTCAGTAGAGTCCAGACCTCCACAAAGCAGGCACATGATGAGGACGAGGAGTTTGTAGTGGTCACCAAGGTGAACAAGCCAATTGTCATAATGAAACTTTGCCAGCACTTTACAAGATTAATTATTTAACCCTTTTGTTGTCTTCGTTTTTTTACCAAGAATGCTGTCGTGTGCAATACATGCAAGGCGGAGTTTTCTTTTCACGGGAGCACAACATGCATGTTAAAGGGGGGGTGTAATGCCCTTTTCACAAGATGTAAAATATATCTATGATGTCCCCAGAGTGTGTGTGTAAAGTTTTAGCGCAAAATACCCCACAGATATTTTTATATAGCAAGTTAAAATTGTCACTTTTTGAGGGTTTGCAAAAACGCACCGTTTTGTGCCTGGCTCTTTAAATGCAAATGAGCTGCTGCAGAGGGCGGGGTTTCAAGAGCTCATGTGTGTTAGCAGCTGCTTTTACCTCACACAGACACACTAAAATGACAGAAACTGCTCTGCCTTTAATGTTAAAACGGAGTCAGATAAGGATGGTCAGACTCAAGAAGAAGTGACAACATGTAGAATGCAACAGGACATCTCTGAATAGTTAGTTGATGAATTTATGTAGCTGATGTGGAGTTAACTACCTTCAATTAGGATATTCTGTCATGATAAATCTATAAATTGCTCATATATGGTATGGGGACAACTTACCGTTGAAGGAGACTTTCAGGACGTGTTCTTCTAAATCTCTGGAAAAAAGAAGGAAGAAGAATGAAATCTCAACCTTATTTTTAAAGTTTGTGGATGGAAAGTGTGTCAACGTACCACCATGGCCTAATGGTTAGAGAGTCAGACTTGTAACCCGAATTATTAGCCAGGGCCCATCCGTAGTTGTTGAAACATGATTGTTGAGCTGGTATGCTACGGCAACAAACTTATGTATTGAAGCTTTCCTTGTTTGTATATAACTGCTGACTCAATAAAACATGATTTTAGTTGGATCTCATTGTCTGTCTTTAATTTTGCAGTGTTACTGTGATGTATGCATTAATACTGTACTATAAATCAAAGATTTGATCATGGATTATGTGGGTAGCCTTAGTAGGCTACCTCCAACCATGCTGATTATTCATTCGATGAACACGACGTCACTGTAGCTTTGCGCCGCCATCTTTACGACCGACAGTCTCAGTAATGCCTGCAATATGTTGTGCAGTTGCTGCAACAACAGCTGAAAGAGGAAACCTGAACTGGTATTTTATTCTATACCAAAAGAAGAGAGAAGAGATAGTCATTTATTTAAAATACTTAAAGTCTAATGTTGGTTTGTGGTTAATTATATTTCCATTATACTCACAGTGGCCAACATTATACAGACAGATATCGACAGATAATGTTCTTCATTTTATTTTTTGGATCCGTTTAAAGGTAAAGCACTTTATCATGGTAAGTTAGTAAGATTTAGGGGTTATTTTGAACATAACTGTCTGTCTGTCTGTCTGTTAGTTAATACCTACTTAAATCTAATAAATATTTTTCTGAAGTTCATAAAGATATTGTCTTTGTCATATGCGCTTTAGATGTTATTTTGTGCAAGTAACGTTAGCTCTGCAGACGATGCATAATCTCAGCCTTGAAATGCATATCCAAAAATGATAATTCTGCCGTCATTTACTTCATGTGCAAATCCTTAAGTTTACTTTCCGTGGAAGACAAAGGGACATTTTTGAATATGTAACCTAATGGAGACTCTTCTTGTCGATGTAATGAAAGTTAATGAGTAACATTAGCCTACTGGGGGCTGTCATGCAAAAAATAATAATAATAAAAGACAAAAAAAAAACAAAAAAACACAAAAGTATCATAAAAGTGATCTAATATGATTCATCCGTTAGGCTATATTAATATCGTTATTTATTCATATGATAGCTTTATGTGACGAACAAACTGCAAGTCGTTATATTATGATCACTGAGCTTACCTCTTGATAGCTTTTAATCGCAGCCGAATCATGAGTGAATCATTCAAAAAGATTTGACTCCAAAGATTCTTTCATTTCGATATTTGTGTGCATTAAACCTTAATTACAGACAGATATGGCAGTGTTTTATGATATTCAGCTGATGTCTCAGGCTGTGCTGATGCTGGTGTCTCTCTGGACTCTGCCAGTGCTGATGTTCGGATTAGATAGATTCATTCATGCCAGCCGAACAGCAGCAGATTCATAGATTCATTCATGACATCGCCTCGACTCTCATGAATGCGCGCCATGAAGCTCTATGACTTAAGTATGTCTATATCATGAAAGAACAAATGGGGCAAGCCTGGGGCAGATAAAAATCGACTAAAGAAAACTGGGCGTAACAAATAAGGATCGGAGCCTAAAATTGAGATTTTCTCCAGGTATATGTGTCTCTCTCTCACACATTCAAATGGGCATTTTAGGCGGTCATACCGGGCGAGTCGGTCGTAAATATGGTGGCGTTCTATTTGTAGTGACGTAGGTGGCATCTATGAATATTAAAAAAAACTTACTCTCAACAATGGTAAGATCTTGCCAGATCCCTACACTATACATGACTATCTGTGGATTGTGGACAACAAGAAATGGCCAGCAATGGAATGGCCTGATATATACAATTTGGGTTTTGGCAAAATGATCACATGCAAAGACTGTTGCCAACAGTTCCACTACAAATGTGTGAACATTATCAGACAGACCAAAAGTTGGAAATGTGGATGTAAAGACGTAAGTATTAGCCTAGGTGGATCCTCTACTGCACATGATGCCCCAAAAAAAGTCACCTCAAGTCATACATCTGGAATTTGGACTTTTCCTCTTGTACAGCCTCCCGCTCTCTTTTCAGTGAGGAGTAGTTCTCACTCAGCTCTCTATATTGTCTTTCGAGTGCACTCTCAGGGGAAAGCTCCTCTAAAGGAGAGATAGAGAGAGAGAGAGAGAGAGACACACACACACAAACACTTTACTAAGGAAAGGCAAACACCTTGTGCAACAAACTTACAGTGTCAGTTTATGAATTAATCAAAATTAGGAGTTTGGCAAACCTGCAGCTGATTCCAGATCTCATCAGGAGCCCTTGATTCCTCCCGTCTTCTCTGTCGTTCATGCCTACGACAAACAGCAGAGGAATAAAGGCATATCAACATAAAAATATCAGCAAACTACTACAATCTAGGCTGTTTTCGAGAGAAAACAACATATACAGACAGGACTCAGAAACTGGCAGAAAAAAAAACTGTCAAACAAATGAGGTCAAACTATTTATGGTCAAATATAATGGTAATTAGGGCTGGGCGATATATCATAAACACATATATCACAGCATAAACTCCAGTGTTAATTTAACACTCCTGGGAGTGTATGAGTCCACACTCAAGAGTGTTGAAGTTAATGAGATAATTAAGTGATTAATTTAGTGATGATTGATCATTATTGAAGACACCTGATGTTAACAAGCAGAATCACTGAAGGAGGAAATCACAAATTGTAAGCCACCATTATGGTGATGATTGTTTGCTTTAGTTGGGCTCTTGACACTTATATGTTTACTTTAGATTTTGTTTGGCTGCTGTATCTGAGTTATAACCGCCAGATTAACAAAGAAAAAAGCCCCCCCTAAGATGATCTCAAGCCCCCCTTGCGGTGATCTGAATGATGATTATGTGACTGAGCGTTCGTGCAGGGTTCACCTAAACAATTTATTAATAAGATAACAATAAACGAGAACTGCCTGAGCTGTTCTTTATTTTAGGCTATTAAACATCTCACACACATGTGAGAGGAAAACCCGAAGACCGTGACACCCCAAGTACGCAATGCATGACCTTAATTGCCTATCTACACAAGCCCCGAGGGGAAAATGCATTGCACACACACATAGAACAAGCGCCAGCACATCCATAATTAATGCATCATATACACAATCAAACATAAGGTCTGTTACAATTATTATTATGAGGCTACTTTTATTATCAAATCAATATTACAATTAATTAGCCCCGCAATAATCTCATAGCACATCACTGCATAACCGACGCGCAGCGATGAAGATGTTATATTAGTCCTCATTTAAAAAACAACATGTTTAACACGAAATAATTCTCATTTTTTTCACCATGGGCCACAAGAGAAATATTAAGAAAATAAATTAAGGTTAGGCCTATATATGTTATCAGCACATGTTGAGTAGATTCAGCTCTCATCGGTCAGTTTTTAGTTTTTAGTTTCACTTTCTATAGTGAATAATTGAATGGGATTTGATAGTACTTCACCGACATAACTCTCGCACATATTGCCTGGGCCATATTAAAAGGTTACATTTTTTATATTATATTTAAAACGAAAAGAGGCAGGTTTGTGTTTTATATTTTGTTTTGTTTTTATAAATAGGCAAACGTTATCTGCAATGAATATAATCAATACGCGTTGCATTAACCACATTTGTGTGGCTATCATGTTTAAGATTTCTTTAAATGAAAACGAAAATAGTTAGTATGGTGTTTTATCACATATTTCGTTGCCTAAAATATACACAGAGATAACCGGAGTAGCAGAGCGAGCTGAGTGACGCGCGCTGCGTCAGAAGGTGGGCGGGGTTAGGATTTCCCAAGATTTTCCATGATGAAAGTGACCAATCATAAGAGGGTCAGTGCCCTCCTTGGTTTCCGCCCCCAAGTTGTCAAAAGTCGTGTAGACTCGAGGGAGCAGAAATCAGCTGAGCGAGCAGAAATCAGCTGAGCGAGCAGAAATCAGCTGCGCGAGCAAAACAGCATTCCGCGAGCAGGATTCCACTGTACAAGCAGAGTTAACCTATGAGAGTATGCCAGGCGCTCGCTCGCAGCTACCTGTACACCTCTCGGTTGTTGAATTTGTGCGCGAGTACTTTTATCATGCCAGCTGAAGGTTCATTTTTGCGCGTGTGAAATAGCATAATGTGCTCGTGAGCATGTCTTACACGCTCATAACTTTTGACTAAAAAATAACGCCATACGATACACCGGTACAGAAGCCCTTCAGCTCGTCCTGGATACTAGCAACGAAGAGTCCACATTTGTGACCCGTCACGGAAACCAGGGACACAAGTCGGCAGCACAACTTTCGAGCAAAATGAGAAATAAGCGTTTTATTTCAAAATTGGTGATTTTCGTTTTTTTGCAGAATCTGTTAGTTGAGATCACGAAGAAGCCTCTCCATGTTTGAGATAGCAGTATTGGTATATTTAAAAGCGTACATTTTGAGTTTGAATAAGCCGGCGTGACTACTTATTATGCAGCGCTCTGGCCGGCTCTATCTGATTTCAAAATTCAATGTAGATGGATGCCAATAACATTACGATGTCCAGCAATCGATTTAAATAGTAGGTTACATGGGGTTTAATTTGTCGTTAAATGAGATGTAGCCTAATACATGTTGTCAGTGCCAATATATAGATCCGCCTAATAAACCAACGTGTATCTTAATGGTCCAGTGGTAGAGCTTTCGCCAGTTGCGTCAGAGGGTCTGAGTTCAAATCCGCCCTCGTATAGGTTTTTTTTTTTTCTCGTATAGTTTTTTTTCTCTCATCAAAATGATTATGTTCATCAGTGGTTGTATATCAAGCAGGGACACGCAAACGTTTGCATTATGTTTTGTGGTTTCACCAGAACGAATAGAGAGTATCCGCAACGCAACGGATTGAAGCGCGCGTCGAGTGAAGACAGTGCGGTGTGTGCACGACCCACATGAGAAAACACCATATCTGCGCCACTGATCGCTACGGCATTACGGCAACGAGCACTTTGATCGCTTGATTTAAAAAAAAATACATTTCAGCGCTAGTATCTTATTAAAAAAATTAACGAAATGAATGCTCTGCCAGTTAACTGGAGATGTTTTATTTATTTGTAGAATTGGTACATTCGTGTCGCGAGATGTTTTTAAAAGTGGTGGGAACTATGCCTATTTCCATAGTTTATTGCTTATTATTTATCATTAGCAAAAGTTTGTTTCATGTTGCACGAGTAGGCTACACCAAAGAAAATTCCTAGTCTGTGAAACCTTTCATTGACAATGGCAATAAAATCGTACTCGGTTACTAACGTAACCTCGGTTCTCTCTAGAAGAGGGAACGAGTACTGCGTTTGAAAAACGCTACGGGAAAAGTCTCTTTTCACGAAACACTGAAGCAAAAATTATCCTTTAATTTTTCATATATGTAAAACGCGTTGCGGCAGCAGCAGACAGCTGAAGCAAGACGGCTTGTCTGCTCTGCGGCTGCTCTGCGGCAACTGCATAAGCCTATCGAGCGCAGGCTGATGCAACATCAGACCAATGAGGGCGCTTCGCGCCCTCCTCGCCACTTCCCGCCGAGACGGGCGTGGCTTACCTCTATAAAAGGAGCTCGAGAAGGCTGATTCACTTGATTTTGATCGCCGAAGCGAACCAGAGTGAACCAAACGCACGGCAAGGGAACGCAGTACTCGTTCCCTCTTCTAGAGAGAACCGAGGTTACGTTAGTAACCGAGTACGTTCTCTTACGAGAGTTCTCTCGTACTGCGTTTGAAAAACGCTACGGGAACCCCTTGCAAAACGCCGTGCGTGCTGGGATAAAAACACTGATCACCGGAAGCTATTTCAGGCATACAGTGCATAATCACCAGATAGACTCACACAGAGCCAGGGAATAAGGGGGGAAGCCTTAATTCCCTATACTGTAGCGTCCGCGGGCTTAACATGACCTCACAGGGAGAGTCTAAAGACAGGAGGGGTTTCCTCCGTCCTTATATAGACATGTCCACAGACGCGAATATGACATCACATAGCCAGGGTAGGGAGCCTGCACTAATGTGGGAAAACGTGGGTCTTACACAGTTCTGCCCAGTATAGTCGGTAGCGCATTGCGCCTGTAATTAGATTACACCGACAAAAGCTTAGCCTGTAAGGCGGGAACCTCTAGGTTATAAAACCTGATAAATGTAGACGGAGAGGCCCAGCCTGCCGCCGTACATATATCCTGTAAGGAAATCCCGCTGGACCAAGCCCACGAGGAGGCAACGCCTCTCGTAGAGTGCGCTCTGACTCCCAACGGGCATTGAATGCCCTTGGCAGTATAAGCCAGCGCTATGGCGTCAACTATCCATCTGGATAGACTTTGTTTCGAAACAGCCGTTCCTTTGGAACGTCCGCTGAACGAGACAAAGAGCTGCTCTGTCTGTCTAAAGGCAGCAGAGCGGGATATATAAGTTCTTAAAGCCCTAACAGGGCAAAGAAAACTCGAGTCCCCTTCCTCACTCGACGCCGGCAGGGCAGCCAGGGAAATGACCTGAGCCCGAAAAGGCGTGTTGAGGGATTTCGGCACATAGCCGTGCTTAGGTTTGAGTATGACTTTAGAGTCATTAGGACCAAACTCCAAGCACGTCGGGCTCACGGAGAGCGCGTGCAGATCGCCTATGCGCTTCACTGAAGCGAGAGCCATCAAAAACACTGTTTTGAAAGACAAATGTTTGAGGCTGATTGACTGGATAGGCTCGAAAGGGGCACCTTTCATGGCCGCCAGGACCGTAGAAAGGTCCCACATAGGGACTGACGGAGGTCTGGGTGGATTCAGTCTCCTAGCTCCCCTGAGGAAGCGGATGACTAAATCATTCCTTCCTAGTGACTGACCCAGCGTTGAACCAGAGAACGCTGAAATAGCCGCCACATACACTTTGAGCGTGGAAGGGGATCTGCCCTTATCCAACAGCTCTTGTAGGAAGGAGAGAACCTCCGTTACCTCACATCCGAGGGGTGAACGGCTCCGAGCTGTACACCAGCTGGAGAAAACCGACCACTTTGAAGCATAGAGTCGCCTGGTCGACGGCGCTCTAGCCTCCGTGATGGTATTCATGACTCCCTCTGCGAGACCAACGGGTATCCGTTGAGCACCCACACATGAAGGGACCATAGTTCCGGGTGTGGGTGCCAGATCGAGCCCCTGGCCTGCGAGAGGAGATCTCTCCTCAACGGCACTGGCCATGGAGCGATGTCTGCTAACTGCATCAGAACTGGGAACCATGCCTGGTTCTTCCAGAACGGTGCTACAAGCAGCACTGGGCATTTCGTTTTCCTGACCCGTTCCAACACCTGAGGCAGGAGGGAGACGGGGGGAAAAGCGTATAGCGGGCAGCGCGGCCACTTTTGGGACAGCGCGCTGTCGGTCTTTGAAAAGAATGCGGGGCAGTGAGCGTTTTCGCGGGACGCGAATAGGTCCACCTCCGCTTTGCCGAATCTCTCCCACAACAGCCGGACTGTTTGTGGGTGTAGAGACCATTCGCCCGTAGGAACGTTGTTCCTGGACAGTCTGTCCGGGCCCACATTCAGCAGCCCGGGCACATGTACTGCTCTCAGCGAGCGCAGGTTGTGCTGAGCCCATAGCAGGAGGCGTTTCGCCAGCCTGTACAGGGGTATGGAAATCAGACCGCCCTGGCGATTTATGTAGGACACCACTGCCATGTTGTCCGAACGGACTAAGACGTGTTGGTCCTTGATGTGGGGACAAAAACGCGTCAGCGCGTTGTGCACTGCCAGCATTTCTAGGCAGTTTATGTGTTGGAGCTTTTCCCGTTCCGACCATAGGCCGAAGGACGGTCTGCCCTCGAGCAGCGCTCCCCATCCCGAGGAGGATGCGTCCGTAGACACCATCCTCACCCTCGAGGAAGTCCCCAGGCTTACACCTGATTGGTACCAGTCGTTCGCCATCCAAGGCACCAGGGCTGTGACACAGTCCTGATCGACCTTGAGGCGTAAATGACCGGACACCCACGCTCTGCGCGGAACCCGCGCTTTCAACCAGAACTGCAGCGGGCGCATGCGGAGCAAGCCCAGCCGGAGAACTGACGATGCTGAGGCCATGAGACCCAGCATCCTTTGAAATTTTCTGAGCGGGATGAAAGCGCCGCGGCGGAAAGACATCGCCGCGCGCTGAATGTTCAGCACGCGCTGTGGCGACAGCCGCGCTGTCATAGACTGTGAGTCCAGAACTATACCCAGAAACGGAATCGTTTGGCTGGGGTTCAGTGAACTCTTCGCCCAATTGACCCTGATACCAAGATTCTCGAGGTGATCGAGTAAAATGGCTCTGTGCTCTATGAGCTGAGATCGTGATTGGGCTAGGATCAACCAGTCGTCCAAATAGTTCAGCACTCGCATGCCTCTGAGTCTGAGAGGAGCGAGCGCTGCGTCCATGCATTTCGTAAATGTACGAGGTGCCAGGGACAAGCCGAAAGGCAGGACTGTATACTGGTATGTCTGACCCTCGAAGGCGAATCTCAAGAATCGCCTGTGATGTGACGCTATCTGTATTTGAAAATACGCGTCCTTCAGATCTATCAACATGAACCAGTCTTCTCGGCGAACATGCGCGAGAATTTTGCTGGTTGTGAGCATTTTGAAACGGCGTTTCACTAATACTCTGTTCAGTCGTCTTAGATCCAGAATGGGTCTGATACCGCCGTCCTTTTTGGGGACTAGAAAGTATCTGCTGTATATCCCCTGTTCGCTTTGAACACGGGGAACAAGCTCTATCGCCCCTTTGCTTATCAGTTTTGATATTTCGGCGCGAAGTAGGTGTGCTACATTCAGCGGAACCGAAGTTTCGACGCGCGCTGTGAAGCGCGGAGGGCGTCGACAAAACTGTAGCGAGAAGCCTCTCTTTATAATGCCTAAGACCCAGTCCGAAACCCCGGGAAGCGCTGCCCATGCATCTGCATGGTTGGCTAGGGGCCGGATACAGAGCGCGCTCTGTTCGCCGTGCGACAGAGGTGCTACGGGGCTCACAAACATAGGCGTTATGCCTGCGGCATTTGAGGCGGGGGGCGCGCTTAATACAGCGGGCGGAGCGCTCGCCCTCGACCTTACAACAGTGTTTGACTGAGTGAGGGAGGGCTGCGCGAGCCCCGTAGGACTCATGTGTGCGAGTAGATGTGGGCTGGGAGCGGGCACATTTACTGCTTGGGGCGCGCTGCTTGTGTAAGCAGCGCGCGCGCTCACAGGTCTCGTTTTTACAGAGAGCCTGTGATCTGATAGACATAGCGTTCGTGGGCACTGAGTAGTGGGCACTTTTACTATGTGGGGGGCGCAATCGACCTGAGTCGATTTTATTTGCGCGAGCCCTGAGTGCAGGGCTGTGCTTATGTGTATGGATGGGCACAGAGGAGTGGGCATCGACACTACATTTATAGCACCATCGGCCGTGGCCGGGACACCAGAAATCACACTCTTTTCGAGACATATCTGGGTAGCCGTAAAAACGGCTTTTGAGTGCAGGCAAGCGGGCACTTGTACAGGCTTGCGCTTTGCAGAAAACGCTGGGACAGCCGCGAAGCTTGGGGCTGAGACAGCGAGGCGCTTGGGTGGGAGGCCGGCCGCAACGGGACTCACACACCTGCGCTTTCCTAGGCGGGCTAGGACTTCTTCGGGGCCTCTGGTTTCACCACAATCCTCGGTCGCGGCGCGCGCGCGGGGCGCCGGGCGCTCGATCGAGAGCGGGGTCTCGAGCTGCGCTGTTGAGGCTGCTGCGAAGAGGAGGCCGAAGGCGGGGGCTGAGGCTGTGAGGTTCGCGGGGTCCGTTTGTCTCGACCCGCCGCGGAACCAGAGCGCTTCGGTAGGAAGTGCTTGAAGGCTTGAGACGCTTTCTGGGCTTCGGTAAATCTCTCCACGAACTCGGAGAGAGAAGAACCTGTAGCAACAATGGGTTGTACATTAATATTAATATTAGCTCAAATGATCTATAGGGAATTTTAATAATTAATAATGAATATGATTAATATTTTGTATGTTACAGTTAAATTAATTTATCGCAGCTGAACTAGATTGATATATGAATGATTACCATAACGGGTTATGGTTCGTCATTAATACATCAAATAGTCTTATTTCAGCTCGAAGTAATGGGATAACTTTAATGGAATTAATTTAGTTATCAAACAATCTGTTTTGAACGTAAGATTAACTTAATTCTCAAGGAAAATTATCCTTCTTACAAACACGAGAAAGAGTATCTTTTCCAGGCCTTGAAAAGACAACTTTCTATGTTTGTAAAATTAGCTTACTTAAATCGTACCAAGATAAAGCATATAGCTAAGATCGAACATTTCAGGGACTAAGTAACATGGGCAATTAAAACAGAGTCAGTCAAGGACATATGGAATTTAATAATTAGACTAATACTACATCGAAACTACGAGTATACACAGAGTAAATACATATTTACAACAGAAACATACGGATGAAAACATTACAAGACAAAACGGATAACAGATGAGAGAGGGAGAGGATGAAAGGGAGAAAGTGAAACTAAAGTTAGGATGAGAGAGATCACCGAGATGATCTCTCCATGGCAAAATCACAGGCAACCTTTTGAGAGACAGCAAGGAATCAAATCACATTAAAAGTTCAATAAACTTATCTTGCAAAATGGTTCTCTTTGTTGCTGAAGAACGCAGAGTTCATGCGTGTGTCCTAAGACCAGCGTGCGTGTGTTTCTTTAAGAAAGCAGGGCTCGCGCTCTCGTGTCTTCTGGTGAGCGCGGTAGCGGGGTTTTCGAAAGAGTCTTTCTCTTTGAGTTGAAGTTGTCTGCTGCGTTTGCTTCGTGGAGTCCGAAGACGAAAATAAAGAAAAGACTTAAAGAAAATGAAAACGCTCCCAAAAGGGAGCCATAAGGTCTTCTCGCTGACGAGGCGGGTTCGTGAGAGTGCAGGAACAAAACAAGACGAAAGGAAATACAGAACAGAACAGAGCGGAACGCGGAGTGTAACCGCTTTTCTAGGGCACAGGAATTTCACTCCTCCCTGGGCTTGAGCCAATTGGAACGCGAAATTCCAGGCGGAAGAAAAGTTCTTTGTCTCACTACGAGTTTGATTTGCATGTTTTATGGCAGTCTTAGGATCATGCCATTTCTACGTTAAACAATTATAACTGCAGTAAAATGCATTTTATCATAATTTGGTATCCATATCTTTCCTACGGGTATATGGAGGTTCAATTCAAGACCAAATTTGGTATGTTTAAAAGCTACGGCCTAGAAGTACCTTCTTACTCTGTAAGATAAGTATTAAAAGTTCGATTAACAAACTGGGAATAAGACTAACCTAAAATGTGATGTGCATTTACAAGTGGGAATGAAAATTGGACTTTTAAAAAGACCACATGACATATACCTATGAATTCGCAACAGTGTGCACCTCTGAAACATTATTCCTTTAAGGTTTACAAGAATACAAAAACATATCACAGAGAAGAACAATCGTGGAAAAGAGAAAATACATTCAGGTTTGCATATTTCTTCAATGGTTATACATATAAAATATCTAGGATGAACACTTTAATTCTGCTCTCCTGCCAGAATCTCAGTGAGATTCCTGGGTTGTCGACATTCCGTTAGGACCATAAAATTTTATGGTCTGGGGGGAGTTAGGGTACAAATATAGTGTATCATTCTTAAAATACCCACTTAGAATTCAAAACTACACACTAGGGAATCACACTATAGAATAACACAAAACTAATCACATGCATAGTGGAATTGTATATCAAAAAGAATATCTCTAAGTTCTAAGTTAAATTCAAAGGATGTTTGTGTGTGTGTGGGGGTGTGATGTCACGTAGCAGGAGAAGGTTTTGTTATCTCTCTGTGGTCCAGAGAGGGGGAAGGGGGTTTGGAATGCAGAACTTTGCAGAGTTAACGAAAGATGTTGACTGTTTATCCTCCAAGGTACAATAAAGTGTCACGAAAGTCCATTTGCTCCAGTCTTTCTGGAGCCTGGCGTATGATTTGCAATCTTTGAAGTCAGGAGGTTACAAGCTTCGGTAAGCTTAGCAAAGAACATTTTGGACAGGAATGTGCTTAGAAAAACACAGAGTCCGAATTGGTTAATTCAGAATCAAACGAACGAATGATTCAAATAGCCCAGTCGCTACAAACCAAAGAGGCCAGCGGAAGACAGCGGGGCGTCGAGAAACGCGATGCGCTCGGAATCGGCCATCTCCGTGAGCGTCAGCCATAAGTGCCTCTCAGCGACAGTGGCGGAAGCCATACAGCGTCCCATGGCTTGTGCGGCAGCTTTGGTGGCTCGGAGCGTGAGGTCCGAAGCACTCCTCAAATCCGCAATACAGACTGCATCAGGTCCAACCTCGTCCCATTTACGGAGGAGATCACCCTGGAATATCTGTAATGTAGCCATGGTGTGTAGCGCTGACGCGGCTTGCCCAGCGGCGGAGAATATTCGCGCGAGCAGCGTCGACGTCATGCGGCAGGCTTTTGAAGGCAACACCGGTTTAGTCCGCCGTCCAGCAGAGGGCGGGCACAGATGGGTCGCTATAGCCTGTTCCACCGGCGGCAGAGAGAGGTAGCCTCGTTCATTCGCCTTGTCCAGTGAAGAGAATGCAGGCAACACAGATGAGCGCGTACGCGCAGAGTAGGGCGCGTTCCAAGCCTTCGCAACTTCTTCATGTAACTCAGGAAGAAAAGGAGCGGGCTTAGATTCCGGAGAATTGCGCTCACCTGGGAGGAAGCTACCATCGAGCCGGGTGCGAGAGGGGGGCTCTGGTGCAGACCACTCGAGGCCGAGGCTCGCCGCGGCCAACGCGAGTACTCGCATGAGCTCCGTCTCAATGCTGGCTCTCACTGAGGGCTTTTGGGCAGGAGGCGCGAGGTCCTCAGAGCTCGCCCAATCCTCACTGCCTGAAGCGAGGAGAGAACAGGAATCCTTTTCCCCTGACGCGGCCTCCGAAACAACTTCCTCTGATGAAGCGGCGGCAGGCTGCGGGCGCTGAGCATCAGGAAGTGATTCGGGGGAGGTCGGTGAAGCTGGCGGGCGAACCGGCGAGCTTGGTCGGGGTGGAGAGGGTTCCGGGACCCGCTGCGAGCGGCGCTTCTTACGGCGCGGCATCGCGGCGGTGAATGCAGGCTTCGAGAAGGATGCCAGGCGGGTCCTCAGAGCCACCATAGGCAAAAGCTCGCAGTGAGGGCAGCCGCCGTCAGCGAGCGCGAGCGCTGCATGGTCCTCACCGAGGCAGGAAACACAGATGACGTGGTCGTCTCCCCCGGCGAGTGGGGCTCTGCACGAGCCGCAGGATTTAGGCATCTTTAGAAAGACGCCGCTCTTTTAGGGGGTGAGTGCTACGAGAACACTCACACACACACACAAAACAGAGCACAATAAAGGATATGGGCGTCGGAAAGCGCAGCAGGTACGGCTGTAGAAGGCGGCGTAGGCCAGCGGCTTCGAGGGCTCGTCCCGCTGAAGTGCTTGCTTCGAACGACGCTGCTTCCGTGATCCAGCGATGCGTGCGCTTCGCTGAAGAGATTAAAATCAAGTGAATCAGCCTTCTCGAGCTCCTTTTATAGAGGTAAGCCACGCCCGTCTCGGCGGGAAGTGGCGAGGAGGGCGCGAAGCGCCCTCATTGGTCTGATGTTGCATCAGCCTGCGCTCGATAGGCTTATGCAGTTGCCGCAGAGCAGCCAATGAGCAGACAAGCCGTCTTGCTTCAGCTGTCTGCTGCTGCCGCAACGCGTTTTACATATATGAAAAATTAAAGGATAATTTTTGCTTTAGTGTTTCGTGAAAAGAGATTTTTCCCGTAGCGTTTTTCAAACGCAGTACGAGAGAACTCTCGTAAGAGAACTATTCTGATTCTGATTCATACTTGGATTCATATATATATACACATCACATAGCACATCCTGTTTTTGATTTGAACATTGTCTAGAGTTTATCTTATTTTTTATTCAGTGTACACAAGAGTTGCCTTTACAGTTTTATCGGTAGATTCCTTTTGTTTATTTATCGCTCACAATTGCTATACCAACTAAACTACTGAAGGAAGTGTCACCTGTAGTGGAAGAGCCTCTCCTCAATATTATTAACTCGTCTTTATCTTTAGGTCATGTTCCAAGAACATTTAAACTGGCAGTTATAAAACCTCTCATTAAGAAACCACAATTAGATCATAATAATCTAGCAAATTATAGACCCATATTAAATCTACCTTTTATGTCTAAAATACTAGAAAAAGCTGTGTCCACTCAACTGGGCTCTTTCTTGCAAGAAAATGATATCTATGAAAAGTTTCAGTCAGGATTCAGGCCGCATCATAGCACTGAAACTGTGCTTGTTAAAATCACAAATGATTTACTCTTAGCTTCTGACCAAGGCTGCATCTCAATACTAGTTTTACTTGATCTAAGTGCTGCGTTCGATACTATAGATCACACAATACTCTTAGATCGACTACAAAATTATACTGGTGTTCAAGGACAAGCATTAAGCTGGTTTAGATCATACTTATCTGACCGCTACCATTTTGTCTATTTAAATGGAGAAAAATCGATCATAATTCCAGTAAACTATGGAGTGCCGCAGGGATCTGTGTTGGGCCCTCTGTTATTCTCAATATATATGATGCCACTTGGAAATATTATAAGGAAACATGGAATTAGTTTCCATTGTTATGCTGATGACACTCAAATATATTTCATCACGGCCGGATGAAAATGCTCAATTATCCAAATTGACAGAGTGTGTTAAAGATATAAAAGATTGGATGACGCGTAATTTTCTTTTATTAAATCCAGACAAGAGAGAGGTAATACTTATCGGTTCAAAAAAACGCCCACAGAACCTCTCAAAATACAACTTTAACATCGTAGGATGTCCTGTTACTTTATCCTCTACAGTAAAAGACCTGGGTGTTATACTCGATTGTAACCTGTCTTTTGAAAAGCATATTTCATATGTTACAAAAACAGCCTTTTTCCACCTTAGAAACATTGCTAAGCTACGTAATATGCTATCAGTTTCTGATGCAGAAAAGTTAGTTCATGCATTCATGACCTCGAGACTAGATTACTGTAATGCTTTATTAGCTGGTTGTCCTGCATCCTCAATAAACAAGCTACAGTTAGTCCAAAATGCAGCTGCTAGAGTTCTTACTAGATCAAGAAAATATGATCATATAACACCGATTTTATCATCACTACATTGGCTACCTATAAAGTTCCGTATTAATTATAAGGTATTGCTACTGACTTATAAAGCCCTAAACGGCTTAGCTCCAGTCTATTTAACGGATCTTCTATCACCCTATAATCCATCGCGCTCTTTAAGATCAATAAATTCAAGGCTTTTGGTCATACCTAGGATATCCAGATCAACCAAAGGAGGGAGAGCATTTTCACATTTGGCTCCGAAACTCTGGAATAGCCTTCCTGATACTGTTCGTTGCTCGGATTCACTCTCCCAGTTTAAAACTAGATTAAAGACGCATCTTTTCAGCCAGGCATTCATATAATATTGTTAATCTCACAGTTTCAAACTACAATCCGGCCTCTAGTTCATAAATGCCAGAGGAGAACTGGCCCCCGACTGAGCCTGGGTTCTCCCAAGGTTTTTTTTTCTCCATTAGGTCACCTGATGGAGTTTTAGGACACCATTAGGTCACTTGATGGAGTTTTTCGGTTCCTTGCCACTGTTGCCTTTGGCTTGCTCAGTTGGGGATATTTTGGGGATATTTAATTTTATTCTATCAATCAATAAATTCCACTAGAAACAAACTTTGGTGTATTATTTTATTTTAATTTAATACTGTGAAGCTGCTTTGATACAATCTGTATTGTGAAAAGCACTATACAAATATACTTGATTTGATTTGATTATAGCTGACTGATTATTTTTTTATTTTGCTCACATTTAATTTGCTTAGAGCAACATTTAGAATTTAGAACATTTAGTTCCTCCACACAGAGGAATTACAATAAAACAGATTGAAAAACAAAACCTTTGAATGTCCTCTCATTCTTTCTTCAGGCTGCCTCACTTGATGGAGGGGGGGGGGGGGGGTCTATGTCACACCCCTGGTCTGAATCTCATTAATATTGATGGGCCATTACCACTCCCATGCATAAACCTCTTCTGACAAAAAAACTGTCTTACAATGTTTAAATCAATGTATTGTTTTATGAGAACGATTAGGCAGGATGATTTTCACATCATTTTGAAGCCAGAAGTCAAAGCGACAAAATCCATTAGTCAAAAGTCTTGTGGACACATATTTACTATGTGTTTTGTGGTCTTATTTCAGCAACTTTCATTTTTATTTTTTTCAATAACCACACATAAACATTATTCTCTTAAAAATACAAACATACTTGTTACTTACATATTATGGTAGCCCTGTTTGTGCTATATAGAGTGAATTTACACCTTTGCCATTGACATGTTTATAAATAACTGAAAAAAGCACAAATGTCAGGGCATGTCAAAACATCCCAAGGGCCCCAAAAACACCTTGGTCCCCTGAGGGTTAAGATATCTGAAATTGAATTATAGACGATGACGTCACCAGCCCCCCCACATGCTTCAAATTCACCCAAAATATGCTCAATCGTTTGTGCTCGGTTTGTGCTGTTTCGTTTTTTTAGATATTAAAATTATATTTTAGGTCATTGAGGTCACTCAGCCCCCCACATGCTTCAAAATATGCTCAATCGTTTGTGCTGTTTTGTGCCGGTACAATTTTCGTTTGTGCTGCATCGGCCTTTAAAATATTAGACACTGAATGAAAGCGAATTATAGACGGTGACCCCGCACCTGCTCCAAATTCACCCCAAATCCACCTGAGTTTTACCGATAATACAGAATTGATCTTCAAGAAATGCTCGCAACGACTCAGTCTTCTTAGAAGACTGAATTGCCTGGGTGTCAGTGCTCAGATTATTGAGCTAGTGTATATTACACATATTGAAAGTGTTTTAACTTTTCATCTCTCTGCTTGGTTTGATTATTTAAACTGCAAGCTTAAGAAAAAGCTCAATAGGATAGTCTCAATGGCTAGCAAAATAGTGGGTAAACCACAAAAACCATTGTGCCAAATATACATTGATAGAACGAAGAATAAGGCTAGGAAAATCACTGTAGATAGTACTCACCCCCTCTCTAGCGAGTTTGAACTACTGAAGTCTGGGAGGCGCTTCAGAGTGCCTCTGGCTAAAAGTTATTTTAAAAAATCTTTCATTCCAAACGCCATTAGTATCCTTAACCAAACAAAGTTACTACAGTAAATAAGCTGCTATTTTAATGTATTTAAGTATATTTATTCTCAATATGATATTTTACATTGTATCTTTCTCTGTTTATCTAGATATATCTTTTTTTATTATGTCTGACACATTATTTGTATGTTTATCTGTTTTGTATGCTGCTGTGAGCCAAAGAAAAATTTCCACCCCGGTGGACAATAAAGATTTATTCTATTCTATTCTATTCTAAACATGCTCAATCGTTTGTCTTCGTGTGTGAAACGGCAAACCAAATCACAGTATTTACTTAACTGTTATTTATCCTGTGCATTTTCAACTTTTAACGGACAATGCGGATCACAGGATGTGTGCAATAACACAAACTCCAAGACAGGCTAATTGGCTAGATTTACAAAATTAATTAACAATTAAAATGAATCGGTTGTGCAGTCAGTGTTGGGTTACCTGGAAGGGAAACATACATAACATGTAATTAATATTCAAAAACGCTCTGCAAGCGAAACCGATTCAACAAACGAGTTAAAGAGACAGATCTAAAGACGCACTTGTGATAATATAGTACACATAAAACCAGAAGCAAATAACTGACCGTAAACTGACAGAGTCTCCGAAATGGCGTCTTCTCATCCATGAAGTTTTAACTTGTTTTCGACAATCTGTTTCCTGGAGGAGACAGTCGTAATACCTGCTCCACCTGCTCCACCTGCTCCTGAGCTCACCTGACCCCCCCGGTTAGATGAAAACCCTGAGGCGGACTGAAGAGTTTCTACACCGTATAGTATAACTTTTTTTTATTGACTGTATAGCAAACATTCTGAATTAATTTATCCTTCGGCCTGGTTGTATAATTGCTAACAGTATTTTAAGCAGATCGAAAACTTTGATTTAAATGCATTTATTACAGCTTTTAAAAACCTAAAACTAAACTTAAACCTTGTTCTGGTTTTGTTTCCTTATTACCTATACCTTACATTAACATTTTACGTTCTCTTACGAGAGGTTCTCTCGTATTGCGTAAGTAGCTTACGCTTCGGGAAAGTTCTCTTTCTTCGAGATCTGAAGACAAAAAATTATCCTTAATTTTGCATTTATTGTCAACGCAGTGCAGCAGCAGGCAGACCGAAGCAAGCTGTATAAGCATGCTCATTGGCTGCCAGGCAGCAACTGCTTAAGCCTATCAGCTTCGCGCCCTCCACACCCTTCTAACCGTCAAGAAGGGTGTGGCCAGTGTGTATATATTGCGGGCTCACAGGCTGAACTCTGATTTTCTTGTCTTCAGCGAAGCTCTTCGCATCGCTGGATCTTGAGAAGCCGCCGCCGTTGAAACCAGCGACCAGCAAGCCTAGGACAGCGCCTGAGGAAGCCGGCCACCTTCGCCGCCTTCAGCCATCTGTGCCTGCTATGCTATCCGGCAACATATCCTTTTTCTCTGCTTATTCTGTGTTGTGTGTTCGCCCTGCGACACGCACTTTCTCTTCTAAAAGAGCGTGAGGCGTTTTTATCAAAATGCCTCGTTTCTCCTGCGGTTCGTGCCGCGCCCCGCTCAGCAACGGAGACCGCCATCTCATCTGCGCTCTCTGCCTGGGCCGTGATCACGCCGCCGCCGCACTCTCTACGGGCGGCTGCCCTGAGTGCGAAGAACTCTCAATGTCGACCCTGCGGGCTCGACTTGAGGTTTTTGACCAGGCTGTCGCTCCGCATGTCCCTGTTGGGCCGCGCAAGAAAAAGTGCCGCTCGCAGCGACCACCGGAGACCGATGCGGCGTTCAGAAGCTCGCCGGAACCTCTCCCTCGAGCTTCTCTCTCGCCCTCTCCGCCCCCCCTTCCCGGCTGCTCAACCGCCGGCTCTCACCCGCACCGCCGCCGTTTCAGGGGACGAGGCGGATGAGTCTGATGGACGCGCCGCTGACAGCTGCTCCATCCTGGCATCTGACAGCGAGGACTGGTCCACCGCCTCCTCTACAGTCCAGGATTCTGGCCGTTCTCGAGCGGGCGAGGGCGCGGAGCTTTTGCGCCTCCTTACCCAGGCTGTTGACCAGTTAGGCCTCGAGTGGTCTCCTCCTAAGGGGCCAGCACCAAACAGGCTCGACGGCTGCTTTCTCCATCGCCGCCGCCGATCACCAGCTTCCAGAACCACGCCTTTCCTGCCTGAGCTCCACAGCGAGCTTTCTAAGTCGTGGAATGCACCGGTTTCCGCGAGGGTCTCTTCACACGCCTCATCGACGCTCTCACAGGTTGATGGCGCCACTGAGAAGGGGTATAATGCCATTCCCCCTGTGGAAGAGGCGGTAGCAGCGCACCTTTGCCCGCCTTCTCGTTGGCGCTCAAAGGCTGCCCTCCCGTCTAAGCCCTGCAGGACCACATCAGCCCTTGTCGGCCGCGCTTTCTCCGCCGCCGGTCAAGCTGCTTCTGTCCTTCACTCCATGGCCGTGCTGCAGATTCTCCAGGCCAATCTCCTCCGTGATATGGACGAGAAAGGTCTGGAATCTGCTTCCATTACGGATCTGAGAAGCGCGACGGACCTGTCCCTTCGCGCTACGAAATCCGCTGCCCAGGCCATCAGACGGTGCATGGCTTCTCTGACCGTTACAGAGAGGCATCTCTGGTTGACGCTCGCCGACATGAGAGAGTCTGAGCGCGCGCTGTTTCTCAACGCCCCTCTCTCTCCCACCGGCCTGTTCGGCCCAGCGGTTAGCGGGATCGTTGACCGTTTTTCGGAGGTACAGAAGACTACACATGCTATGAATCTCTTCCTGCCTCGACGCTCTAGCTCTGCTGCACGCCGTCCTCGCGACCAGCCTGCGCAAAGTTCCACCCAGCGTCCAGCTCGACCTCCGTCATCACATTGACGACAGGGCGGCCGCCCTAGATCGCGCTCTTCCAGCCGAAACAGACCGCCTCCTCCCCGGGGACCCCGGCAGAGGATTACAGTGAAACCGGAGCCCGCTAAGACCTCCTAGCCCGAGGAAAGAAGCGACGGCTGTGTCCCGTTGCGGCCGGACCACCATTAAAGCTTCATGTCCTGTCAGTCCCTGTTGCCACGGTTACTGCGGACACTCATTTCGCAGCCAACGAGCCGGTAATCTCGCCTGCATACAACCGCCGTTTTCACGGCAACCCAGAGAAATCTCAAAAAGAGCATTATGTCTGGTTGCACGGCTCGCGCCGCATGTGTTTCAAATGCAGTGAATGTGCCCACGTTTCTGTGTTCACCCCTGCACACAAGCACTATAAATCCCGTGTCTCTCACAGAGCCCACTCTCATAAAGCGAGTAGAATCCGCTCGAGTGTTGAAAGTAGGTCACGTGTCCACCTCACGGTGCCCCCGTCTACTCACTGCCCGCTCTGTCACACGGCCATTCACAACCGGTCATGTTCTAAATATAAATGCTGTGCCCGCTCCCCTGCGCTCACACATATTAAAGGGGGGGTGAAATGCTCATTTTCACTCAATCTCCTGTTAATCTTGATTACCTATAGAGTAATATTGCATCCTTCATATCTCCAAAAAGTCTTTTGTTTTATTATATTTTTTAAAGAAAGATAGGCTGTACCGAGTCTTTCCGGAAAAAAACGAGCGGCTGGGGGCGGGCCGTGCGGGCGAAGCTAAAGCTGTGCTAACGCGCCGAGCTAGTGACAACACACAGAGACATTTGTTCAACAGTTTTACTCACCGTCCGGTTCCAACGCACGACCGCGAACCTTTATCATTGTGACTGCTCGATCCTTAAGCATTAGACGATCTGCAAATCCGTCGATCTGGGCTTTGTTTATAAAACAATCATCGTCGAAATGCAGGGAACAACAGTCTTACACAACTCCGTTTATGCTCAGGAAAACAAACTCCATCCACGGGTTCCTTAACGCTGGGTTCTTTGGGAATCTGTGCAGGGTTGTCTTGCCCTGGCAACCAAAAACACACTTCTTTGGTGACATTGACTTCCCAAAAGCCGGGCAGGGCGCTTTGATGGCAAACTGCTTTCACTGTCTTGCTCTGGTCTACGAGTGCGCGCGCGCCCGCGATCTTACCGGAGAAGTGCTCTTAGGACCCATATAAGGAAATTCCGCTCTATCTTACGTAAGACAGAGCCATACTCGAAAAAAACTTTCCGAAACTTGTGACAGACCGGAAGGAGTATTTTTGGAACAAAAATACTCCTTCAAATGTACAACTTAGTTTTTGAAACTTTGTCCATGTTTAGCATGGGAATCCAACTCTTTACCAGTGTAAAAAACTCAGTATGCATGAAATAGCATTTCACCCCCCCCTTTAACGAACATTTCGCCCCCGACGCCACCCTCGCGCGTCACGCCTCACGCTGTATGTTCCCCGTCCAAAGCCACCGGGACACCACGTGTAAAACGGCCAGTTTTCGCTGTGTGCGATCCGCCGTGTCTAAGCACAGAGAGCGCGCGTGCTGCACTCGCCCCTCCGTTTCGAGCTCTCGAGCCTGCGATACGCGGTGATCAGAGCCCGGAGGCCATCCTGCCCCTGGCTGCACACGCAGAAGCGTGGGAGGCTATCCCAGGTGCATCAGAATGGGTGCTAAACACAGTAAAACAGGGCTATACTCTGCAGTTCGCTCGCCGCCCCCCCGCGCTTTCAGGCGCGTACCGAGACGAGAGTGAATGGGGAAGTAGCACATCTGCTTCGAGCAGAAATAGCAACACTTCTGTGCAAAGGGGCTATAGAACCGGTTCCCCCTTCTATGAGCGAGTCGGGCTTTTACAGCCGTTATTTCCTCGTTCCCAAGAAGGACGGAGCTCTTAGACCGATTTTGGATCTGAGATATTTGAACAAAGCTCTCATGTGAAGACCGTTCAAAATGCTCACAACCAGGCAGATCCTCGCGCAAATTCGCCCGAGGGACTGGTTTATCTCTCTCTATCTAAAAGACGCATACTTTCAGATCCAGATAATACCCCGTCACAAGCCATTCTTGAGATTCGCATTCAACGGTCAGGTATATCAATACACCGTCCTACCATTCGGCCTGTCTCTAGCACCCCGTACATTCACGAAGTGCATGGACACGGCTCTCGCTCCCCTGAGAGGTCGGGGAATGCGGATTTTGAATTATTTGGACGATTGTCTGATTCTAGCAAAGTCAGAGGCCGAGCTCATCGCTCACAGAACAGTGCTCCTCAGCCACCTGGAAAGCCTGGGGCTTACGGTCAACTGGACCAAGAGCTCATTGGTGCCCAGTCGTTCAACCTCCTTTCTGGGTTTGGAACTGAACTCTGTGGCAATGACGGCCCGTCTGTCGACAAGACATTTCAGACAAGACATTCCTCTAAAGACATTTCAGAGGATGCTGGGTTGCATGGCCTCAGCTGCAGCAGTGCTTCAGCTGGGTCTATTGCGTATGCGCCCGCTTCAACGCTGGTTGAACGCCCGAGTGCCTCACAGAGCCTGGGCTTTCGGTGGCATTCGAATCAGAGTGACTCAGAGCTGCGTTTCAGCACTGAAGCCCTGGTTAGCGGCCGACTGGTCATTCATACGGGATCACCATGTGTTAGTCCGCTCGGACAACATGTCAGTGGTATCCTATGTGAACCGACAGGGCGGTGTCAGATCCAAGAGCCTGTGCAAACTGACAGAACGCCTTCTCGTGTGGGCTCACCGCTCGTTGCGCTCGCTGAGAGCCACGCACGTGCCGGGCCACTTGAATGTGGGACCAGACAGACTGTCCAGGGACATCATTCCCCCGGGAGATTGGTCCCTGCATCCTCAGACAGTCCAGCTCCTCTGGCGCCTATTCGGCAGGGCGGAGGTCGACCTTTTTGCGTCGAAAGATAACGCTCACTGCCCGATATTTTTCTCGAAAAGCGAGGACGCGCTGTCCCAGACCTGGCCCAGCCTCCCGCTGTACGCTTTTCCCCCGATCTCCCTGTTACCTCAGGTTTTAACAAGGATCAGGGAAACACAGCACCCAGTGCTCCTTATAGCCCAGCGCTGGGAGAACCAGATTTGGTACCCAGAGCTGGTGAGGCTGTCGCACTCACCCCCATGGCCGATCCCGGTGAGGAAGGATCTCCTCTCTCAAGCCGGTGGGTCAATCTGGCATCCCCATCCGGAGCGGTGGTCTCTGCATGCATGGGTAATCAACGGATATCCGTTGACCTGCCAGAAGGGGTCATGAACACGATCACGCAGTCTAGAGCTCCCTCCACGAGACGGCTCTATGCGTCTAAGTGGTCTGTGTTCTCTAAATGGTGCGCTACTAAGAGCTTTGATCCACGCACATGTGGGGTTCCGCAAGTGCTCTCCTTCCTACAGGAGCTGTTGGAAAAGGGTAGGTCCCCTTCCACGCACAAAGTGTATGTGGCGGCTATTGCAGCGTTCGCTGAGACGACGCGCAGCCGGGCAATCGGAAGGAATGAGCTTATTATCCGTTTCCTCAGAGGAGCCAGGCGGATGAATCCCCCGCGGCCCCCCTCGGTTCCTATTTGGGATCTGTCCTTGGTCCTGGAGGCCCTGAAGGCTTTTTCTTTTGAACCGCTTGAATCTGTGGATCCTAAGTACCTTTCGCTCAAAACCGTTTTTCTGATAGCTCTGTCTTCAGTAAAACGCGTGGGGGACCTGCACGCGCTATCTATTAGCCCTGCATGTCTTGAGTTCGGACCGAATGACCAGGGCCGTTTGAAGGAATTTGGGGGCCCCAAGCAAAATGGACATGGAGCCCCCCCCACCCCACCCCACCCCACCCCACCCCACCGCAGCTTAGCCATAGTTCACCCACACTTTATATAAATAAAAAATGTTTACAGTGCAAATACTGCAGTTGCATATACTGTGCATAGAATTTTGAACATTTTCAACAATTGAACATTTGCAGTAACCTTGAAGTAACTGTTCAAGATCCATTGATAACTTAAAAATAATGTCATATTTGCATAAACTGTCACTACAGAAGCCTATATCCCGACACTAGCACATTAAGATAAGCTATGAAACAAGTAATAAAAACTCAGTGAGTGTTTTAGCGCAATTTTCTGACGTCATGGGATCACAACACTAAGAGATAGTAAATCTTTTCCTGGATTTTTTTTTGTGCGTTCCCGAGATTAGACCTTCCTTAACATAATGCCGAAAACCCGAAGTCTCTAGGTGGTCTGGTTGAGGAGTAGATAGAAGTGCAAGATTGGTGCGCACAGACAGAACAGAAATCATGAGTTAACAATCGCAATTTTGTCCGGTGGAAAATTGCGCTAAAAAGTTGCACTAACTGTTCGTTACAAGCAGCATTTGCCGTCAGGCAGATAGCTAACATAAACATATTTTTGCTAGCCTACCTGCTGCAAAAGTACACCATTTGTACAAGACAAGTAGAGCTATATTATCCAGTGTAATTTATCACTTATCACTATATTTTTTTACCTTTAACTTCTTTCTTTTCTGTCTTCCTGAAGCATAATTCGCTTCATGATAACTGCCGAGGAGGTTTTGTATTTTGCCGGCAGCAGAGACGCGTGGTTGGCTGGCTGCTGTCAGCGACTACTGAGAGGGGGGCCCCCTTGAGGGGGATCCCGATAACAGTGTCATTGCACTTTACTGCATTGACTATCAAAGGGGCGCTCACACAGTTTGTCGTTGCATTTTATTCTTAACCAGTCGTTGTCTTGGGGCCCCAGGCCAGCTCGGGGCCCCAAGCAATTGCTTGGTTTGCCTGCCTTGTCGCGACGGGCCTGCGAATGACTCTAAAGTCATTCTCAGACCGAGACACGGGTATGTTCCCAAAGCGATTGGTACCCCCTTTAGGGCACAAATCATCTCCCTCTCGGCTCTGCCAATATCCGATAACAGGGACAGTGATAACCTCCTATGCCCTGTTAGGGCGCTGAGAGTTTATAGCACTTTGTTACGTTTTTTTTTTGAGAATCAGTGCAAATCCATGACAGACACATAGCTTCTAATATATGTCAGACTATGAACGAAGACATTTGTAATTTTTCCCTCTGTTTGTCTATGATCAGCGTAGCGTTTTTAACATCTTGGAACATCATCAAAGAATGCCCTTTTAATTGGTCGTTTCAGTCATTGTGAGTCACGTATCGTAGCAACGATGACGACAAGTGACAACAGGGAAATGCAAAAATGTCTTGAATTGCTTGAATGCAGTATTTGAGTGCAATATTTTATTGTTTGTTTTTTTATGTATTATTGTTTTGCACTGGAAAGAAAGTTAACTATAATGGAAGTATAATTATATAAAGATATTTGCACTACACGTCCTTAAAATGTTGTCTATTTAAATTTAAAATATAATTTTTTTTGCACTGGAAAGAACATTCTAGAAGTCTAATTCTATTGAATAAGTTTGCACAAGGCTACAGAAAACTGTTGTTTATTTTTCTTCAAATGCAGTCTGAGCTGATGAGTTTTGAATGTTATATGTTGTATTTGTTTAAGTTAAAAATAAAACGTATTATAAACTTAACAAATCCATGGTTCATTGTTGGCAAAATGATCATGATAGGCTTTATATTTCACATCTATGTGGTTCAGTCTTGTATATTGATTAGGCCTACTTTGCTATTCTATAAATATAGGCCTAATAAGTTGTACTATAATATGCTATAATATATGAAATATATTTATCTAAATGTATCAATTAGTTTCCACAATATTCACCAGAAGTCATTATTTCAGGGGTTATTTTTCAAAATTTTCTTCCGTGGGGACATGCCCCCCCCCAGTAGAGAGATTACCATATGGACAGGAGGAGAAGCTCGCAGGCAATCGGGGGGACGTGGACGTGGAGAAGTGACAAAATAATTCATCAGAATACTTAGCAAAAGTTGCTCCTGCAAGTTTCGGAAGGGAATGATTCAGATTTCTCTTGGCACAGCTACTAGAAGACAGATGGGTTGCTCACGTCACATCTACGTCATCAAACTCAGTTTGAGTCTGCGCAGTACGCTCGACCCCCAGGAAGTGAGTGCTTCTAATTGACTTCACTTTTCTCCGTTGAATCCAATGGGGTCGCTGTGTCCAGTTTATATACTGTCTATGATACTGACCGTGAAGTGTGAAATTGGTTAAAGTTATTGTGTCTCCAAAATGGCATCTTCTCATCCATGAAGTTTGATCTTATTTTCAGTCTAAAGTGTTTCCTGAAGGAGGAGACTGTAAACCTGTTCTACCTGTTCTATATATATATATATATATATACATACAGTGAGGAAAATAAGTATTTGAACACCCTGCTATTTTGCAAGTTCTCCCACTTAGAAATCATGGAGGGGTCTGAAATTGTCATCGTAGGTGCATGTCCACTGTGAGAGACATAATCTAAAAAAAAAAATCCAGAAATCACAATGTATGATTTTTTAACTATTTATTTGTATGATACAGCTGCAAATAAGTATTTGAACACCTGAGAAAATCAATGTTAATATTTGGTACAGTAGCCTTTGTTTGCAATTACAGAGGTCAAACGTTTCCTGTAGTTTTTCACCAGGTTTGCACACACTGCAGGAGGGATTTTGGCCCACTCCTCCACACAGATCTTCTCTAGATCAGTCAGGTTTCTGGGCTGTCGCTGAGAAACACGGAGTTTGAGCTCCCTCCAAAGATTCTCTATTGGGTTTAGGTCTGGAGACTGGCTAGGCCACGCCAGAACCTTGATATGCTTCTTACAGAGCCACTCCTTGGTTATCCAGGCTGTGTGCTTCGGGTCATTGTCATGTTGGAAGACCCAGCCTCGACCCATCTTCAATGCTCTAACTGAGGGAAGGAGGTTGTTCCCCAAAATCTCGCAATACATGGCCCCGGTCATCCTCTCCTTAATACAGTGCAGTCGCCCTGTCCCATGTGCAGAAAAACACCCCCAAAGCATGATGCTACCACCCCCATGCTTCACAGTAGGGATGGTGTTCTTGGGATGGTACTCATCATTCTTCTTCCTCCAAACACGTTTAGTGGAATTATGACCAAAAAGTTCTATTTTGGTCTCATCTGACCACATGACTTTCTCCCATGACTCCTCTGGATCATCCAAATGGTCATTGGCAAACTTAAGACGGGCCTTGACATGTGCTGGTTTAAGCAGGGGAACCTTCCGTGCCATGCATGATTTCAAACCATGACGTCTTAGTGTATTACCAACAGTAACCTTGGAAACGGTGGTCCCAGCTCTTTTCAGGTCATTGACCAGCTCCTCCCGTGTAGTTCTGGGCTGATTTCTCACCTTTCTTAGGATCATTGAGACCCCACGAGGTGAGATCTTGCATGGAGCCCCAGTCCGAGGGAGATTGACAGTCATGTTTAGCTTCTTCCATTTTCTAATGATTGCTCCAACAGTGGACCTTTTTTCACCAAGCTGCTTGGCAATTTCCCCGTAGCCCTTTCCAGCCTTGTGGAGGTGTATAATTTTGTCTCTAGTGTCTTTGGACAGCTCTTTGGTCTTGGCCATGTTAGTAGTTGGATTCTTACTGATTGTATGGGGTGGACAGGTGTCTTTATGCAGCTAACAACCTCAAACAGGTGCATCTAATTTAGGATAATAAATGGAATGGAGGTGGACATTTTAAAGGCAGACTAACAGGTCTTTGAGGGTCAGAATTCTAGCTGATAGACAGGTGTTCAAATACTTATTTACAGCTGTATCATACAAATAAATAGTTAAAAAATCATATATTGTGATTTCTGCATTTTTTTTTTTTTTAGATTATGTCTCTCACAGTGGACATGCACCTACGATGACAATTTCAGACCCCTCCATGATTTCCAAGTGGGAGAACTTGCAAAATAGCAGGGTGTTCAAATACTTATTTTCCTCACTATATATATATATATATATATATATATATATATATATATATATATATATATAAACGTGTTAGAAATACAGAACTAAGCACGAACTTCACTTATCATTCTGCATCAGCAGGACCATGGCTGATACCAGAACTAATGAGGGCTGATCTTTCCCATCGTTAAAAAAAAGAAAAGAAGAAAGCTATGCATTGCGTTACACTTCCATGTGTTGACTCCAGATTTCTTCATAACTAATTCACCGTTTAAATTAAATCCTTTACTATAATGATGGTACCTAAAGGAAATGATACATTACTCTGTAGTGAAACTATAGTGAAAAATGACTATTGCTGTTTAAAAATCAGTTGTCGCGTAAAAGTAAAAGTTCCCTCAGAAAAGCTCCTGTCAGACTTACTGCGCCGCTGCGTGATTGACGACGATTAACGGTTTCTGCGCGAGGGAGAATCTTGTCTCTCGCGCATATCTAAAATATACTTTTATTCATAAAATATTAACGATAATATTAGCTTTTTTAGTGCCTGATTGTTATAATGGATAACAGTATTTTTAGCTGATTTTTTGAAAAATGTAATTTAAATGATTACAGCTTTTTAAAACCTAAAACTAAATATCATTAAATAGAAAGTAATTTATTTGCATGTTAATTAACTGATAATAAATTGACTTTAGTGATCAAGTACAATTTACACAAATGTAAAGAGAAACCAAATGATACAAAAAAAAACAAAAAAAACAGAGTCAGTGGTGATCACATTTACCACCATAAACTTTAATTTAACCCTTCAAATCTGAGAACAATCAAGAAATCCCTGAATACTGCACCAGATGCCATACTTTAGTGATCATGAAAAAATAGACAATTTCAGCAAAACCAACAGAAATACTTCTCTTTTTTTTAACAGTGTTTCTCTTTAAACCCTCATAAAGTCCAAATGTGCTGCTGAGAATCAGAGGAACATCTTCATTGATCGCTCACGTCTGTAATGACAATCATTATTAATCACCAGAACATGAAATATGAGCTGGACGTGTTCTTGAGCGGTTTTGTGAGATTCTGCCATGATCTCGGTCTGTCACTCATCAGGAAGCTTCGCACTTCCCTTCCTGTCTTCCTGACACTTCCCGCAGCAGTCTATGAAGCTCCGCCCCCAGCAGGGACGCTGACTCCGCCCCACTGTCTGACTCCTCCCAGGGGGCGTGGCTAGTGTGCTGCAGAACGAACCGCAGCAGGTTGGGAACTGTCATGGGTGTGTTTTCTGGAAACTTGACACTCATCTGCTTCCTGCGAGAGACAGTAACGTGTGCGAGAATATTTACACTGTACAGAAAAGAGTTTTACACTTTATGATGGGGTTTTTGAACCTGTGTCGGGGGAAGAGCAGCACGGAGGGCAGATGATCCACCATAAACTCCCAGGGCAGATCATTACGACCAACATTCACTCTGAAAACAACAAGAACAGTAATAAACGAACATGATTATTACTGCGGAGCAACTGTAAGTGCTGAATATACGGTCATGTGAAGCTAATGTCAAGTGTTTGCAGGTGCAGTTCCACACCTGGCCACCGTGAGGGCGCCGTTTCCCTGGAACAGACGGGCCAGTTGAAGAAACACGTGATTGAGAAGCGAGCAGAAGCCACACCAGGTCGAATAATACAACAGCAGCACGTCCTGATGAGAAGATCACAGTTATTGCCTGTTGTGTGAATGCTAATATAGTCATCGTTCTTGGTGTGGACGCTAATATAGTCATCGTTCTTGGTGTGATTGCTAATATAGTCATCGTTCTTGGTGTGAACGCTAATATAGTCATCGTTCTTGGTGTGAACGCTAATATAGTCATCGTTCTTGGTGTGGACGCTAATATAGTCATCGTTGGTGTGGACGCTAATATAGTCATAGTTCTTGGTGTGGACGCTAATATAGTCATCGTTCTTGGTGTGGACGCTAATATAGTCATAGTTCTTGGTGTGGACGCTAATATAGTCAACGTTCTTTGTAGTTCTTTGTAGTTCTTGGTGTGGACGCTAATATAGTCATCGTTCTTGGTGTGATTGCTAATATAGTCATTGTTCTTGGTGTGAACGCTAATATAGTCATCGTTCTTGGTGTGGACGCTAATATAGTCATCGTTCTTGGTGTGGACGCTAATATAGTCAACGTTCTTTGTAGTTCTTTGTAGTTCTTGGTGTGGACGCTAATATAGTCATCGTTCTTGGTGTGGACGCTAATATAGTCATCGTTGGTGTGGACGCTAATATAGTCATAGTTCTTGGTGTGGACGCTAATATAGTCATCGTTCTTGGTGTGGACGCTAATATAGTCATAGTTCTTGGTGTGGACGCTAATATAGTCAACGTTCTTTGTAGTTCTTTGTAGTTCTTGGTGTGGACGCTAATATAGTCATCGTTCTTGGTGTGATTGCTAATATAGTCATCGTTCTTGGTGTGAACGCTAATATAGTCATCGTTCTTGGTGTGGACGCTAATATAGTCATCGTTCTTGGTGTGGACGCTAATATAGTCAACGTTCTTTGTAGTTCTTTGTAGTTCTTGGTGTGGACGCTAATATAGTCATCGTTCTTGGTGTGGACGCTAATATAGTCATCGTTGGTGTGGACGCTAATATAGTCATAGTTCTTGGTGTGGACGCTAATATAGTCATCGTTCTTGGTGTGGACGCTAATATAGTCATAGTTCTTGGTGTGGACGCTAATATAGTCAACGTTCTTTGTAGTTCTTTGTAGTTCTTGGTGTGGACGCTAATATAGTCATCGTTCTTGGTGTGATTGCTAATATAGTCATCGTTCTTGGTGTGAACGCTAATATAGTCATCGTTCTTGGTGTGGACGCTAATATAGTCATCGTTCTTGGTGTGGACGCTAATATAGTCAACGTTCTTTGTAGTTCTTTGTAGTTCTTGGTGTGGACGCTAATATAGTCATCGTTCTTGGTGTGAACGCTAATATAGTCATTGTTCTTGGTGTGAACGCTAATATAGTCATCGTTCTTGGTGTGGACGCTAATATAGTCAACGTTCTTGGTGTGGA
Organism: Abramis brama; assembly: GCA_022829085.1. Classification (NCBI taxonomy): domain Eukaryota; kingdom Metazoa; phylum Chordata; class Actinopteri; order Cypriniformes; family Leuciscidae; genus Abramis; species Abramis brama. The sequence goes on from CM040767.1 coordinate 62,074,155, forward strand.
CGCTAATATAGTCAACGTTCTTTGTAGTTCTTTGTAGTTCTTGGTGTGGACGCTAATATAGTCATCGTTCTTGGTGTGAACGCTAATATAGTCATTGTTCTTGGTGTGAACGCTAATATAGTCATCGTTCTTGGTGTGGACGCTAATATAGTCAACGTTCTTGGTGTGGACGCTAATATAGTCAACGTTCTTTGTAGTTCTTTGTAGTTCTTGGTGTGGACGCTAATATAGTCATCGTTCTTGGTGTGAACGCTAATATAGTCATTGTTCTTGGTGTGAACGCTAATATAGTCATCGTTCTTGGTGTGGACGCTAATATAGTCAACGTTCTTTGTAGTTCTTTGTAGTTCTTGGTGTGGACGCTAATATAGTCATCGTTCTTGGTGTGGACGCTAATATAGTCATCGTTCTTGGTGTGGACGCTAATATAGTCATCGTTCTTATTGTGAACGCTAATATAGTCAACGTTCTTTGTAGTTCTTTGTAGTTCTTGGTGTGGACGCTAATATAGTCATCGTTCTTGGTGTGAACGGACCTTTATTCTAAATAATTTATTTACTTTGCTGTATCAGGCTGAATGTGTGTTATATATCCCCTGTACTCTCTTTAAGTTAATAAAAGCATTTAAAAGAAGAGCTGATCTCACCCGCTGGGAGTCCATGACGGTGTCCAGGAAGCTGTCTGAGGTCACTTCCTGTATGAGGGACTGAGTGTGCTGATGTTGTTTGTGTCCCACCAGATGTCTGTGTAAAGGACTGAAGGAGACGCTGAAGTTCTGGATGAAATCTTCTGCTCCACAGACACAGAGAGAACAGCAGTTATTACTGGTGCAGTGTGACGTGTGTGTGAGTGTGTTTATGTGTGTGTGTGTGTGTTCAGTGTTTTTACCCAGCGAGTCGGTGTGCTTGAGCACGTAGTGCGTCTCGTCTCTGAGGTTGATGATGGTGATGAAGGGCCGGCCGCTGTGATTGGTCGCCCCGAGTCTCTGTGCCAGCGTCCAGTGCAGTGCGGTGTCCAGCATGTAGAAGCGCAGCGTGTTGTTGGTTCGGCACTGAAGGCCAGTGATGGAGCCAGGGATGGAGTCAGGGATGGAGTCAGGGATGGAGTCAGGGATGGAGCCAGGGATGGAGCCAGGGATGGGCCTCGGGACGCTCCTGCAACACACACTGATCTGACTGAACGGACTGTATGAGCCCTGGACGCTCCTGCAGGGGGCGCTGGAGAGCTGGACGTGCTCCACACACACACCCAGAGCCCAGCAGTGAGAGACACACAGCTCACACACACTCGCTTCAGCGCCGGACGCCAGCAGGGACTGACAGCAGCGCGGGACAGAAGACACACCGTCCTCAGAGCCACAGGAGTGATAACGCAACGCCACATCAGTCACCTGACACACACAGAACACACCGCTCAAGTGATCCTCACACACTAACACTTCTCTGACAAACATCTGCTAGAACAACAACATAAACACTGCAAGCGAACTTCATGAAGGACAAATCAGTGCTTATGAGGCAGCCGATGAAGTTCGAGTTGAGTTCATGTTTTAGTCTTCTTTAGGTTTTAGTTCTATAGGCAGGGTTTGGCTTCATCTGACGCATTTATGCATCAGTAGTCAGTAGTTCCCCTCCAGGGAACTAGGGGCGGGTGATATACCGTGATAAATCTGTCCACCGGTGGAGATTTTGGACTATCGTCTTTATCGCAGTTAAGTTCACAGACAGGACACGAGCAATGAAGCCGCTGGAAGGGCGGATGGAAAGCCAGTAGATCCACGTTTGCAGGCGAGAGCTGACTTGCTCACTTTAGACAATCTTGAGTATTCCAAAGTGAATAGTATACAGGAGTTATTAACCGTCAAAGCATGAAGTTCACTAAGAGCCAATAATAAAGCAGTCTTCAGTGAAAGGAGCCTTAAAGTTCCCCTGTGGTGAAAATCCAGCTTTATATGTCTATGTGGTGTTTTTAATATGAATTTACATATGGTTTGTCTTAAAGCATAAGTCGACTCCATTGCTGAGTATTTTCTCCTTAAAACTGCAGTGAACCAAAGACAGTCTCAAAAACACGCTTTGAAATCGCTTTGACGTCACAAACTACCTTGTAACCAATCAGATCAACGTGTGATCATCAACCAGTGGATCTCTGAGCTGAGTGAGTCAGTGGAGGCGGGGCTTATCTGCATATTCATAGAGCCTCGCATACTAAATGAGGCAAGGGTGTCGAGTTACATTCAAGATATTTTAAGGCAATTTTATTTAAAGGAAAAAAAGCCTAAATATGTCATTTTGGTGATCAAAGATGAGTTTTAAGGGATGCAATGATTGACTACAGGGGGACTTTAAATCAGTACAATATACAGGAGTGCATTAAAGGGTCATGAAACCCTAAACCAAATTTTCTGAGATTTTAACAGAGGTATGTGTGTTGAACACCATTGAAGACAATGTTAGCATCTGTTAGATTTAATAGTAAGGGGAAAATGGTTAAATTTTAGGTTTTTTACCCTATTTTCGTCTTCCGGGTTTAAAATCTTCATCGTGTCCACGTCACAGGCTGTGACGTGGCAGAGCACTATAGTACTTTGATGACTCATCGGTGTCTCATAAATTATTCATGTACTGAGTTTTCTTATCCAATGAGAAGACACTGTCTCTTAATTATTCATGACACCACGTGGAACTTTCCAAAGACAGACATGTCAAACTGTGTGATATCGCGTAGTAGATGAGAGAGGCTATAATGGGACACGCGTTTGTTTTCGTGGTGCAAAAGTTCCAGTGCATCTTTCCCCGCGATGCTGCCCGGGCTGCCCGGCATCAACCACGGACACATCTAAACTATGGGTGTGTAGCAACCATTCAACGGGAGAATGGTGGACTTCGACCTTGTACACCAATGCAGGTTTCGGTCTTGCGAGTGATGCGGTTCCGAGGACTTTTCCTATCGCTTCAGAGGTGTGTGTGTGTGTGTCTAAAATGTAACCCTAACCGTTTTACTTGCATTTTGTTAAATAATCACTCGTTATTAAAATTTAGATATTTCAATAATGCCTCAATTGTATGGAACGTATGCTTAGTTTGTGCAAATTTCTATGACACTTTCCATCTTTATTATGTGGGTTTATGGGGCGCGTAGATCTATGTACGGAACGTTTTTTTTTTTTAAGCGGAAAATTTATTATTTCAAATATATGCATTTATAGTGTGTATATAAACAAATATATATTTTATAATGGCATAATTATACATATGCATGTACATTTATATGTTTTAAATAGAGTTATGATTACTGTAGTAGGCTATTATGTGTAGCGGGGCATTCAGTTACTTTTGAAAGGACAAAAATAAGGTGTCAGTGTATTTCATTAGACTTTAACTTTGCCAGCTATAAAAAAATCTAGCATTTCCTCACGTTTTACCACTGATTTTTAGTGACAGTCGATATGCATGGGCCACTTTGGGCTTTGACCACACCCACTCCCCTCCCTTCTTCTCACAGCCACCACGCCCATTTAAGTTGCATTTTTCAAAAAGATTGTGAGCTAGACTTGAGCTGAAAGAGGGGGGTTTCATGACCCTTTAAGGACCAAGGACAGATCCCACGGTGGAATCAGTGGCTTTGAAACCCTGTTCAAACGCCCTGCATACAAGCGGGTGTTGACCTATGGTATTCCTGTCAATCTCCACAGGGCACGCAGAAACTGCGGCAAGATCAGCCTTGATGATAGAAAAGGCTCTGCACTCATCTAAAAGTTCTTGCAAAAAGCAACATATCAGCAACAGGACAGAAAAAAGGAAGAAAATGTCTGTGTGTGCACCATTGCTCAAATATACTCCATGTCTGGTCATATGCAGATCATGCTGAAGCCGCTCTCTCGTTCTGAAGAGTCCCACTGACCCCTGAAGGCTTGTGAGAGAGATCTCTTCGCAGCGGGAGAGGCCAGGGCTGGATTATCCCCGTCAGCCACAATTTACCAGCCCACTTCAGGGCTATCAGTGTGACTGTGATCTCCTTACTCTTTCTAGAGTTGGTGGAAGTTGGGACTGTCTGTCCCGGAAGTAAAGGAGGATAGGGCTGTCCCGTGATTGTGGAGGAGGCGACTTGCCACTGACAATTCAACCATGGGGTTGGACATTCCCAACTCCTCCATATTGTGAACGTCCAGCTTGGAGAAACCTTTAACACGCACCTTATGTGAGAAGGGTTCGTCCCAGAATCACAGGGCAAGTGTGCGATTGCACCCTCTTCCCGTCATACAGTCCCTCTCTCCACCCTGGTCTTCTTGCTGAGATGGCCAGTCGATAAGAGTTTAGCACATCTCAATGAGGCCCTGGATTGGGGAAGGGAGACTGCCAGGTCTAGAAGAAAGATTAGGAGTTAGGATAGCATCCTCTTCATCTTCCTCTAAATTTCCTCCAAGAGACGAGTAATGGATAAGAGTTTAGCAGCTGCTCTCCTACACGTCTCAATGAGGTCCTGGAGTGGGGAAGGGGTAATAACCCATGGCACTGCCATCCTCCTCCAAAGGACGAGATATCGCTTCATCATCTTTGGCCCTTGCCAAGGGATCTGATTCAAAGAGGGAAGTAGTTCAGGAGAGATCTCATCCATCAACTCTCTGCATCTCCCCACCCGGATCTCTGCAACCCTTAACGGGATCTGAGAGCGGTGCGGGCAGCACTCGGGGTTAGGGAGCACAGCCTGTGCGTGTCTGAAGGTCCTTGCACACCGAGTATGACATTTTCATATGCGCTTTTTTATGAAAAACGTTGTATTTTATTAATGACGTTGTATTCGTCATCCTAAAAAACTTCACTCACAGAAAACTTGCACACTGTGTCCGATGCGTATTAATTAATCAGTTGCAAAAAAAGTTAATCATCAAAGTAAAAATAACATTTTAAAATATTCTGGAGGATTATTAAAAAAATAAATAAATAACAGGGTTTTAAAAGTCACCAGTTCCCTGATTTAATACTTCATAGAGCAGGGGTGGGCAAACTTTTTGGCTCAAGGGCCACACTGGGTTTTAAAATTTGACAGAGGGCCGGCCCAGTAGCAGATTATGAAGCACGATCTCATGAAAGTGCGTATCTGTACCACAAATTTTATTTCTCGTGCCATTTATATGCCAAAAATGTTTTTGCGTGCATATGCTATGCACTGTAAACCCCTTGGTTAGGATTAGGGGTGCGGAGTGCGTGCCTATTACACGCCATAAAGTGCGTATCATATGCACGCGAAACCTGCATATCATAAGCACTAGAAATACAATTTGTGGTATTCGCACTTTCATGAGATCGGGCTGAGTAAACAGACATTTACGTTGTGGCAATGTCTGCGCGAAATTCAACAACTGAGAGACGATATTCTGACAATACTTTTTTTATGCTAGATATCCCCCATTTAGCATGTTATGTCTTGATGTTAATTTTTAATTAGTCAGATGTTAGATAATTATAGCCTATACGTTTTAAATATTGTTTATCCTCATTATTATTGAATGGACCTAACAGTAAATTAGAAACAAAACACCTGCAAGTGTACACTTAGAAGAGTAAAAATGACAGGTTACGTTAATTCAACTTTATTAAAACTGCATGGCAATTTGCACTTCCAAAAGTCACACATTTGTGGAAAAAAACGAAATAAACGAATATACAAATGTATTTTAAGAATAATAAAATAAAACATAAAAAGCAAAGGCAGATCAGAACATTTAATGAACAAAAAGACGGGTTCTGTACATGGCAGACAGGGGAGCGTAGTCGAAAGCCGGGCGATAAAGGTCGGTAAACGGAATCAGTCAGGACACATCCACAAATCAGAGGAGCAAAGAAACTAAATAGCAGACAAATCAAAGGAAAAGCTAAGGTGTGCAAGCAGTTACCAAACATTTTTTTCTCTGTGAATTTCCAAAAAAGGAAAAAACATTAACGTGCAACAAGTCTATGAGCTTAAGTCGCTGTCTGTTTGGTTTCCATGGTGACGCGTCATTGCTTGTTACGTGACACACCGCAGCCACAACAGCGCTGAATGAATGATGATCTGCTTTTATGTGATTTTTTTATTTTTTTACATTTGTTAGCTATGGCATGAAATATCTGATATTCCGATTGTCAAATATAACGTAATATATATAACGCAAAGTATTGCAAGAAAAAAGGCAAAATTAATGCGATCTTAAGACAATTTTTTAAATACTCGGCGGGCCGGATTAAACAGCCTAACGGGCCGTATGTGGCCCGCGGGCCGTAGTTTGCCCACCCCTGTCATAGAGACACATTTTGCTTTAATTACAGACATCCATTTTTCTGAGGGATACAGTCAAACCACACATTATTCAGACACCAGATATACATTTGATATTGTTTCACTAGTGTGATCAGGACACTATAGTTCATTTAAGTAAGTGAGGAGAGCAAAATAAAGTAAACTGTGACATATTACACCCAAATATTCTTCATACAGAGACTACCAGTGACATTTGGGACCAAAAATGATTCGGACACTTTGAGCTGATCATGTTTTGCTGAAGTGTGTTTTCTTTAATTGCTAATGCTCTTTTTACACCACAGACTGAACAAAATGAAGCATTGCTTGGTGATTGGTTGATCTAAACTGGTATTATCTAATTGTGTAGTTAAATTTAACAGCTGACAGATATTCAACATAATTCATGTGTGAGAAAGGAATGTTAGGAATCCTAACAGAAGGATGGACAAAACCAGTCAAATATCAACTTGAGTTCTGCTCATATTTTATTACCATTTTCTAAACTATAGCGAATAAACTGTGATAATGTGAGGAATGTTGAAGGTGTCTGAATAAATATAGGTTAGACTGCACTAGCTTTGCAGACCTAGATTGGGGAATATTTGCCCATTCTTCCCTTCAGAATTGCTCAAGTTCAGTCAAATTCGGTGTTGAGCAGCGATGGACTGCTCTCTTCAAGTCCATCCACAGACTCTCTATGGGACTGAAGTCAGCGCTCTGACTCGACCACTCAAGGACATTCACCTT